>CM052703.1:123037602-123069401 GCA_028551405.1 Uromys caudimaculatus | reverse complement strand
CAGATAAAATATACAACTTAAGCATTTACTATAAATAAATCAAAAGTTTGCTTTAAAATAATTTTTGATATACATGTAATTTTACCATTTGTTAAAGATAAAGAGGCATTTACATAGTAATGAAATGAATGTGCTTGTTTATTTTTACAAGAATAACCAGGTTTTGTTTGGATATTTGATACTGCAAAGCATAAAACTCTTTCAGAGTTGACTGATGTTTTGATTTTGTAGTCATCGATGCTGGGAACACTGCTTTGTATAAAGCCATAGTATAAAACAACAAACTTATGTTTAGGGGCCATCGTTGGAACCTCTGTCTTAACCTATCAGGTAACTTTATTTTTTAAATTGAAACATTTTCTTCTGGAGGGAGGAGGGAGCCTTAAGACTCAAGAAGATAAAACTGAGAAGGCTCAGCATGCTCGTGAAACTTGTAAGATGCAGAGAGGGGCACAAGTGAGAAGACTCGGGAGGCCTTTCCTGAGCCTGTGTGTGCAGTGAGCAGTTATTGGAAAGAGCAGAGACTCTTCCACAGAGCTGCCTATGAGTTGTGCAGAACACAGTCCAGGGAACCAGCAGAGTCATCGGCCATGCTGGGTGGCCTCTCTGAGATGCTGCTACCTTTGTGTAGCATGGATTAGTAAACAACCCTTTACCCATGCTCCTGCAAGTAGCAGCCCCCCAAAAGTTACCCCCCCCCCAAAAGTTAGTTGACTTAGCTAGACTTGGGGAGAATCATCTAGGCTAAAGAGATGTTTGTTTCTCTCCAGGCAAAGTCACACAACACAGTACTGAACCAAAAGCCATTTAATTTTTTTTTATTGAAATTCAAGTGAGTAACTCAGCCATTCTACCACAGTAAAATGCTAACACAGCAAGGAAAGGTGATGAGAAACTTACAGTTCTTTGTTTGCTGTGGTTAAACCATTGTGTGCCTAGAAGAGCAGAAAGCGCTATAGATGTAAAAGCCTGCCGTTGATAGCATCCCAAGTGTGGAATGCACTGAGCTGTCTCCGGTGGTCTTTGGCACTGCAGGAAGGGAAGGGATGTGCACTGCTAAGGTCAGTGCCGCATGCGTTCAGAGCAGTGAAGTCATGTGACACAGGGGGTGCCTACTGCTGGCAACCCCTCCAATTCGTTATGTGACCCCTATCCTGGAATAAGCTGTATAGCAAGGGAAAGAAGAGGAATTCTACCTCAACCATGAAAAAGTTGAGAACTGACTCCTAAAAATTGTTCTCTGACCACCTCATGTGCATTGTGTCACACGCATGCCAGTGCTACACACATGGAGCTTTTGGCTGAGTCTCCTGTCTCCATCTTCCATCCCAGGGTGGGAATACTGGGATTATAGGTGCATGCCACAACATCCAGCACTTTGAGTGGCTAGTGCTTTATGCCCCTGTACAGTTTTTATGCTTCAGTTTAAAAACTTTTAAGTAAATCTCAAAAATATAAACTAAAACTACACAGATGTTTCCAGGCCAGGGTGATTTCACTGAAATTTTTTACCAAACACTCAAATGAACAATTATCAACTTTATATAGTGTCTTATAGTAAGGAGAAAAGGAAGAAACATTTCCCAACTAAACGTGAGAAGCTAGTATTACTCTGATACCAAAATATATAAAAGTATAGCTCAGTATCTCTCAAGAGAATTTTAGAAAATCAATTTCAGTTGTGTGTATGTGTAAATGAATGAATGAAAAATGCAAAGCCATGACCAACGGAATTTATTTCAGGTATCCAAAGTTGGTTTAATCTCAGTTCATCCATTTGTATACCATGTTAATAAGCCTAATGAAAGAAAATCATATCAATTGATGTAGAAAATTCATTTCTTATTGTATCAAACTTCTACTGTGTTCTGTTCATGATAACGACCTATTTCATTTTGGGATTAGAGGGAAGACCCTCTGCTCTCCAAGAACATCAACCCAACAATCGCAACAAACGCACTAAGCAGTAAAGACTTGACCTTTCTAAGTTGAAAAAGGCATGCACATCTAAGCAGACGTGTGCAGGACTTGTGTGGTGAAAATCGCATGCTGATAAATAAACCAGAGAAGGCTTACGTCCTGGAAGAGGCGCACTGTGTCCTGGGATTGAAGAGTTAACAGTCAAGACGCCTGCGTTGATTCCTATGTTCAGTGTTGCCCTTATCGAAACGTTAGCACGGTTTTAGCAGATATAAAGTGATTCTGAAACTCTCAAGGAAAACCATGGGCCCTAGAACAGCCAAAGCCGCTTGAGAAAATGAAGGCTAGAAGGGTGCAGCACACTCCTGATTCTGACACTTCCTCCGTAGCTGAAGAAACAGAAACACAGTTCAGTGAGTAGAACAAGAAACCCACAAATAGATTCACACAAATATACCTTGTTGTTTTTTGTTGTTTTTTTTTTTAAGTAGAAATACAAAAGCAACTTAGTGCACGTTATCAAGTGAGTAGCCCGTTCATTAAAATAAATAAATAAATGAATTGCTGCAAAATTTGGATGTCCATTGATGAAGCAAAAAGAACTTTTACCTAACTGTCATGCTTTCCCCCAAAACTTACCTCGGAATGAATTATGAACATCAGTACAAAATATTAAAGTCCCAGAAAACAAGGCACAGGGGGGAAATCTGGCAAGTGTCGGAAGCACCAGCGCCGACAGGTTTGCTTTGTAAAGGGTTCTCTTAATGGTATTTAAAGACATGTTGCAGGAAGCCTACAAGTTTCAGTGCAGATAAATTTCAGTAAACTGTAAACAACCCCGAGAACATGGTGCAGAAGGCACCAACAGGCATGTCACAGAAGAGGGTGGGTGGGTACAGGATTAATGCTTGAAGGGTTTCAGCATCATTAGTGGGGAGGTGCAGACTTGGGCCACGGTGTGTCTTCAGCACACTCTACTAGAGGGCTACACTAAGGAAAGTGACATCAAGTGCTGGCCAGGCTGCAGGACAGGGAGTCGTCGCTTGCACACTACTGGTGGAACTATGAAGTAGGAGAGCTCCTCTACGAAACAGTTTGGGAAGTTCTTTAAAACCAAAGCTTCCCAAGTTCTCAGGAGGAAGAAGCAGGAAGGTCAGGAGTTCAAGGCCGTCTTCAGCTGCTCAGCTAATTCAAGGTCAATCTGGAATACAGGAGACCCAGACTCAAACCCTGGCGCTCACCAAATGGCCCAGTGGTTACAGTCCTGGGCATTCACCCCAGAGAACTGACAACACCTTTACCTAGAAACTTGCATGTGCACGTTAAAGGAGTTGTCTTCATAATTTCCCCCAGACTAAAACTACTGAACCCTCCAGGGGGTAGACAGTTAAACTGTGGCTTTTTCATTTCCTGAACTACTACTAGCAATTAAAAGTGCATGAATTCTAGATACACAGGGCTACTTAAGGGAACCTCAAATTAGGCTGAATAAAAAAGCCCCCATTCAGAGGAACGTACAGTACATGACCCCATTCATGTAACAGCTGCACAGTGGCATAATTACAGAGAGAGAAAGAAGGGCTCCGGTGGGTGTTAGGGCTTAAGGACTAAGGAGAGTGTGGGTAAAGCCCTTGAAGGGGAAGTCTGCTGCTGATAGTACACTTAAGCTTTTTGATTGCAGTGGTGATTACCCAGGGTTATCTGTGTTCAAATTGTATTCAGCTAGAGCCAGGCACCCAGCAGAGTGCATGACTTACTGGAAAGACAGAGCAGGTTCTATGGGCTGTGCTGATTTCAAACTTCAGGTCATTATTATACAGTGCTTATGTAAGATGTCACTAGGGGAGGTGGAGTCAACAAGAAAATGAGAACCTGTGTGTGTTATTTCCATTTTTTTAAAAATATATTTTAAATTTAAGATTTTTAAAGGAAATAGATGATTGTCTTGAGGGACTATCCAGGCCATACCTCATACTAACTAGTGATTTCCACAGGTAGGAGGTGGGTGTCTTTTTCAAAATTCATTAGGTGACTCCATGATGTGTTTATAAAAAGAGAGCGAGAGAGAGAGAGAGAGAGAGAGAGAGAGAGAGAGAGAGAGAGATGTTATGGAGGGATAGGGAGGTAGGAGGTGTGGGGGAAGGGTGTGCTCAGCAGGCCCAAGCCCAGGCATCCCTTCCCCCTGAGGAACCAGCCACACACAAAGGTATAGTATAGAAATAGAGTTTATTTAGGGCATGGGGAGGAGAGTTAAGAGGGTAGTAGAGGCAGAGAAAGGCAGAGAGAGGAAGAGAGTAGAGAAGTCGAGAGGTGGAGGCCGGCCATGACCACGTGGAGAGAGGGGGGTAGGGAATGGGGAGAGGTAAGAGATAAGAGATGTAAGAGAGAGGCAAGAGAAAGAGATAAGAGAGAGAGGAGGGGGCAAGCAGTTCCTTTTATAGTGGGCCAGGCCCAGCTGCCTGTTGCCAGGCAACTGTGGGGTGGAGTTTAGACAGAATACTAACACATCCAGCCACATTCGTGGTTCTGTGCTCCTTGATGTGTGTGGCTGGCATGATCATTGTCACCCTGCCCTCCCAGTGACAGTGAATCTTACAGAGCCTTTGCTTTGTGCCCCTGCATGTGAAGCACCTAACCCCCACTGACATATCTAACCATCAGTAGTAACGGCCATTCCCCACTCACTGCCATGGTCTGGACTCCCCAGTGTGGACCCTGATGAATGATCCTGAAAGTGTAGAAAGCGCAGAGTCTTCTCATCCTCAGCCAGTGGCACTCAGTTTTCCTTGGGCAGGAGCCTAGACTGGCACGGGCTTCTGGTTCATTCATTGCTCAAGGCCTCCTTGACTTTTCCCATATCAAGAGTGAAGAGAGTTGGAGGTCCAGAGTGGGGCATTGCTACTGACTGTGTTGGTGTTTCTGAATAGGATGCTGCCTTTGCAGACGTAGGTTGGGAGGAGTGGGCAGTGGATGCTGGAAGGCCTTCCTAATTGTGGTCTTTTTGGTTTCACGCTTCTGCCCCTCCTCCCGGAAGTGCTTCTAGATGTAATGTCTGTGCTGTTGTTATGGTGCCATACTATCATCTGAAACCTAGGACATGTCCGCCGTGGGAGGAGGAAACGAGGGCATGGGCTCAAGGCAGCCATTGACACGTCTCAACACAGCTCTTAGGGAATGCAGCACGCCAGGCCTTGCTGAACACACTGAGGGCTGTGGTTTGAATATGGTCTGATGGGAGGTGTTGAGTCATGAGGTGGGTATGAATGCTCTTCTCAAGGAATGGGTCACTCAGGCCATGTGTGGCTTCCTTCGTTGTATTCTGCATGCACCAATTTCTAGTTACTTCCATCCAGAGTTAAAGATGCTGGAGCCCTAACAAGAGGAATTCTCCCTATCTTGGGCCTCTTGGCTTCCAGAATGGTGAGCCCAAGTAAACCTCTGCTCTTTGTAAATTAGCTAGTCTCGGCATTCTAACATCATAAAACCAAGACCTGAGGAAGACAGCACAAGGAAGGCATTACAACAGGGTCCCATCCTTGTGTGGCTCCGTTGGTTCTGTTTGGCCTCCTGGACTGGCAGCAGGGTCTCCAAAGCAAATTGCAAGTCAGGCTGGAGTCTAGCAGGTGGCTGTGTTATCTTTTTGGGGTTTCTGGGTCAATCTGTTACATAACTTCATGTGTCCTAAAAAAGAAAAGCTTTGCCTGCCAAAAATTAGATGTTTATATTGCCTGTGACATTGCCTTGAGCAAGTCTGCCTTAGTAATGGGCAGTAAAGGACAGAGAGGAAGCAAAGGAAATCTCCCCTGCTATACTGAATGTTCCAGAGGCACTATTCACACAGACAAGTGTCACTCACAAACTGAAGTCAGCACTGATGTGACATGAAGACAGCTGAGCCTGAGGCTCCTGGTTCCACAGGACCCAGAACCAAGTGGCAAAGCAACCAACATTCAGAGGTGACCAAGTCTCATAAAGTCACTCCTGAGCTTAGAATCTCTGTCACACATTCTCTTGTCGGCCCCCACCAGTCAGCACTGGTCTGTCCTCAGTTTCCCTGAGTGGTTGAAGCACTGAATTTATTTTCTCAAAGAATTAACCCTTCCCCTGACAATCTCAAAATGGAGAGGGGATAGCATTAGTTACCATGTGGTTCCTTCCCCGCTGTTAGTCAGTGAAACCTCACCAACATCTTCCCTGGAGTGGAAGGCCAACCTTTTGATCTTGTGAGTGAAGAGAGGTGGCCGGAGATGAGAGCAGGAGGCCATTCCTTCCAAGAAGTGAGTCTTGGCTTGCCAGGGTTGTCAAGACTTAGTAAGAACTCCTCTGTCAGTCCACACTGACAGACATTTAAAGCAAAACTAGCATCAAGGTTGTTTCAAAAGAAGAAAAATGATAGAGATAGCATAGTATGCTTGGACTGGATTCCCACGCCAGCGCACAAGTAGAGCCGAGGTCCATGGTGGCGGGTAACATGAAGCTTCAGGGTGAGGGGAACTGGCAGGCAGAGGTGCTGCGACATGGGGCATCATCTTCTGCAATGTTTTGATCCTAGAAGTGGCTCATTTGGGGAGCCGGGGGCCCTACTGGGACCTCTCTGTATCAACCCTGGGAGGCTTTTCGTCTGAAACACCTTTTCTATCTCTGATGAGACTTTGTGGGCAGGGTCTCTTTCCTGTTTTAATAACCCATTATCAACTACAAAGTTGCTGCTAGTAAAAATATCAATTATCGCTTATGCAAGACTTGGCATGACTTGAAACCACATTCCACCCTCAGAACACCATAGTCGCTTGGAGCCAAAATTCAGAGAGGGTTTGAGGACAACTTGTGTACACAATCGTTAAGTCGGCCAAAAGAATATATTTTTATCCTGTAAGTTGAATGCCAGCTAAGCAGTAATGATTACTGCAAGAAGCTGTAATTTATTCTAGGGAAAGAGGAGAATTTTTTCTAAGTGATAAGAAGCATGTCTTGCTCAGGGCACAGGGAATTTATAAAGCCTCCAAAGGTTCAAATGGATGGAAATGTCAGAAATAAGCCATTGGCTTAAAGTTTTTAAATTTATTTTATATGTATGGATTTTTACTGCATCATATACAAGCACTTTATATGTGTATATATGTGTGTGCCTGGTGCCTGAGGAGCTCAGAAGAGGGTGTTGAATCACCTGGAACTAGAATTACAAATGAGCCACTATGAAGGTGCCGGGACTTGAACCCAGGTCCTCTGTAAGAGCAACAAGTGCTCTTAACCACTGGGTCAAACTCACCAGCCCCTAGTCCTTGGTTAGAAAAATGATGAATCTATACAATGTTCAAGTTTCTTGAACAGTATATAGTCATAAACTGGTACAGCTATGCGCTGCATGCTATTTTATTCAGGGGGCATAAAATGCACCCATGTATGTAACCATGGTCCCTGAGGATGTATCACACAGGGGCATCGAGCTGCCACAGTGGAGTACACACTGTGTGGGGGTGTTTGCACAGTGGCAGAATCAGCCATGATTCATTTCTGAGATTGTTCCTGATGTTGAAGCAAGCAGCATGTAGCAGCGTTTATCACTGATCAGTGTGGTAGTCATCACTTCTTAGAAATATTCACCTCAGAGTGAAAGTGAAGAGAGATTTGGGTCTTGGATTTTGAATGTATCCAGAATGTGTCAACATGAATCCCCTCTCTGGTCTCACCCAAAAAAAAAAAAAAAATTGACTTTCTAGTTGGAAAGAACTGTTGCTCCGAGTTTTGACTTTGGCTAATCAATCTAAAATATGATTATGTTTGACTATCAATGGGTCTCCCTTAGGGCATTGTCCTCAGACTCTAAGGGTATTAGAATTACATGGGAACCTGTAAGAATCAGGGTCAGGCGTCATGCAAATGAAGTCAGAAATCAGGACCGTAAGAGCCAGATACCAATGTTTCTTCAGGCTTTCTAGAAGAGTCCCCTGTATGTCACATTTGAAAGTCGGTGCTTTAGAGGAACTGAAATTGATCTTTCTTGCTCTTGTAATGCTAGATTTTTGTCTTTCAAATTCTGTCCTGTCTCCCTGGTTTTAAGTTGCATTGGGTTTGCAATGTACATCTATATTGATAAACAATCACGTGCTATTTGAGCTCACTGGGAAGCTGGCCCTGGAAGTGGGGTACCCCCACCATTTCAGACTCACACATTTTTATACCAACTGGCCTCCAAGACCCTTCGTCTGTGGATGGGCTGATCCCTAACTCTGTGACAGAGAGGACAGAACAACAGGACAGCCCAAGAATAAAAAACACAAGGTGTTTTAGAACAGCCAGAAGATGAACTATTTCCAACAGAGGTTACTATTGTTTATTCCATGACATAAAAGTACCTGTGGTGGGAAACAGAGGTGGAAAGTTCAGCCGTGGGAAGCTCACTGAGGGAGGGAAAAATCAATGGGGAACTGCAGCCCAGGGTCTCGACTTCCCCAGCTGGTTTCTGTGGGGTGTTATGAGCTCCCAAGTTGACGATATTTTGCTATCTTGTCTGGCTAGTAGTTGACTGGCTGTCTGACTGGCTGGCTGTCTCTTTTACATTCGCCAGCTCTTTATTTAATAAACTTACTCATTGAAAACCATAAATGGAGGACCACACAGAACAGAGCCTTGAAGGCACACAGCTCCCCCCCCCCCACCTCTGCTTGGAACTGTGGCTTATGCCTTTGACCTGTATAACCTGGAGAAGCGTGTTCCCTGCATTCTGTGGTAAGGTGACCCTAAGAAACACCCACCTACTTCAGGA
Organism: Uromys caudimaculatus; assembly: GCA_028551405.1. Lineage (NCBI taxonomy): Eukaryota > Metazoa > Chordata > Mammalia > Rodentia > Muridae > Uromys > Uromys caudimaculatus. Next base: position 123,060,715 of record CM052703.1, on the reverse strand, counting down.
ATATAGGCAAAGGGGGCAGCACCCCCAGGAGGGTAAAACCCTTTAAAAGAAATTCTGAGATCTAGCCAGACTGCTTTGTTTTATGTGGGTCTATGTGTTAAACAGTTCGCCACTACTTACCAGCTCCTCTATGTGGTTAGCTCTGGGCCAGGCTATCAGGAGTTTCTGAGCTGCTCAGCTGTAAGACAGAATGACAAGTCCCGCCTTCAGGGTGACTCAGAGAGTCATGAAGAGAGGGACTATGGTGGTCAATTTAGGGTCATCCCCCCAACTCTCACAAGAATGGAGAGCCATTTTAAAGAGTAAAAAATCCTGTAAACTGGGTTTAGAGCTGGACTGGGCTCCGTATAAGCCAAAGACATGAACAAAAGCCCTGGACAGAGACATGCTGTGGGAATCCCGGGGATCAGGAATGGGCTGAGGTTTCTCTGTGGCCTGTGATGAGCATTTCACAGCCTGGGGAAGGGGCAAGATGCATATATAGTCTCCTTCCCACTTCCTCTCAACCTTCCTACCTTCCTGGCAGGATGGAAAAGGCAGAATCCAAATAATGAGTCCATAAAGCCCCCCTGATGGTTGGTTTCAAAAAAGGCAAGGAGGTGATAGTCATTAAGGAACAGGAAGTCCCGTCCTTAGGATTACTACTGCCTAAAGCATCCTGTGCCTTTGATGTCTACAACAGGCCTTTGAACTTTGGGAGGCAGCAGGCTCTCGGTGTCTGCAGCCCCTCCTGCTGTCAGCTAATCCCCTTCTCCACTGGCCTTTGAAGAAAGAGACAGGAAATGCTGGCGTCTGGACTCCCATGCCCATTAACAGACCGCACCACTGAGGAGCACAGGGAGTCTGGAAACTAGTAGGAGCAGGGGGCGGGGTCCCATCTTAGGCCTCTTGATAGCCTTAGGTTCCAACCTCATTCTGAGTTTTGGGTTATTAACAAATTAACTAGCATCACAGCCATCCCCTTTCCCATTGACTAAGAGATCTAGAATTTACTATTGTTGGGGCAGGGGTTAAATCTAAGCTTTTTCAGAATCAAAGTTACTATATTTAGGTGGACTTGAAACTAATCAAGGGTGACACAAAACCCGTTTATTATAATAATGCATACATACAAATATGTATACATACATGAATCTGTGTGCATGATTACAATAAACTGGTTTTGTGTATACATATAGAATATATATGTATATATGCATATAGTCTGTGTGTGGGGTGTGTGTGTGTGTGTGTGTGTGTGTGTGTGTGTGTGTGTGTGTACATTTATGTGCAGGTACATCTGCCTATTGGTGCCTTCAGAGGCCAGAAGAAGATGTCTAGTGCCCAGCTCTGTCCTGTGCATGCTACCCCTGTAAGATAGAGTCTCTTACTAAATCTGGAGCTTGCTGGTTTAGGGCTATGTTGGTTAGTCAGCAAAGCCCCAACAAGCCTCCTGCCCTCTACCCACTGGCGTTACAGGGGCATAGCCATGAGTGCTCTGAATTTGAACTTGGGTCCTCATGCTTGTGCAACCAGCATTTACAAATGAGCCACCTCTTAGCCCCACCCTGAGCATTTCTTCTAAGTTACTGTACTTGTCTCCTGTGTCATGATACCTTCAGGGCACTGGAGTTGGCCACCCAGAGGCTATTTAATTCCTTTACTCCTGTGGATAAACGTATATAAAATGAATAAAGTCACTGTCTCCTTCATAGTCACCATGACCCATTAACTGAATTCCTTCAGGGCACTGGTTCTCAGCGTTCCTAACGCTGCGATCCTTTAATACAGTTCATCCTGTTATGGTGACCCCAATGATAAAATTATTTTGTTGCTACTCATAACCATAATTTTGCTACTGTTATGAATTGCAATGTAAATATCTGATGTGCAGGTTATCTGATATGTAACCCCCATTCTGATATCAGGAACTACAGTTTGTGAACCACTGCTTTAAATGGGAGCTCCATGTGCCTAGCACTTCAGGCCTGGGTCTTTCTAGTTGAATGCACTTGACAACTATATACTGAAGGAATAGCTAGGTATGGCTACCCTGAGTCTGGTTGGGGATGAGCAAATTGAGATGCAGAGGTGTCGCTGACTAGGAGAAGGGACAGACCCTCTATCCTGTGCCCTCCTTTTGCACCTTTTCTCTATCTCAACATAATTATTTGAAGTTTTGTTAAATTAAAATTGAAAGCCCACTTGTGAGTCTCTTTTACGTATTTGTAAATGCAATGCAAAAACAAAAGCATGTGCACACATGACACACATCTCATATCTTCTGAGGTACTCAGTATAGGTTACACATCCATTTTTACCTACCATGCTGTTACCCATTATAGAAAACACCACAAACGCCAGTCTGCTATTGAGCCCATCTGATGGAGGGGCTGTGCTCCTTAGAGCTATTCCCTGGGCTCTTCCTCCCAACACCTCCAGCATTCATTTCCCCAAACTGACCAAGGCCAGCTGAGGAAAGGCTAGACCTGACTCCTGATCTCTTTCATTAAAATCCGAGAGCTTTTGAAAGACAGGTCGGCTCAGAGACTACTGAATCTAAAGCTTCCAGCATGGCAGCTGCACCAAGTCTAGAACCCCTAGCTGTCTCCTCTGGTGTTTTCAGTCTCCAATGTAGTGCATTATGGGAGTTCTTTCTTGACTCCTTCCATAGTATGCCTTGAGATTTCTTGTAGCAAATCCAGAAGAGGTGTGCTATTCTGTTTAAGATAAGATCCTTCCAAAGCCATTAAGTTATTATCATGTCAGACATATGAGACTTGAGGCCCATCTGTGCCCTCAACCTCACAGTCATTTAGAGTTAAAATAACTATGTCCTTAATGCCACACATTTTCGTTAAATACAACATGGCCAGAAATAATACATGCCCTGGGACACAAACCTAATATAACATGGAATTTTCAGTCAGGTAATCTTTAATTTAAACTAAAAATAACCTAAACAGTAGTTTATATAAACCTCAAGTACCAGGCCACCCGCCCACTGCCAGTTCATCTAACTGTAAACGTATGAGACACTTAGTTAGCCTTTGAAGGATTCAAACAAGAGCAACTGTGAGCTGTATTAAATATGAGCCCCCAGAAAGCCAGAACCCCACTCTTAGCTGGCCCTGCTGACTAGAACATTGCTTTTGGAAGGCCACTGCTGAGGGCCAGAAATGCTCACGGCAAGTGTCCTGTTGAGAGAGATGCTATCAGGAACATAGCCTGTGGACTGCACCATCAGCTTCTCTGAGTTCTTATCTACTGGTCCTGTGTGTCTCCTGAGGGACCAGGTTCTCTGGCCAGGACCATCTGATAGTAGAGGCAAGGAAGTTCTTTCCATTTATAACTGACGTGATCACCATAGGAAATTGGTTGTGGTCCCAGGCATAACCTTCCATTTTCATTGAGACCAAAGGGTCAACAATATCCTCACTTGACAATCCACCTACTGTCAGATATATTGTCAGGCACTTATCCTCCACACAACAACAACAAAGAACAATCCACGACAGAATTAAAACTAGGAAACCAATTAGCTTTACATCGTGTTTCAGGGCTGGTGCATCCATCCCCGCATCTGTCGTTCCGATCAGCTCATCGATGCCTTCTTCTTCTCCTTTCTATACATTACAGTGCATCCATGTGGTCACATCTTCATTTCTCACATATATATTATAGACTGGGATCTGTATATGAAAATGTTTTTTCTTTATGAGATTGTGTGACATTTAATATTATACATCCTAAGTCCGTTCACCATTCATTTTCCCAAAAACTTTGTGGTTTCAGTTTTATTTGGAGCTAAATAGTCCATTTTACATATGTATTTGGTTTCCATTATCTGTTCTGTTGGAGAACAACTAGGTTGGCTCCATTTCTTTGCTCTAGTGACTAAAGCAACAGTCAACATGGGTGTGCAAATACCTCTGTGGTAAGGTATGGATTTCTCTGGGTCTATGCCCCAGAGTGAAACAGCTGGATCCAAGAGTAGAATTGTCTGTATAGAAGTTCATTGAGATGTATAAACGTTGGGTTTGGCTAATCTCTCTGTGAAATTTTTAATTTGCAACCTCTTTGTAATGATCTTAATTGTTCAATAGAAAATGTATTTTTGGTGGCTGCTGGGGAGATGCCTGCTGGGGAGGTATATGTTAATTGTCAGAGGACAACTGTAGATCAGGGTGCCTGGCGTGTTGGTTCTCCATAGGACTGTGACCCACTCCACAAGGCAGAAGATGCCACTGCTTTTGGCTGATTGTTGACAGAAGGGTGGGGGAGAGGCTGTAGAGAATTCCATTAACCATTTCTCAAAATAAGAGAAGACTGTGTGGCGTTTGAAGGCTGCCAAACGTGCTGCTGTTTGCCATGTTCTCCATGCTGGCAAGGTGTTCTTTCCTTGGGATTGTACCACTAGAACAGGGTTCTCTGTGGTAGGGGATCTGAAAGGCAAGCGAGTTAGGCAATCAGAGACCCTAAGTTAGTCCTCAGAGTACCAGTGTACATCATACACTGGGTCCCTCCCTACCTGGAACATACTCTTGCCAATGGAAGCAAGGAGACAGATGTTCAGCCTACTTTCTTACATAGCTCAAGACCAGCTGTTTAGGGGTGATACCAACCGCAGTGGGCTGGGCCCTCCCACATCCATCAAGAAAACGCACTACAGGTTTGCCCACAGCCCAATCTGGTGGAGGCGGTTTTCTCATTTGAGGTCCCCTTTTACCAGAGGCCCCTAGCTTGTGTCATATAGACAAAAAGCCAACCTGCGGAGACATTTAGGTGGTTTCCAGGTTAGCTGTTGTCGTCAGTTCCAAAACAAATATGAGAGTGCAGATCTCTGAGATCTGAATTTCACTCTTTTGGAGAAATAACCAGAAATGAAATTGCTGGGTCATAGACTAGTTTTATAGTTCTGGGGGTTTTTTACACACCCCCATGCTGTTTTCCACAACAGAAGTTACTCTGACTTGCATCCTGGCCATCAGGTACAGGGTTTCAAGCACCCCGACATCATCATAGGCTCATCACGACAGGCATAAGGGAAAGCCCCCATGGGATGGTTTGCATCTTCCCGATACAGATCAGGTGCCATCAAGAGCATCTTTTTCACAGACCTCATGACTTTTGTATATTGTCTTTGGGAAATGGCTGTTCAAGTCTTTAACCTGTATTTCAAATTCAGGTTATTGGGGATTTTTTTTTCAATCGACTTATAGGACTTGCTTATGTATTTTGTAAATAAACCTCTCATATTGTGCTAAGTCAATGTTTCTCAACTTGTAGTTGCAACCCCTTCGGGGGTTGCATAGCAGATATTTACATTACAATTCATAATAGTAACGAGTCATAGTTATGAAGTTGCAATGAAGATAATTTTGTGGCTGGGGGTTCTATATCATGAGGAACCGTCTTAAAGGGCTGCAGCATTAGGAAGGTTGTGAACCTTCTGTGCTAAGAGAAATGATCTAATCAGAGAAGGAAAATACTGCATGGTTCACTTGTGGTGTAAAAATGGAGTGGTCAGTGCAGAGAGACAAGCCACGCATTTGACTGCAAGGTGAGTAAGGTCTGAGAGTCAGATCATGGCCCGTGAATGTAATTAACACTACGAGATTGAATACCCAAGAACTTAGAACAAGAATGTTAAAATTTCTTGCCATAACAATAAAAAAGTTTAGAAAACTTAGAACTGAGGACGTGGCTCCATTGTGCATTTGCCTACCATGTACAAGGCCCTGAGCTCAAGCCCACTAACACAAAATAAAATTGTCTCAAGTTTATTGTTTTTTGTCAGGGCATGGTGTTGGGCACCTTTAATCCAAGCACTTGGGAGGCAGAGGCAGGTGGATCTCTGTGAATTCGAGGCCAGAACTGGTCTATAGAATGAGTTCTAGGCCAGCTAATGCTATGAGATTATGTCTCAAATACATCAAAAGTAAACCTCAAGAAGAAATAAGCCTATTAAGCAAAACTTTATTTTAAAGTTGCTTTCCCATGTATTTATAGATAAGTAAATGCTTTCTGTTGCCCACCAAACAGAAAAACTTATTAAAGGGGGGGAAGAAAAAGAAAAACAGAGGAGTTTCATTGAAACAGAGAACTTACTTTATACATCTAAATGACCATAGGACCATATCTGAATTGTTCTCATTGGACAGGATTATTCAATCATTTCCTAGGCTTCCCTTTGACCCTTTGTGTGTGTGTGTGTGTGTGTGTGTGTGTGTGTGTGTGTGTGTGTGTGTGTGTGTGAACATTATTTTATTTTTATTTCTTTTTTTTTTTTTATGGGCGATGTATTTTATTTAATTATAGAATATTCACCACATGACCATTTAAACATCCAATCATGAAATGTTATGAGATGTTTTGCAGTTTTGCTTTGGTACTAAGTGTGAAATTTGGCATGTGGTTTTTTGTTTTGTTTTGTTTTTTGATACTTTATTTACATTTCTAATGTTTCCCCCTTTCTAGGTCTCCTCTTTGGAGACCACCTATCCCCTCCCCCTCCCCCGTCTCTATGAGGGAATTCCACCTCCCACCCACCCGCCCACCCACTCCCATATTCCCACCTTGACATTCCCCTTTACTGGGGCCTCTCCTCCCCCTGATGGCCAACAAGGCCCTCCTCTGCCACATATGTGGTCCGAACCATGGGTCCCTCCATGTGTATTCTTTGGTTGGTGGTCCAGCCTCCAGGAAGATGGGGGGGGGGGAGGCCAGTTGACACTGTTGCTCCCTCCATAGGGCTGCAGACTCCCTCAGCTCCTTCAGTCCCTTCTCCCACTCCTCCATCTGGGACCTCACTCTCAGTCCAGCTATTACTGTAAAGTGAAACTTGGGTATTCCAAACGTTTCGGCTAATATCCACTTATCAGTGAGTACATACCATGTCCCTTCTTTTGTGACTGAGTTACCTCACTCAGGGTGATATGCAAGCTGGTACAACCACTCTGGAAATCAGTTTGGTGGACCCTCAGAAAAATGGACATAATAGTACCTGAGGACCCAGCTATACCACTCCTGGGCATATACCCAGAAGATGCTCCAACATGTACTAAAGACACATGCTCCACTATGTTCATAGCAGCCATATTTATAATAGCCAGAAGCTGGAAACAACCCAGATGTCCCTCATCAGAGGAATGGATACAGAAAATGTACATTTACACAGTGGAGTACTACTCAGCTATTAAAAACAATGACTTAATGAAATTTGCAGGCAAATGGATGGACCCTTAACATTTGGGAGTGTGATACCCACCCAGGTAGATGGAGATTATCCAACCAGAGGTAGTTCTCATCCTGTGAGCACGCCTGACACAAAGATGAGTATCTGATAATTGGGGCACATTGTGTGGTATTAAACAGGTAATTCATTTGGTAAATATTTACCGGTGCTTGCTAGAGGCCAGCCTCTGGGGAAGCTGTGCTAAGGGCAGGGTTAGCAAGGAGGAGGCTCTCAGTTTGATGGCCTCTGGAGCTCTGTAAAGAGCACTGTGAGGAACAGAGGCCAGCACTTATTTACTGATTATTAGTGTCATTTTGCTCAGTCTCCATACATTCTGTAGTCAAACCACCTCATCTTTTGTATAAACTCCTGACTATGGTCTATACTGTGAGGCCATTATCACCCTACCTACATCACTCTTTGTACTTTAAACCTGACTTAAACTTGACCCAGGGCCTAGAAATGAGGCCTGGTGAGGCGTAGCATCTCACACTCTTCCTCTTTCTCTTGGAACAGCCTGGGGATGAACCACGATGATGACCATTCATCCTGTGCTGGCCGGTCGCACATCATGTCGGGAGAGTGGGTGAAAGGCCGGAATCCCAGCGACCTCTCTTGGTCATCCTGTAGTCGAGATGACCTTGAGAACTTTCTCAAGTAAGTCCTTGAGCACATTCTTTAATATCAACAATGGAACATTTCTCCAGAAGACCAAAGATAGCAACTCAGCCCATGTGAGAAATGAATCTTTGGGTGAATTCTTATCTGACTTGGGACCTACCCAATGCAGAGTGTCTTATGATGGACCAAGGCCTCTTCCTGAGCTTGTAGCTGGTTTGATGTTGAGTGTCCAGTAGGGGATCATTAAATGGATGGTTGAATGAAATATCAACCCAGTGACTCTGTCTTGCCCTTCTCTGCCGATCTGTACCCATGAATGGGCACCACTGTCGGGAGATCCTGCTACTTGCTGCTTCCCTTGATGGGACTGAATCTGATGGGAATGAGTTTGCACACTTGCCTCCTTTATGGAGAAAGAGGTGTGCTTCTCTCACTAGCCCTTTCTTCCTAGAGAATGTCTGTACTTCTTAGGTCTCAGAGTTTTGTGGAACAGCTTCTAGTCTAGTTTTCAACCCATGTTAAAGCAAGTATACCCATGGTCCCTATTGATCCCTGTTGCCTGATCTTAGGGCTGTGTTTACAATGTTAATTTATGGGTCCTGATTGCTTCCCTACTTCACCGTGCTAATCCACAATCCACATGAAGTAGAAATAGAAGTGAGTCCATGAGTTTCACTGGAGGGTAGAGTTTGATAGACCAGCTCTAGTTAACAGTGCTCAGGGGATGTAGACTAAAGTAGTTAAAGGGTCTTCTTCTTGTTTCCTGTGGATGGAAACGTTGTTTAGTACATAGGCTTAGAAATGAACCTATTTGTTTTAAGATAGTCTACTTCCCTGAGTATTATAATTACTGATTCATAATAAAGTATTGTAAGCCACATGATGTTTTACCATATCACCCAAGAGGGCCAGAGCAACAAGATGGTATGCTTTACACTTGCTTGGGTGCATAGTGCTGCTCTCACTGGTGACAAATGGCTTGTGATTGATCCTGGAAGCTGTAGACTAGCCTCAGTTGTAGATTAGATAGATAGATAGATAGATAGATAGATAGATAGATAGATAGATAGATAGATAGATAGATAGATAGATAGGCAGACAGATGAATTATATTCTTTCCTTTAAGGGTTTTGGCAAGTGTCTGGTTTTATCTGTCTTACTTTAAGGTTAGAAAATAAAAGCATTGGGCATTTCATCTGCTAGCAGCCCCCTTTGGGGAAATGTGTATCCCACTGTAAATGAACATTCTCTTCCTGGTTGGAATCTGGAAGTTCTTGGCAGAGTGAGCCCCTGGTCTGCCTTCTGTGATAGCAGGAGGCATGGTTGGGCAAGACATCAAATCTGACATTCTTGCTTTGGCCCAGCAATCCCTCAAAGAAAGTCCATGTTGTCAGAAATCAGCACTTGGTGTTTGTTTAAAATTAAATCACCTTAATGTGTGCTCTTTTTGTTCATGGTAACTTTTGCTCAAAGTTATTTTCTAAGGCAATTTAGAGTATTCTAATTTCAAAAAGAACTTCACCAAACTCTCCTAAGAAAGACCCCTTGTTTCATCAGAGCTGTTCCTAGGGTTCTACCAACTGGTCAGTTCTATGTTGTCTTCAGAGAGGAGACTCACATTTAGCCATATAGTAAAAGAACTCATGCACTGAAAGGTAATCTCTGGTGCCCAGTGCTGAGGCCATTGTTCCATGAAAATCATCCGAGGCACATCCTTCACAGAGGCTGAAAATTCAGAACAAGATGGGGCTAGAACATTTGGAGACTGACCTGCTTCTTGGCTTTTCCAGATCCAAAGTCAGTACATGTTTACTGATCACTGACCCCAGGAGCCAGCATGCCCTGCGTCTTCCACACAAGCTGCCAGGCATGCACTACAGCGCCAACGAGCAGTGCCAGATTCTGTTTGGCACCAATGCTACCTTCTGCAAAAACATGGAGGTAAGCAGCCAGGGAAGGGCAGACTTAGGAAGATGCACACGCTCAGTAGTCCCTCTGCAGGTCTGGATTCTGGAGGTCATGAATGTCTCAGACATAGACATGCATGTAACCATGTGTATGCACAGGCATGAGGGTATGTCCATGTGTACACATCCTCATGGTACTTGCACATGAAAACACCCTCACATACACTTTTGCAAACATCTATCCATTCATAGGCCTGTATGGATCGCTCTGAAGGAGATGTAGCCTGGTGCACTTGTAGCCTGGTGTTTTGGCATGAAGTCTTTAGGACAACAGAAATCTAGTCACACTTCTTTAAAAAAATGGTGTAATGTTACCAAATTTCAAATACTGCCCAGCTGAGGAAGAAGGCTAAAAATTGGAGTGGAGAAGGAAAGAGTGCCCACAAAGACCTGGACACAGTGGTTACTTTGTCCCCCAAAGGCTTTGACCTAGGGCTGGTGGGTAAAGTGATTCAGGCACAGCTGCCCCAGCCAGGGTAGGTTTGGGTGAGTCAGGGACTAGACAGAAGCCAGTTGGTTCCACATTTCCTGCCATTTTCCTGTCCTGTGAGGTAACTGTAACCTTGAGGGTGAGATGACAGATAAAGGACACACATGTACTGGGATCTCACAGTTTCCCAGGTTGGACACTTTCCTTGGACTGTTACAGGAAACCCCGACTGCTACAACACTCCAGGCAGAGCTTTTGAGTTCAGCTTTAGCAGGTGAGGAAAGGAGATACATAGTCAGAGGAAGGGAAGCATGAATGCGTCCCATACTGGAGGAGCCAAAGAAGGCTGGCATCACTTAAAGACAGACCCCAAGAAAAAGGCCACCTGGGATTCTCCTGGCTCAATAGCATCGTTCTTTCACTGAGGACAGTTAAATGGAAAGACTGGCTCTGCATTACAGCCACCTTCTCCTAGAACAGTGGTTCTCAACCTGTGGGTCACGATCCTATGGAGGGAGGGAGAGGTTGCATATCAGATACTGTCTTAGTCAGGGTTTGTATTCTTGCACAAAACATCATGACCAAGAAGCAAGTTGGGGAGGAAAGGGTTTATTCGGTTTACACTTCCACATTGCTGTTCATCACCAAAGGAAGTCAGGAGAGAATAGGAACTTGGAGGCAGGAGCTGATCCAGGGGCCATGGAGGGGTGCTGCTTACTGGCTTGCTTCCCCTGGCTTGCTCAGCTTGCTTTCTTATAGAACCCAGGGCTACCAGCCCAGGAATGGCACCACCCACAATGGGCTAGGCCCTCCCACTCTCGGTTACTAATTGAGAAAATGCCTTACAGTTGGATCTCATGGAGGCTCAGGGGAGGCTCCTTTCTCTGTGATAACTCCAGCTTGTGTCAAGTTGACACACACAACCAGCTAGTACAGATACTTACGTTACAATTCATAACAGTAGCAAAATTGCAGTTATGAAGTAGGAGGGAAATAATTTTATGGTTGGGGGTCACTACATCATGAAGCACTATATTAAGGACCTGGGCATTAGGAAGGTTGAGAACAACTGCCTTAGAAGCTCAAAATCCCCGTGCATACCCTGAAGATGGCCCATTTTTAAGTTCTGTCGAGGCAGCGCATGACTTCCTCCAGCAGCTGCAGCTCCTGCTCCCTGGTAGCCTTTTCCTTAATAGAATCATAGGAAATAGGTCACATTAAACTGGCATCTTCTAGCCTGTCACTGGATGGGGTAACTAAAAGTGAGGAGGGGGAGAGCATAGCCTAGTGGCAGGCACTGGTGGCCGCTAGCGACAGCGACCACTGGCTATCATCCCCTCTGGGGATTTAGTGGTTGTTAGGGGATTCTGGAATCGAGCTGAAAGTGGCCGTTCACCCAGTATATAGTGTCCCAATTACACTCCTTCTGGGGAACACATGACAGAAGGGCCATGCTTCTCTGGGATACATAGTATACTGAGAGCGTGGGGTATGGTACCCTGAGCCTGAGTACATCCCCTTGTCAGATGCATGCCAGAACAGTGCCCTGGTGCTGGATTCTTTAAGGCACTGCATCCTCAGTCTTTCACTCCCTGCTTCAGAGGTCTGTGCTCTGACAACACTCTATAGCACAACAGTCAGCATCCATGTCTGTCTTTTCTCCTGCCTAGAGCATAAGCTAAGTGCTGTTGAGTGCTCTCTCACTACTGGCTGTCACCATCCCATTCACCAGGCCCAGCTGGTCTCCTCTGTTCTGGCCTGGCCTTCCTGTTCTCTCTGGAGCCCACCAGAAAACTCATGGCAAAGACACAGCCAGCTGCTCCGGGCTCTTCCCTCCGCCTGGTTATCTGAGGCACTCATTCTTTAGATTTTGTTTCAGTTTTAAATGTTACCTTCTCAACGAGGCCTGCCCCATTTTATAATTTGAGATTATACTCTAGTTACCTTTCCAGACCCCCCTCTAGGAGACCTCTGCTTCCAGATGCTTACTGTTTTGTTATGTTTTTTTAACTGACTGCTTCCTCTCCCATTTAAAATAATTTAAAACAAAGTATATAAAATGGTGAGCTTTCAAGACACTGGCCATCAAACAGCCAAGGCTTTCAATTGACTGAGAGATCTAAAATAGGAGGAGCCCCGTGGCTCTGCTCACCTATGACCTGGCCTATCCTCAGTCTATGCACAGGGAGGAGGAATAGAAGGGAGCTGCAGTGGTTATACAGAGGGCCAGCCTTCCAAGAGTCTGCAAAACTTACAGTAGGAAGAGCTGTTTTATTCACTACTTTTCTCATCAATATGACAAAATGCCCCTCCTCCCAGAGACAATCTGTGGGAGATGGGGTTTACTTGGGCTCCTTATTTCAGAGCTAGTCCATCATGATGGAAGGCATGCTAGCAGAAGCATCCATTCATAGCAGGAGAAACATGAGGTGTTAGCTCCTTATATCCTGGCAAGGGCACAGAGGCAGGCTTATCTCTGGATTTTGCACATGTGCACACATTTTATATATATGCATTTTAATGCATTTCACGTGCACTTAAAAATTAATATTAACCAATTTTAGAATAAAATTCAGATAATAGAAATACAAAACTAAACCAAAACTACAATGTCCATTATTAAAAACAAAAACAAAAAAACTTGACAGCTATGCAAAGCAGGAAAATGCATCCATATTGAGGGAGAGTCAATAAAAACTGGTCCAGAAATGACACAGGACATTAGAACAATAATTATAATAATATGACATATTGAGTGCACACATGGACTATGGAAACATTATGTGCCTGGCACTTCTGGGAAGGAATACACAGCAAAGTCTTAGATGAAAAATCTCTCAGGCAAGACTGGTGGTTAATTAGACATCATAAGAGAGGGAGTTAGTAAGTTTAAACACAAAACAAAACTATTTAAAAATGAAACACCAAGAGGGAAAAAAAGACTGAAAACAAAATAAAACAAAACAAGATGTCCTAGCCGGGCAGTGGTGGTACACGCCTTTAATCCCAGCACTTGGGAGGCAGAGGCAAGTGAATTTCTGAGTTTGAGGCCAGCCTGGTCTACAGAGTGAGTTCCAGGACAGCCAGGGCTACACAGAGAAACCCTGTCTCCTAAAACCAAAACAAAAAACAAAATGTCCTTCTAAATATAAAAGTTATCTCCCAAAGGAGATGAAGAGAAGATGAGAATGGCAATGACTGAAACTTGCCAAATTCAATGAAAACATTCAGACAACAGGTCAAAGAAGGTCAGCCAACCTAAAATACAAGAAACAAGGAAATCCAGACTAACAGTCGTCATGATTAAATTACTTTAAAGTAGTAATAGATTCCAGCAAGAAAGTTTAGTGGGTGTACTGGCTGGTTTTGTGTGTCAACTTGACACAAGCTGAAGTTATCACAGAGAAAGGAGTTTCAGGTGAGGAAATGCCTCCATGAGATCCAACTATAAGGCATTTTCTCAATTAGTGATCAAGGGGGGAGGGCCCCTTGTGGGTGGTACCATCTGTGGGCTGGTAGTCTTGGGTTCTATAAGAAAGCAAGCTGAGCAAGCCAGTAAGAAACATTCCTCTATGGCCTCTGTATCAGCTCCTGCTTCCTGACCTGCTTGAGTTCCAGTCCTGATTTCCTTTAGTGATGAACAGCAAGGGAAATGTAAGCTGAATAAACCCTTTCCTCCTCAACTTGCTCCTTGGTCATGATGTTTGTGCAGGAATAGAAACCCTGATTAAGACAGTGGGTAAAGAAACTTGCTGCCAAGTTTTATGACCTGAATTCTATCCCCATGACCCACACTGGTAGGAGAGAACCTTCTCCCACATATGCAAACGCACACACATGTACATAAATAAATGAATGAATAAATAAATAAGTGTAATATGAAATCAGTATTAAAGATAAAAATCTTAAAATCAGCCAGGTTATTAAAGACAAATATACAGTTAGTACTTGTTCATTATAAACAATGCAAACAGATAAAGAGTAGAACAGTCTCTTACAGTATTGAAAGAAAGAAGTCTGTTAATGTAAAATTCTATACCTAGCAAAACTATCCCTATTATACCAAAACTGAAAAACTCACCCAGCACAGACCTGCACTATAAGAAATAATGTGTTCCTTGCAGCAAAAGGAAGATATTGGGTGAAAACCTGTTTCTAAAAGGTAATTAAGAGCCCCGGAAATAGCCTCTAAGTTGGTAAAACATGTGGTTTATATAAACATCTATACATGTCTTTAAAATGACATCAATCGTTTTACAAAAAGAACAAGAATGTTCTTGTGGTAGACCTCCATTTACAAAGTTCTAGAGCCTCTGACTGTTGTCCACAGTGTAAGAGACTTTTCAAGCGTGCTTTATCATCCTCAGATGGGGGCATTGTCCTGGATTATCTGTGCTGGTCTGATGGCTCAGAAGTGTCATCCAAAAGGATGCAGAGTGACAGGGCAATAAAGGCACAGTAGGAGCAGGAGGTTGGAGTAACACCAGGAGTGAGCATGAGACAGGAAGTGGTTCATCTAGATAGCAGAAGAGGCCGGAGCAGTGCAGCCTTAGGAAGGAGCCAGGCTTGCAGGTGCTTTGATTTTAGCCCAGTGAGAGTGAGTTTAGACTTCTGACTTCTAGAAGTACCAGACAACTGTGTTGTTTTAAACTAGTCATTTGTTTTTAGCAGCAGTAGAAAGTGAGATTCTCCAGTGGAAACTAATTCACTCAAAGATATGACATATGACATTTGCCAGAAAGAAATAAGTGGAAGTGTGGTGCTGTGAGATTTTTATGCATGAGGAGGAATAAAGTAGCCTTTCTTTGACTACAACTTTACTTTCCAAGGTTTCAGTTACCACAGTCAATCACAATCCAAAAATGCTAAGTATAAAATCCCAGAAATGAGCAATTACACAGTTTTAAATAACTTTTGTCACTTGGTTGGTAATTGTTGTTGCTAATCCCCAGCTATACTATTTAAATTCAACTTTATAATAGCTATGTGTAGGAAAGAAGCAGAGTATGTAATGTTGGGTACAATTGTGTGTCTGGTGCTTGAGATGATGCAGATTTAGTAAAGACTGACAATATCAGTTAACAGAGGAAAATGCATGCAACTATATATTGCTTCTTTTAAGGTTATTAAGCTCATTAGAAGAGCATATAAGGATGGATTTTAGATATGCATTGCCAATAACACTCCATCTCATTCAGAAAGTAAAGCAATGTACATGCCTCAGACCCTGAAGACATGATCCATTTAGGTGTGAGACTTCCTACAACCTGCACCCCTCCCCTGATTCCATGTAGACTGCACTAACTGTCCAGTCCATACCCCAGCGATCTTACCGATTGCTGTCATTACATCTCAGATAGTCTCCCCTAGATTCAGAAAGAATTATGCTATGGGCTAGAGAGATGGATCAGTGAGGAAAGTCCTTGGTGTACAAGCCTAAAAACTTTGGGTCCAGGTCTCTAGAACCCATGTAAAAGTCAGAGGTCTCTAGAACCCACGTAAAAGTCAGACCCAGCAGCCTACCCATAATTTGGTGCTGTTACGGAGTTGTTATGTTGTTGGAAAATCAATGGAAGCTCATGGGCCAGCTAGCCTGGGTATATAAACATGAAAACAAGACAGAGCTCGTCTCAAATAAGGTGGGAAGTGAGGATCAACATCCAACATAGTGCTCTGAACTACACACACACACACACACACACACACAGAGAGAGAGAGAGAGAGAGAGAGAGAGAGAGAGAGAGAGAGAGAGAGAGAGAAAGAGAGAGATTGCTTTAAGTTTTTAAAACTATTCTGCAAAATATTCAACAGCATTCTCCAAACCACTTTGGTCCCCTTTAATAGAAAAAAAAAATCTACTTACTTACTAGATGTCATAAAACATAAGAAAACACTCACAGACAGGCATTTTAGGAGAGAGAATATCATGCAGAAATTACAACTTCAAAAAAAAAGAGAGGAACCTCTCTCTTAAAAGCCGCATTCCTGTGTGGGAATTGAGACTGCTGTCCGAATTCCCAGGCCCTGAGTTCCCAGGAAGACAAAGACTGAGGGGGAAGTTCACAGCCAGCCGTAGGGCTGAGTCCCCGTGAAGAGCTATCATGCAAAGTTTGGAAAAGCACCTGAACATTAATGAGACAAGTGTGTGTATTGTGTCTATCTGTCTTTTGTCTCCAACATTTCTGGAACTTTAAGCCTCCCACTAAAACTAACGAACTGGAAGGGGGCTTGGACATGGCCCAGGGAATAAATCCGAGACACTGCGGCTGCAGGGTGGAGTACTTTCTGGTTTTGGAATACAGAACTTAAAACAAAGAATGAAAGAAACTAGGTAGATTGCATTTTGAGACAAACACTAGCATCTTCACTACCTGTGAGCCCTCTTCTAGTCCCTGCACTGCCTTCTGAGGAACGAGTTTTCCCACTGAGAGCTGGCAAGTTTGCTCAGTGGGGAAAGGCACTGGCCAACAAGACAGCATGAGTTCAATCCCTGGGACCCACATGGTGCAAAGAGAGAACTGATTCTCCCAAGTTGTCCTTCGACCTCCAAATATATGCCGTTCTGCTCACATGCATGTGCAAGTGTACATGAGCATAGATGCACACGCACACATTCAATAAATAAATAAATAAATAAATAAATAAATAAACAAACAAACATAAATATGCTGAATATATAAAAGAGTTCTTCTTTGGTGGCAGGCAGGTACAGTCTCAGGAGATGGCTTTTCTCATCCACCCATGATTATCCTGAACTAAAGCCCTTAGATGATTTCACTGGATTTTTGTGAAACAGGCTGGGAAAGTGATTGCAAGTCTTCCCTCCAGCTTCTCACTGAAGCGAATATCCCCTTCACGTATGATGGCTGGCAGTAAGCCCCAGCTGTCTTTGCAGTTCCCATGGCAGTCGTGAGATTAGAATTCACAGATACCTTCATTCTGTCTAACAGCCATGGCTGAAATCACAAGTACCATTTGTACTTCCCACATCTTCAACATCACAGCAAGTATCCCCGCCCCCGCCTCCCCCCCCCAGCCCTTGTCACACTGGGTATCTATCAACACGTACTACGGTGGCATTCCGAGCCTGAGGACCTGTGGAATGGGGGAAACTAACTCTACCAACTTGTTCTCTGACCTTCACACACACATAATGGCACCTGCACATCCAAACACCTGCCACACACACACACACACACACACACACACACACACACACACACACACACACACACACTGTAGTGTAAACATTTTCAAAACCGGAAACACTCATTATTGTGTTACTTATAAGAAAATACCTTTTTGTACTTTGAAAACTTCAGTGTCTCACTGCTTGTCCTACAGATCTCACATTATCAGGCTTTGAAAAACATAGCTCTGCTGCTAAATATTCAGAGTCCGGGGGGGGGGGGGGGCAGGCTGGCTTCTGCCCACTGTAGGAAGCCCCAGCTGCCCTGAATTCTTTTGCTTCTTTGGGTAGAACTCTGAGTGCAGAACTCCTTGCAACTAGACTTCCTTGTATGTTCTTGTCCTGGCACCCACGGCACATAGCTGTTTTAAGACCCATAGAAGTTAAGAAGCATGCTCTTACTCATAGGAAAAACATTGCTGTAATCTGTGTTAGGAGCTACCTATGCTTCCAATAGTAACCAGGTTTCTGCTCTCCTGAACATCTGCATACTTCAGAACCAAGACAAATTAAAACACGGTCTAGTTTTGCTTGTGGGGTTCTGGAGGCCCGCATACCATCGCTGTTGAATCTTTTGTGTCTGTCTGCAGAATGCTGGTATTGTAAGGCTCAGGGCTGTCTATGGAAATATGAACTACAAAAAAAAAAAAAAAAAAATTGGCATCAATAGCTGGCATTTGTTGTAGAAGTTACTGGCAAGTAGAACTGTCTCTTCTCTTAGCCAATGGTAATGTGATGTTTTTAATTCAATAAAGCATTTCAAGAAAGTCCAAACATAAAAGTTATAAACACTAGAGGGTAAATATTTATTAGAAAGGGGAAATGAACTTTATGCAATTAGCACAATCAATCTTCTTTATGATTACAAGTTCCTCCTGTCCTCCATCAGCAAAGTCAATCCTCAGCAAGGCTTCAAACTGTCAGAGCTCGAAACCCTCTGCCAGGTGAGGCAGAGGGTGGCAAGAGAACTGTAGACACTGTCAGTTGGAAGCGCGAGTGTACATTGCTACTGGAACCAGGGCCAGTGGGTGCGGACACATAGAACAACGTCCTGACCAGGGTCACTGCCTCACAAAGGCCCTAACCTTCCTGGGGGTCTTAGCAGAGAGATGCTGTGTGATGGTCACTCATGCCCACAGATCAGCTGCCTCTCAGCAACACGGTGTGCCTTCACTGCCCGGGACCCCGTGCATGATGGCCACAGGTCAAAAGGAGGGAGGCTGTCAGAAGGAATTGCACATGCCACAGTTGCCGTTAACATGGGTGTGTCTACACATTAGTATGTTCAAAGGACTGTGATGTTTGTGTTATGTTGAAGAGTGTTGAGTGTCAAAGCCGTGAGCCAACTGTCTGTTTCAGGATGGCAAGAGTGTTTGGAGCAGCCACTGGTGAGAGGGCACTATCTTCTACCAATATCCCCCCGCCCCTGCCTCTTTGCCATGGTATTCTCATAGCCCAGGGTATGCTTCACGCAGTGATAAGAGTCTCCCTAATTAGGCTTCCTTCCCCCACCTGTCTACATCCAACAGTCATAGTCTTTCTCTCCCTCAGTCTGCTAATCTGGAAAAAAATGAGATCCTGAGTCCTGTTGACCCATCGTCAGGTTGTTTTAGAAGTTCAGTGAGAGATGACCTGACTTTTAGCACGTGGCATGCATCAGTACGTGTTGCTGGATGTTTTCTGTTCCGTTGGTTCTTGGATCTAGCAGGACAGTGGCAGATGCAGTCCAGCTGGGTGTCGCATTAGTTGTCCTTTTCTCTTGCATCTCTATGTCCTTGCCATGTCCCCTGAAACACTGGAACCCTCAAAGATCACCCTCTCTCACCTAGTACGTGCCTCTACAAACTCCCTGTCTCCAGTCTGGAAAACCTCTCTGTGTCCTGCTGGGAGACTCCTGGAGTCTTAGCAGAGATCTCTGTGTGTCCAAGAAGCCCAGATTTCCCACAAGAGAACAAGGTTCCATTTTCTCTGATGTCATATCTCAACCTGGAGCCACCTCAGAGCCTCCTCCAGAGACTGGCAGAAGCAACTGTGTCCTGCTACAAATCTCGTCTCTTAACCTTTCTCAGAGAGACAGACATGGATTTCAGGTCTCTGTCTCTTTCTATAGCTCTGAGCCAGGATTCTTACAGTCAGACTAGGTTGGAAACTACTGGTCTAAATAAAATCTGTCTCTTCAGTGCCAGTGGACCTGGCCAGAGTAGGAGGCTGGCAGAGTCCAGGAGCCTGCGTAGGCCCTCTCAGATAGCCTTGTACAGCCGAATATGGAGCTAGACACCCTGCTGCAAGCTGCCTGTGTCGTTTGGGTCTCAGCTCCTGCATCTGCAGCCTCCCAAAGCTGCTGGACTTTGGCAGAAGTTGGCCTGGATTTTCCAGAAGTGTTTTGAAAGCTTACAGTAGACGGCCTTCTCTGAGAACTCTCCAGGCGATACAAGTTGTGTGTTATCTTTCATTCCTTGTCCCTTTGCCAGCTGAGTGCCCCCATCCTCACCCTGAAGCACTTAGTTCCAGCCAGGTAAGGGTCCCTACCACCCTCAGGAACATGGAAGGAGAGACCACACCCTGGATTCAGGAAACATTCCAGGTGCGGTGCTGGCGTGCTGGACTCAAGACTTCAAACTGCAGTCGTATTGGTGGGAAGTTTGGACCAGTTACTGTTTCATCCAGCTCTTGGCATGTTATCTGCCTTTGGCTTGTGTTATCAGCAACATTTTTTTTAAAGGGAGTTTACATAACCGCCCCCTCAGGACTCACTCAGAGCACTAGCTGCTCTTTCAGCTCATAGTGGGCGCCTAGTGAGGAAAGAGGCAAAAGGTAAATCACAGTCAAATGCTCAGTCCTAGGAAGGACCACTGCCAGTTGGAGAAAAGTGGGAATGGCTTGAGACATGATCAAGGGATTTTTAAAGCCTGCATTTTCAAAGGGCCAAAGACAGAGTCTAGTGCTAGCTGGGTTTTCCCAAGGAATCAGCAGGAACCAGGAAGGGAAACAACCAGGGTGTCGCTGTTACCAGACCTTAAACATGGCCCTTGAGGTGGCCCAGACTAAATCAGAGAAGCAGAAGCTCTTTCATCTTGTTGCTTTTAGGAACTTTCTGCTGCTGTTCAAGAATGGCTCCCAGGATCTGATTGAGCCTTAGAGTTGCCCCCCGCTCCCCCTTAGTATGTCCTTGCCTAACCAGGAGCACTGTGTTTTCACTGAAGCCAGAGAGCACACTGCTCAGCAGCACTTAACACATAGCTTAGGCATTCTTAACCCTTTTTTGGCACCCGTACCACCCAAATTCCAAATTTGGAGCGTTTTTGATAAAGGTTTCTAGATTAGAAATGTCCAGCCAGTTACAGTCTCTACAAATACCTCCCGTCTTACACAAACACCATTAAAAAATCCACACTCTGAAACATTTCTGGTCTCAAGCATTTTGGATAAGGGATCTTCCACCTCTATGGGGTCTGGCAGGCAGACCTGGGATAAAACAGGATGTTGAGTGCCCTTGCCTACCTGATAGACTTAGTTCTCAGGGAAGAAATAGAGAAGGGAGACTGGGAACTGATGGAGACTTCATGCAACCCATGGGCAGGCACCATGGGTTTGGGGTCAGTACAGGATTTGCAGTGTATATTGGTGATTTAATTCTGTTTCTTTGTCTGGTCCAGGGGATAGTAACTGTCTGCCTCACAGTGTTGATGAAGTGTGTGATACCTAGACTTGGTAAACAGTTAAATGCTTACAGTTTGTTGGCTCTTCCCTCACCTCAAAGGCAGGCATTGCTTGACTTAGAAGGACATTTATCCATTTATCCATTTGTTCATCTCTCCGGCTGGCGTGCCTCCGTGGGGCATGCTATGTGCTGCCGGGGCCAGGTGGAGGTGATGATGAGGCAGAGGCTATACTTGAGAACTCAGCATCCAGAGTGTAGCAGAGAAGATACATGGAACTGTTCCCTCGCAGAACTAGGAAGGTTAACAAACTCTTAAAACCCTAATGGGTGCTTCCTGGTTGGGACAGGAGGAAGGGACCATTGAAGAAGTCTGGGTCCCCAATTCCTGATTGGTTTTAGTGGTTGCTCTTTCACAATACCTGAGCTCCTTGCCTTTGACCTTGAATGAGCAGAGCATTAGGTACCTATTTATGTCAGTCCTGGACTGAGCTCTCCACAGACAGGCAGGATGCCATGTTCACTGTCCACTCTGGATCTCTAGTAATGTATAGAACAGCCTTTAGGAGATAAGCCCTGAGAAGGTGTGCAGGACCCTTGAGGAAAATGCAACCACCCCTACCCAGGAGCAGAGTCCTATCTGGTGTAAGAACAAGGTACATGGAGGTACAGAGGAGAGGAGTGTGTAAGAGTTCAGGTAGAGACTACAGCTGTCCTGTGAGATGAATGTGAGTCTGTCTGGGTCCCGCAGGGAGTTTGGAAGGTTTATGTGGCATCTGAGTTTTAGAGTTGCAAGCTGTGGAGAACATAGGATATGACCAGGGTTAGCTAAATGGGGGAAGAAAAGAACTTCAAGAGGCAGTACCCTTAAGGAGGAAATAAAAGAATTTGGTCAGGAGAAGTCAGAAGCATTTTAACATTTGATCACTTTTATTTTTATTGTTTGAGAATTTCACATATGCAGAGTATATGATCTGATCAAATCTACCCCGCTCTTTCCTCTCCAATTCCTTCCGTATCTGCCCCCTAACTTTTCCCTCCCAACTTCAAGTGCTGTTTGTTTGTTTGTTTGTTGTTTGTTACGGGATCTTTCTATGTATCCTTGGCTGTCCTAGAACTCTACACAGACCCTGCTGGCCTCAACGCCACAGAGATCACTTGCCTCTGCTTTCTTAGTGCTGGGATTATAGGCATGTGTCACTATGACTGGCTTGTGTGCTCCATTTTAAAAGTCCACTTAGTACAGTCAGCTGAGCATGAGTATCCATGCCCTCACGGGCAATATCCCTGAACAAAAAAGAATCACCCTCCCCAGTAGCCATCCTCTTCTAAAGGTGGGGCTTCTCCCCCATCTATGCAGGGAGTTTCATTTGGCTTGATCCTGTGCAGGTCTTGTGCACACACTTATGGACATTGTGAGTTCGTGTGTGTAGTTGCCCTGTCCTGTTCAGCAAATACTGTTTGTCTGCAGACATCTACTACCTCTGTCTGACTCTGAATCACAAAGTCTCTTCTTCCCTGAGTCTTATGCAGAAGGGTTGTGACATGGACATCCCACGTAAAGCTGACTATTCCATAGTCTGAGTCATCACATGTTGACCCACTATGGGCTCTGTGTTCACAGCTGTCTATCACAAAGAGAAGCTTCTCTGGTGATGACTGAGAGATGCATCCATCTATATGTATAAAGGTAACTTAGGAGGGTATAGTTGCTAGTAGTTAGTAACTGTGCATGGTGGCTACGAAACAATGATAACAAAGAGTGTGTTTGTCAGCTTTCTGTTACTGTAACAAAACACCAGAGATAAACAACTTAGAAAAAGACCGGGTATATTTTGCCTGGTGGTTTCTGAATCATCACTTCCTGGTCTGATGCTCTTGGTAATCTGCTGAGACAGCTCATCTTGGCAGTCAGAATATAATGAAACAGTGTTGTTCACCTCATGGTGACCAGGAAATGGAGAGGAAATGACTGGGGTCCTCTTCAATGGTACTACCCCAATAACTGGATGCCCCCCACATCCTTACCCCT
>CM052703.1:123001470-123037502 GCA_028551405.1 Uromys caudimaculatus | reverse complement strand
TATATATATATATATATATATATATATATATATATATATCCTTTTCCATTTAAACATTAGCACACTCCTGTATTTGTGTGGCCTTTGAAATTTTTTCTCTTGACAGTGTCTTAGAGACAAATCTGTTACGAATGGAGTCACTCCATATAAACTTACTGTAGATTGTGTTATATATTAACTTATTGTGAGACAAGTTTAGATCCCAGGGAGGCATTGTAAAAACAATAAATTTCATTCACCCCTTTCCACATGTTAAGATATTCCATAATCCTGGAGCAATTATTAAAACCAGGAAATTTGCTAAGAAGTGATAATTCATGGGGAAATACATACGTTTAATCTGGTTTGAACATCACACAAACGATACATGTATGAAACCATCACACAGCACTCCATAAATATGTAGAGTTTTTGTCGAAATTGAAAACTGAAAGGGCTGGGGGAGCAGTTCAAAGGGAGAGTGCCTGTGTAGCATGCTTATGTGCTGTGTTTGATACACAACACTCATTTATTCTTGTTAAATTTCCTTAGACACTCAGATTCTGCCCATGTCTGCCTTTTCTCCACCCCACAGTCCCAGCGGGATCCCAATTGGCATTTACTCTTCTGCCTTCCACATCACTGCCCATCCAGGGAAGTTCCTCAGTCGCTATTGCTTTTGCAGAATACTAGCCAGATGCTTCAGGAATCTGGCCTCTCTTGCGCCTTCATTAGAGTGAGATTATTCGTTGCTGCAAGGAGAACCTGAGGGGGTGGTTACTATGGTGGTTGATGGTACCGTTCCCCTTACTCACCTGGCTGAGGTGCTCTCACAGGGTTCTTCATTATGACGTACAGCTTCCCCTTTTGCGTTCGGAATTTGTCTGTGGCACAGTTTCCCAGCCTAGGCACTCCTGACATGCTAAGCTAGATAATTCTTTGTTGCTGGGAAATAGTTTGTACACTTAGGAGTTTAGCAGAATCCGTGGCATGGATTCACCATCCCAGGGGCACAGTGACCACTCCTGACTAAGTTGTGACAACTGAAAGGTGTGTCTTCAGATACCACCAAATGTTCTTTGGGTGGCTCAGCTGCCCCCAACTGAGAATTGTAGATCCACGGGATAAATACCTAGAAGTGGGTCAAAGGTCAGTTCACACATATAAATCCTGTTGTTTTATTTACCTAGAACCCAACAGAAGACACACAGAAAAGTGAGCAGACTGTAAGTGTGCAGTCACATTGGTTTTTCACTATGTGTACAAGTGTGGACAGCACAAGCAGGACATGTAGGGTCATCCAGAGTGGCCCTGGTTACTCGTTTCTACCACAAAAGTGACCTCCGTCGTAACCACCAGTGTCCACTATGGCCCCTCAGGCTGTCTGCCTACCTTTGAATTTTATACCAAGAGCACACATCGGTTATAGATCTTGTGTGTCTCATTTCCAAAAAGGCTTAAGTTACACACTTTCACAAGTGGTGCGGGGGAGAGCGCCTCCTTCCCCTGCACCTTTACCTCGACCTATTTCTTAATATATCTTTTACCTATTTATTTATTTTTATTTCATGTGCATTGATGTTTTGCTTGTATGTCTGTCTGCCTGAGGGTGCTGAATCCCCTGAAACTGGAGTTAGAGACAATTGGGAGGTGTCATGGAGATACTTGGAATTGAACCTGGGTCTTCTGGAAGAGACGCCAGTGCTCTTTAACCACTAAACAATCTCTCCAGCCCCGTCAGCCCATCTTCCTTACCTTTGCCCGTCTTGACTGTTTTGAAAATAAGTCCATTGCAAGTGAAACTGAATTTCTGATGTTAATGACCTTGAGTATTATCCATACATTGAAGACTAGTGCTTTCTCTTTTCTGTGGAAGGGTTTCATCTTTGTTTGTTTTTAAATTTTGTTACATTGTGTCACTGAGGTTTTTTAAAATAGTTTTTAGAAACTTTACCAGTAACAGAAAATGGACCTTTAGCTGATATAAAAGTCCTTCAGCCTTTCCTTTTATTCAACTCAGTATAGTTTTTTGCTGTTTTATGCACATATGTGTGAAGTAAATCTAAAAATCATGGGATTTGTTCCATCCGCAAAATGGTCTTTTCCCTGCTAAACTGCTAAACTGTTAAACTGTAAATTTATTTCTGTGGCTTCTTCCGTTACGTTTATGAATTTACATTAAATTCCTTAATAGAACACGCGTGTGTGTGTGTGTGTGTGTGTGTGTGTGTGTGTGTGTGTGTGTGTGCGTGTGAATGAGTACAGGTGCCTGTGGAAGCCAAAAGAGGGTGTTGGATCCCTGGAACTGGAGTAACCCAGTTGTGGGGGGCTGGGAATCCAACCCAGGCCCTGTGCTCCCAGGAACAGGAAGTACTCCTAACCACAGAGCTGTCTCTCCAGACCCCGTGTCTTATTCTTTATTTCTGGATTTCCCAGTCTGCTCCACTGATCACATCATGCCCTTAATGTTTACATGACTGTAGCTTTATAAAATATTTTCATACACTGAACATGTGCTTCTCTACAGTTTTCCTGGTGAATTATTCCTTGTTTGTTTTCCCATGTGGTCTTCAGAATATCCTCATTTAGTGCCAAATTGTGTGATTGTGTTAAATTCAATTGGATTCTTTTGTGAATTAACTTAGTGGAAAGTCTATTCTTGTCCCTACCTCTGAATCACCGTACAGTAACATCATGCTCTCTTTCATGGCTTCTAGATGTCTGCCAGCCCACCCTTGGGAGAACTTCTAGTTTGTCTTTGTATAAATCTTACATATTTCTTCTTACATTTACTTCTACAAAATAGTCCTGTTTTTTTTTTTTTTTTCTTGAATGAGGTCTTTTCTTCCATTATATCACTGAATTGATATGCCTTAAAAGGGGGTGCAGCCACCTTCCTAAAGGAACTGTCTGGATACTGTATATATTCTGGTTGAGTAGTTTCATTTTCTAGTTACAGGATTCCTTTGCCCACCCACTAATTTCTTCTCTGATCTAAAAAAAAAAAAAGGCTATCCTTTTATCCTTTTCTTCTTGGCTTTGAGGCAAACGCTTCTAATATTCCATAGTATTTATCAAGTTTAAAAAGTATACATTGTTTTAAATTTTATTAAGCATTTAATAAGAATCACAATTGAAATTAATTAAATGTCTTTTCGTTATCCGTGGAGAGAACAAATAACTTCTCATTTTTTAAAATATCTTTTCATGAGCATGAGTGTTTGCCTGCTGTATGTTGTCACATGGAACGTGTTCATGCCTGGTGCCCATGGATACCAGAAGAGGGTATCAGATCCCGTGAAATTGGAGTTACAGTCTGTAATGAGCTGACATGTGAGTACTAGGAACCAAACCCGGGTCCTCTTCAGTGCTCCTAACCTCTGAGCCATCTTTCCAGCTGCAGCATCTCACTTTTGAGGTAGTAAGATGAGGAATTTATTAGCATATATTCAAATACTTAGCTCTCCACATTCTGGAGGGAATTTTATTTGGTCTTGGTATAATTCATTCAAATGTGCTAGCAAATTGTATTTTGAGTCTTTGCAACAATTATTCACAAATAAGTTCCGTATGGATTTTTCCTTATGCTTATTCTGTTTGGGGTCAATTACATTACCTCAAACATTACAGTTACATTAGTATTAAAAAAAAAAAAAAAATAGGGGAAATGCCTTCCCCTCATCCTTAAATACTTTAAGGATGTTGGTATTAGCTGTTCCTCGGAAGTTAAAAAAACAGTGCTAAGACTTCATCAGGATGCCCATGGGGCCTTTCTAGGTCTCTTCCATTGCTCAGTCTGTAGTCAGAGAGACAGAGGGGTAGGGAGAGGAGAGGAAAGGAAATTAATTAGTTTGGATTAATTAAGGGATTAATTAGATTGATTAATTAAGAGGTAATTAGTCTGGTGACAGAGTTCCTGATGATAAACAACTTAAGGGGGACGTATTCAGTTCATCTAACAGTTGGAGGGACTTGGCTCTCATGACAAGCATGGTGATAAGCGAGTGAGATGCCTGGTGACGCTTGCATCCAGTCAGGATTTGAAGCACAGTACGTCCTTGTTCTCAGGTAGCTTTCTAGTCTTTTATGCAGTGCAGTACTCAGACCCAAGAAGGGCACTGCCCACTTGAACTCCTCCCAAGGATGATGACCCCTCACAAGTACAGAAGAAGCCAACTTAATCTAGATAATCCCTCACAGGTGTGTCCAGAGGCTTGCCTCTTAGGCGATTCTGGATCCCATGAGATTGATAGTGTTAACTATTACAATGTGTATGCATGTGTGTGAGGCCAGAGGGCAGAGTCAGGTTCAGCCTCAGTCACTCACCACGATATTGTTGTTTGAGACAGGGTCTCAGTATATAGTCTTGGCTGGTCTACAGCTTGCTATGCAGAGGAGACTGAACGCACAGAGATCCTCCTGTTTTGATTATCTTGGTGGCAGTGTTCTTGTTCATGGTACTGACCACCTGCCCCGGCCCGAGGGGTTCGTCGAAGAGCTAAGGAGGGGACTGACGGATGGGGATGAGACAAGAAGCAGAGATACCTGGGAGCAAGACAGAATCCCTCTGATTCAAAGATTAACTTTATTTCCAAGCTTTTATAAGGTATAAGGAGAAGGAAGTGCAAGGAATCTTAAACAATATAGAAGGACTCTTAAACAATGTAACCTGGGCTTAGATAATGCTATAGGGGTGGGGAAAATCCTGGACAGAAGCCTAGTTCTCAAGAACCTGAAACTCAGACCTACATTTGCTTTCAAGCCTAACTTCTACACAAAATGGCTTTTCTCAGGCTAATAAGAAAGCTGTAAATCCGTTGGTTCCCGGCAACCACTGAAGCAAAGTTCTGCATATACCAAGAGAGGGCTCTATGCACAGTCCCTTTTACTTTACAAGACAGTCTTCTTAAATTGCCCAGGGTGGCCTTGAACTCACTCTGTGGCCAAAGTGAACCTCGAACCTTATTGGGACTACATTTTATGAATATTCCATGACCATTAAAGATGTGTCTTGATGGCCTGGAGAGATAGCTCATCAATTAAGAGCACTGACTGCTCTTCCAGAGGTCCTGAGTTCAATTCCCAGCAACCACATGGTGGCTCACAGCCATCTGTAATGAGGTCTGATGCCCTTTTCTGGTGTGTCTGAAGACAGCTACCGTGTACTCATATACATTAAATAAATAAATAAGTCTTTAGAAAAGATGTCTTGACATATTTGTTTTAAGAACTGGAACTCTTCTTATTAATTCTGTTCTATTATTTACATCTCTTGTATCAATTATTACATGACTGTTTTATTTGTCATGGGCTGAGAAAGTCCATTAAATTATTATACTAACTTCTTTTTTGTTGTTTACCCTTATATCCCAAGTCAGGTTTTTTAAATGAGATTTAATACTATGTATTATTTGGGGCATAGACACTAGATGACCAACAAGGGTTGTATATCCTTATATTATTTCCTGTTTCAGGTTCTGGGTTCAAGTTTGACTGACATTAGAATTGTTCTCCTTTGTCTTTATTTTGGCTTCTGAATCACATTAAATGACTGTTACATAGCACATAGCAGAGCTTTAGTAGTGATCTAACACGAAGGTTTTAACTTAGGAAACAAGGTTAGCTCATTTGTTGCTATGTCAGGTGAGTCTTGGCGTAGGTTCTGTTTTTCTATTTTGTTTTTGTTTTTGTTTTATTTTCTGGCTTTCCTTGCTTTTCTGTTAGCGTTTCTTTTGTAGACGTTTGGGGCTCTTTCCAGTGATCTCCTCTATTGCGCACTGTATATACAATTAATCCTCCATGTTTTATTCTCTAGACACTTACAAAAATATCTCTTGTCTTTGATGTTTGGAAAAGTACTAAAATGTATATCTGTGTTAGTTCACTATTGTTTCTTAACAAATTGCCACAAAATATGGCCACTTAAAACAAAACATCTATTATCGTTCAGGCTCTGAGGGCTAGGGATAAAAGCGTGGCTCAGTCAGGCCTTCTGTGTCTCAGCAACTTTACAAGGTTATGGGGAGGGCATAGGTTTGGCCTACAGTCTCATTTGAAGCTCAGCTGGGGACGTGTCTGTTGCTGGACTCCCTGGCTCACTGAGGAATTGTTGGAAGGCCCCTGTTCTTTGTAGGTTGTTGGAGCAAAGGCTGAAGTTTCATGCTGTCTAGTTTGTTGGGCTGGGCTTGGTTCACTGTCTTTTCCAACATGGCAGCTAGTCTGACCACAGAAGGCAAGCCTAGAAATCAATTCAGGGAGCCTCTGTGGTGGCCAGAGTGTTGTATGAGGTAATCATGGTCTCACATTCTGCCATTTGTGCTGCGTTCTGTGGATTAAAAGTGAGTCAGGAGCAAGGAAAACCGGTGGGCACGGTCGTCTGCAAAGATGAGTGTGGATATCAATGGCTTTACCCACTGCCTGCCTGTCAGTGCGGTCACGAGGTGCCTAGCACCATCCAGAGGATAGTGATAGCACTCAGGTTGCAGAACTGTTGACAGCTTGGCCATCGACTCCTCCAGAGATGCCAAGGAAAAGGAAAAGAGAAAGTGCAGACTATCGAATACTGCAGAGGAGGCAGCAGCGGTGTAGGCTCTTGCAGAATGCATATTGCTGCAGATTTTAGCTAACAGGTACCTGAAAATGCTTGGGGAAGAGAACAAGGCAGAGAATGATGAAAGCATTGAAGGCAACACCAAATTTAACTGAACATGCTTGAAGAGACCTAGAAAGGGAGAAACATTGGAAATGTAAATAAAGTATCAAAAAATAAGAAATAGCCGGGCAGTGGTGGCACATGCCTTTAATCCCAGCACTTGGGAGGCAGAGACAGGTGGATTTCTGAGTTCGAGGCCAGCCTGGCCTACAAAGTGAGTTCCAGGACAGCCAGGGCTATACAGGGAAACCCTGTCTCAAAAAACCAAAAAAAGAAAAAGAAAAAAAAGAATTAAAAAATAAAAAAAAAAGAAAAGAAAAAAAAAACCATCGGGGGGGGGGGGCACTGCGGGTGGTCACTCACGGGGCCAAGGCTGCCATTCTAAAGCCTCCTTTGTGCTGACTTCCCCTTTTAAAAACCAAAGCCACCAGTCTGATTCCCAACACCAGAGTGTTGCCTGTGCTGGCAATGCATGCAAACAAAATCCCACTGTGTTCTACTGTTGAAGCCATGATCCCTCGCTCTGATGCCAAGGTGTTTGGCTTGGTCTGCCCTTCATGATAACACAAGTCGTACTGAGAAGAACATTCCTGGCATCGTCACAGAACGTATATTCGTATTTCTTTTCAGTATATTCTTGGGAGTGAAATTATAGATATGACAGTGTACAATCCCTGTAAGAAACACTGATGAATGATTTCCCAAAGTTGTTCAAAAAGTTCAAATGTTAACATCAGTATGTATACAACAGTTCCTGTTGGCTGTGTTCTTGTCAAGGTTTGGGATTCTCCATCTTTTTCAGTATATGTACAAGTATCTAAAGATAGTCTTCATTTGCCTTCACCTAATGGCTGAATAGGCTTGGGCCTATTTTCATATGATTAATTGCCATTTAAATATCATCTTATGAAATACTCAGGTCTTCTGCCCATTTTTCCACTAGGTCTTTTCTTCTCATTTGATCTGTAATAGTTTCGGCTTGTTGTTCTCTTTTTTTAAAAGAAAATGTGCTAGATACATTTGTTGGTCATATTTATTACCAGAACCTCCCCCATCTGTTGCAAACACTTTCTCTGATATTCTTATACTTGCCTTTTAATAAACACAAGCTCTTCATTTTAATGGAGTATAACTCATTTCTATCTTCTCCTCCTTTGTTGTTGGTACTGTTTAGGAAGGCTCTGCCTAAGCTCCCACTCTTTGACTTTGATAATTAGGGAAGTTCCATGAGAAAGCCCCGCCCATAAAATGCATGATAAGTTCACCCCACCTCCTTGCTCTCTCTCCTAATCCTAAGCATTCCTGCCCCCTAATTGCGCTCCTGGGTCTGCCTTGTGTCCTGACCACGTGTCTGAACATCGCCCGGACCCTCTGGAGGAACTCTGAGGTGAGAGTTCGAGGGATCAGGCTTTTAATGAGGTGCCGTCATCTTTATGGGAGCAGCTGTGCCGTGCTTGGGTTCTCATCTTTTTACCATTCCATGGAGAGGTACACAGTAATGGGACGGGTAGATATCTCTGAACCCACATATGCAGTGTTTCACTTCAGTCACTGACTTGTTTGAAGGCTCAGACTAGCTCCCACGTACTTGAGAAGTGAGAAGGAGCTGCGAGCTTTCCTTCGCTTGTTTACAAGCCCCCTCCTCCGCTGTTTTCCTTCCTTTCTACTTTATTTTTGTCCCTCCAAACTCCACACATTTCTTTCCTTCAGACAGCACGGTTGCACATCTGCTCGGTGCAGATGTGTGTGACTGCTTGAAACAGCAGCCTTCTAAATTGAGCACAGCACACCCTTTGCAAAACTCACTGTCACCTCACTCTGCTGTGCTGCCAGGGGTCTGTCCCATGTTGTCTGAAGGGCACCAGCTATGCATTGGCCACATGATGAAGGGTAAGGTCTTCCATTCCTGCTCAAGCTTCTTAGCCTGAATGGGGTTTGGCGCCCTGGAAGCACTGTGTCTTTAAAAGTGCCGTATGAACATCTGTTTCCAATTTTCAGGCCATGATCATGGTGAGGATTTGGGTGCAAGTAGTTTATGTGGGAAGCAATCCCAGGAAATACTGTGAGGGGCCATCTACAGGGGGAAAGTGTAGAAAGGTACATGGATGGGTGTAACTCATCAACAGCCTTGGGCAACAGACTGTCCCACTAGGACCCCTAAGCCACGTGTAGGACATAGCCCAGAATCCCTCTCCCAGTGGAAAGGGTCAGCCAGCCCTCATCTCTTGTGGTTGATGGTCCTGTCTGCTCACAAGTCCTCTGGGGAGAAGAATAGCCATGCCTGCCTTGGTAATTTTGATAATTTGTCTCATTCTGAACACTTTGTCAATGTCCAAATGTCTTATTAATACAGCTGGGAGTCTGTCTTTTTTGATGCCTCTTCCTGTTTTAGTAGAATTGCTTTAGTTCTCTATTCATGGGCGTTCCAAGTTTTTCTAGGTAAAATACTGTAATAATTTATGCCCAGTACAGCAGAGGCAGAAGCCAGGCAGGGAGAGCAGAAGGCTGCCTCTGCTTTTTGGCCTCCTGTATCTGGCCCCTGTGATATCTGCTTAAACCACCATCTCACTCAAATGGGACCCTGCCTCTGGCGAACTTGGGCTAAGCCTGTTTCTTGTATTCTTTGTTAGCCCATGGGTATCTGCTTCACCCGTGCACTCAGTGGAAGGGATCTATTTACTGATCACTCCTGGGAAGCACCTCCAAGAATTCCCTGAGTTTGGAACTCCTGAACTCAGTCCCATGAGACAAGCTTTGCTAGGAGTAAATGCAAGAATTCCACTGAGCTGAACAAGCCAGTTACCATTTTAGAGTTCCAAACTCATGGCCCTCCCTTCTCCCCATGTGTGTCAAACCCCTGAGTGATGATTTCTCCATGGCTATGACCCCAGCTGGGACCTGCATCTGGGAGTGTTCTGGAGGCACTCATGGTTGCTTCTCTTACCTTACAGCATCTGATGTGTGCTGGGCTGTGGTGCCTGGTAGAGGGAGACACATCCTGCAAGACCAAGCTGGACCCTCCCCTGGATGGCACTGAGTGTGGAGCAGACAAGGTAACACCCAGCTTCCGGTAGTCCCTGCAAGCAGCCGCGCGTCTCCTAGACACTAAGCTTCTCTTTGTCTGCAAGGCAGTGCACACTCTGCCCAGGAACCTCTGAAACACCCCTGAGCACTCTAGGAATGCCCATGAGGCCACTGCAGGCCAAGTGTCTGTATCACTCCTTGTTTCTTGTGAAGCCACAAGAATCAATCATTTCCTCGATATTTTTTTATTAAATGAACTCTTTTTGTCATGCAAGTGAATTTTCTTAAAGGGGAATGGTTGAGTTTTGTTTTGTTTTGCTTTTTTTCTTTTCTTTTTCTTTTTTTTTTTAAGATTTATTATATGTAAGTACACTGTAGCTGTCTTCAGATACTTTTTTTTCTCACTCCAGCCCCACTTGCTGTAGCTGTCTTCAGACACCCCAGAAAAGAGCATCAGATCTCATTACAGATGGTTGTGAGGCACCATGTGGCTGCTGGGAATTGAACTCAGGACCTTCGGAAGAGCAGTCAGTGCTCTTAACCGCTGAGCCATCTCTCCAGCCCCATTTTGCTTTGCTTTTTTTCAAGACAGGGTTTCTCTGTGTAGCCTGTGCTGTCCTGGATCTTGCTCTGTAGACCAGGCTGGTCTCAAACTCAGAAGTCCACCTGCCTCTGCCTCCCAAGTGCTGGGATTAAAGGCGTGTGCCACCACTGCCTGGCAAAGGGAAAGGTTTTGAATGAGTGGATGTTAAATGAGAAACGAGTTCATTTGCCATACACTGATGAAAATCATTCTAGCCAGATTAAATTCCGCAACCTGGTCCTTCTGAAGGGGTGAGACTCTAAGGGTGTGAGAGAAGAGGTAGGCAGGGCCTGCTGCTCCACAATTTTCTCTTTAGTCCTGTGTGCAAGACTTCATTAATTGGTTTCTTGTTTCCTCTGCCCCTCTCCTTACCCCTACTCCCTCCCTCTTCTCCCTCCCTCTTCTCCCTCGCTCTTCTCCCTCCCTCTTCTCCCTCCCTCTTCTCCCTTTTCCCCTTCTCCTCCCTCCATCCCCTTATCCCCACCTTCCAGTTTTTCTTCTCTCTCTCTCTCTCTCTCTCTCTCTCTCTCTCTCTCTCTCTCTCTCTTTCTGGTCCCTTTTGAGATAGAATCTCTGTATACACCGTAGGCTGTCCTGGAACTTGCTGTATATCCCAGACTGTCCTTGAACTTGTGATCCTTCGATCCTCTCAGTCCTTCACCTCTCAAATACTGGGATTTCAGACCCCTTACCGCCATGCCTGGCTTATTGGAAGCCCTGAAATAATTAAAACAGGAAGTAATGTTTTGTTCTGATGCTGTGCTTGGGGAGCAGCACTGGGTCACACACTCAGGGAAATCTGTTTTAGAGATTGGCTTCCTTTTATCCTCAGAAAGAATGTGTCTGCCTACAGCTAACCCCCCCTTCCTCCGGCTGCCTAGAGCAGGCTGCTTTAGGCCTCCCAGGACTGGCTTTAGAAGCATGCACCACCACACCTAACTCTGACTGTTGTTTCTAAGTGCTAAACCCAACCTTGAAGTTCTGACCTCAGATGCTGAAATTGTTGCCCTCTGGAGAGAGAGACACATGCACATTATTCAGAGTTTGCACACCTTTAGTTGTGTTCTCCTGCCACTCGGATCAATCCATTTCTTGAGAATTTAGAAATTCTCTGTGGAGCACAGTCCTTGTATAAGTTTATGGCATGCTCCACACCGGGCTGAGCAACCCAACATGCATACCCTGAAACACTCAACTTCCTCGGAAATTAAAGTGGATTTTGACACCAAGAGGGACCGGGTCCTTTGTGGGAGCGGGTGGCTTTGCTGAGTGTGGCCCCTCTGCGTTTCAGTGGTGCCGAGCTGGAGAGTGTGTGAGCAAGACACCCATCCCAGAGCATGTGGATGGGGACTGGAGTCCGTGGAGCGCCTGGAGCATGTGCAGCCGAACGTGTGGTACAGGAGCGCGATTCCGGCAGAGGAAGTGTGACAACCCCCCGTAAGTTCCCCCTCAGATCCTACTTCAAGGGCATCCCACTCTGTGGGTCTTTCCCCCTAATGCTGAGAATTGTCTTATAAAGGGAAGCAGAATAGACTACAGTTGAGTTCAAGAGTCTTGAGTGTGTTTTGTCATCTTACCTATGATGGCGCTCTCTCTAAGCACAGAGATACAGTGGGGCCCCAGTGCAAGCTGGCTCCATTATCCCTTATGGCCTGGCCATGGTATAAAGACTCCCAAGACAGCTAGATGACAATTTGTCTTGACAATTTGAGGACTTTGATCCTCAGTCGATCCCCTGTCCTTTTAGAGAGTAAGCAAATGCTAAATTGTGTCTAAAAATGAAATGGTTTTCCACATCGAAGTCATATTGATGGCTAATTAGCAGATACCTCTTGTTTGTGAAAAGCCCCGTTGTGCAGGCTGCATAGTTAAATCACAGGGGTGATTGGATCCTTCGCTGCCCCAGGTGATGCCAAGACCTAACCAATACCAGGAGAATGTCCTTTATAAGGAGAGGTAACATCCATAGTTTAGTAGATGACAGTAACATCATAATTTTCAGTGATCCGTAACAATTGGCATTAGGTAAAATGTCTTTTTCAATTGAGATACAGTTTAATGTCTGGCACACAGTAGGTGTTTAAATTATTAGGAATGACTTTCTTAACTGAAAGTCTAGATGACCTCCTACTAAGAGGGTGGGGCAGGGGAGATGATTAAATACCTTTGGCTGAGTGATGAGAAATGATTGGAGGGTAGTTTTGGTTTTGTTTTGTTTTTTAAAACATGGCTCAGTTAGAAGTAATAGCTCTGACTCTCAAAGGAGAGATGTGGGTTTGGATTCATAGACCTGAGGTTTGAGCTCCAGTGGTCATAGTCATTGGTCATTTTTCCTCAAGGAAAATTCTTCTGTTCCCTGGGCCTTAGTTTCCCCTGTTAGAGCCCACTGGCATGGGAGAGGAGGAAGACTCGAATGTGAGAACTGGCACAGGCCAGTCTTCAAGTCCAGTCATATTCTTTACACTACAGCCCCCAGCAGCTTCTACTTATCCGACTGGTAAAAATTGTAAAAATCTGTGGGATACCTTTGGCATTGCATAAGTGGTCCTTATCACTAGCAGAACCAGGATGACGCCGCCCGCCTTGTCCTGTCTACCTCACCAAACTGTGCTGCAGCTCAGTACAGGGTGGGAGGGGCTTCTATGAGTGTGGAAGGCTGTCTGTGTTGTGCTTAGAGCCTTGACTGAACACTAGTCTCCTCTGGCTTATCACATATGCCAACCCTTATCAGGTGGTACCCAGTAAGCATCACACAGAGCCTCTAAATGGTCAACATTCCCTGTGCCCTGACATGCTGGGCAGTTTGATTTATTTAGGTGACAGCAGTACACATGTACACATCACACGATGTCCCCAGAGCTGGGAAAATGCTTGAGACACTTTTCAGGGACCAGTGTTACCCTTTTGTGTTGCAGTGTTATTGGCTAAGATCTCCCTGTGGGAGACAACTGGCAGAGAAGATTTTCCAGGGCTTTGTGGCTTCTCACCAAGGCTGTCACAATCCTAACTACATCTTGACCTGCCCTCCTGCTGCTCTGTCCTACCCAGGGGGGCATTTTGCAAACCAGTCTCCTTAAGACTTCCCAGTTCCCAGAATTACTTTGCTGTACCCACCCTGGCTTGCCCTGCTGTGAAGTTCTATGTGTTGGGAATCTAGTGCCATCCCTCCAGATCCAGTGGTCCCAGAAGAGAAAATGCTTATACTATTTTCTTTCATGTATGTGTGTCTCAAACAGTACTCACCACGCCCTGTTGTGCCCAGACCTTCTCCCTTAGCCTGTCAGGAATTTACTTCTTCTTTACTTCCCGTGCTTTGTCACCGAGAGAGATAAAAGGACAGCCACACACACAGCTGCAGGCCTGTGAGCTCTTCACACAGGGATGTTGGACAGTAGTGTGTGTCCTTTCTCGCCCAGTCTCTGCAGGCCTGGTGGCTGTGGGACAGACTGGTGCTTAAAATGTACCAGAAAGAGAAGGCCACTGTTTTTGTTCCTTCAAAGCTTGTGTTCCTTCTAACGGATCCCCCCCCCCCCCCCCAGGAAGCATTAAGTGTAAATAATGCCATGGTTTACAGCAACAAGCAAAGACATACAAAATCCTGCCCACCCTCCTACATTTCCCCGGACCCCTATTTCAAGCCAGATTCCTTATAAGCTACACTCTCCTCCCAGTTCACTTCCACCCTCTTCATAACTTCTCACCACCATTTCTGCCTTTCTCAAGAGCACAGCCCCGTGTCCATGGTTACCCCCTTGTCTCACATACAGTGTTTATAACAAGTCAGGTGAATGGGGCCCACTATCACCACGTATCAATTTCCTAAAACACTGTGGACTACGTGGGCTCTGTTGGTTATTAGCCAGGCAGTTCTGTGCCCAAGGTCACACAAGAAAATACAATGGCTGGTAATTTCTCTTTTAAAAGAAAAAAGAAAGAAAAGAAAGCAGAAATCCAAAATCAAGGGTATCATGGGATTGGTTCCTCCTTGAATGCCCGGAAGACTGTGTTTCCAGTATTTGTTCTGGTTTCATGGCTCTGGTGGTCATTGTCCTCTCCAGCTTACAAACGTACCACAGTGTACCCATACTTTCATGTGGTCTCTTCCTTCTCATCTCCTGGAAGTACACACCATTGGATTTCAGGCCCGTGTAGTCTGAGATATCCTCAGGTTAAGATTCTGAAGTCCATCCCCTTTACAACCCTTTTCTGAATGCAGTGACGTCCCATTCCAGGCCAGCCTGTCTTCGGGGACCAGCATGACTACCATTCAGCCCACCACTACCTTGAAGCATCTTGTGTACTCTTCAGCCACAGTGGTCCAACCCAGGGCCTTCATCAGCTCCCTCCCAGCCCTACCTACCCTTGCCATTGTTAGGACCTCAGTAAGAATCTCCTGTCCCCAGAGGAGCCCCTTCCCTAACCACCCTGTTTAAAGTGGGGTTCAGCTTCATTCTGTCTCAACATCTTCCTGGCGTTGCAGCTGCTCTGCCACTTATATTTCAACTCACTTGAGTTTCGCTTTGTTCTCATTGGCCTTGGAACTTCTCGAAGGCCTCAGGCAGGCTCCACCTTCCCTTCCCTGCCTACCACAAAGCAGTGGTTCAAAACAACATGCTGGGACATCTCCTTTTCTGCTTTCCCAGGAGAAGCAATCTTTCTGCCTTTCCCAAGCCTCTATCACACGTCCCTAATGTCTTTCTTCCCTTCAGAAACACTAAAATCAACCAAATCCATCAGGCCAAATAATAGGTCACAAATAAGCTCCCTGAACCTGTATCACTTCTTGGATGCTCTAACTAGCCTGGCCATGTAGTCCACCTTTCCCCTTCAATACTGTCACAGCCAGAAATGCTCAGGAATAACACTGAGCATGTCACCCCAGCCTTGGGTATTTCAAGTTAGAATGACCTGGTTTTGATCCTGTAATATTGATGCCTTGGTAGGCAGCTGATCATTTGCTATGACCATTCACCCCCATTTCCTGTTGGGAATGAGAGCAACTTGTCCTGTCTCCTTGGAAAATGGTCTACAAGAGTCCATCCTACCTTCCTGGAGCCAACCCAGGAAAGAGGAGAAAAACACGGTCAGACTTCGGGCAGGTGGATCCCAGCAGCCATGGTGTTTCCTGAAGTAACTGGGTCAGCAGTGCAGGCAATTAGGGCTTAGAGCATACAGCCTGATCTTGCACAATGCCTATGTGGTGACTGTTACAAAGCCCAGCTGATCACGGACTCTGTGCCAGGTCCTGACCATAACAACATCTTTTCTGTCTCACTCCTTAAATCAGACAGCTCACTGCCCTGCTATTCCGAGAGGATGGCCAGAGCTCACCACTGTGTACAGCCTGGAGCACGCCCATGAACCTCTCCCCATGGCTTCTCTACACATCTCTGGCTCCTTTCCCTCTATTTTGCAGCTGGTTTATTCACTGTCCAAAGATGCTGGCCAGAGACTCCTCCATCACCCCACCCTTTTTTCCTGGTCCTGATTTTTCTAGCTATTGGTGTTTGTACTTCCCAGTATACACAGAGGTGGGGAGCATCTGTGATTTTAAACCAGCTTCCTATGTTTGTTCTCTCCTACCATTTGTATTGCTCCAGGTTAGAGTTAGTGGAAAATCCATCTCTGTTCTGGATTTTGGTGCTGGGTGAAAAGAGAGGCCGAGAGAAGGGCTCAGGTGCACATGTGTCAAGGGCTCTCTCTGTCCCAGTACCTGCAGGACGGCATGAAGAGCAGAGGAGAGAGCTTGGTACATCAGGATTGTCACATCAAAGGGATGGGGAAGCAGCTAGTCACTGGTACTCAGAGGAGGGAAGGGCAGAGTAGAGTTCTAGGACTGTGCTTAATTTCGTGTCCCCAGTGAGTCCCACCTGTGTGCTTTCGGTTTAATGACCTGGACTGTCTATGGGTTCCTCATTATAAAAAACAAACAAAGAAACCCTCTAAGTTGTCTGCTCTTAGCAGCAGCTACAGGCTGGCTTAGATTCTTTTCAGAGACCTTTTAACACTAGAACACGTTGCCCCAAGGTGCACCAGCCGGATCCTCCTCTCCTAGCTTACAAGGGCTTGTTTGTCCTGTCCCTCCCACGGAAGGGCAGGCATGCCACCGCCCAATCTACCTTGTCCTTATCTTACCTTTACTGCTTCTCTGTGGATGCTCAGGGCAGTCCGTGGTGCTGTGAGGCCGACCCTGGTAGGATACAGGAGGAGTTGGGGAGGATCAGAGGCAGATGGGGAGTATGCATTTCTCCCCATACCTGTTTCTCCTCAAAACCTCACTTCCTTATTCTCGTTTATTCTTAAACACGTTTATAAAAGTCAAACCTAATGAAAACTAAAACATCCTGCAAAGTATTGTTCATTAGCACCAGGCTCACACACACTGTAGCATCCATGCGTGTGTGCGCTAGCACCCTGCAAGGGAAGGTGCTGGCTCTGGGTGCCTGCACGTGTGACCACGTGACAACTGGCTAGCTTTGCATAGTGGCTGCCCCGTCTGTGCTGCCCTGAGCCCGTGGGTCTCCATTTGCTCCACCTCCTTGCTGCTACACGCTGCCATTGACCTTCTCCACTGTGGACATTCGGGTGGGCCTGCTGCAGCATCTCCTAAGGTTTGGGTTTCACTCACCAGCAGTGAAATCGAGTATCTCTGTGTGCCTCCCTTGGTTATCCTTTTCTTGGGCAGGGCCTGTGCAAGCCATTTTAGTTTATATCTTCCTAAGCTGTATCAGTGTTTAGAAGGTCCTGGAAGAAGATGCTTTAAACATGGAGGGTGGACATCAGACATGCATCATTTCTACATGTGCGTGTGTGGTTGTATGTGTGTGGGTGCATGTCTGTGCTCACGCTTGTGGAGAGTGGCATCTGCCTTGATTTCTCCCCACCTTGTGTTTTGAGGCAGGGTCTCTAACTTAAATCCAGAACTCAACAACTCAACTAGTTTCATTAGCTGTCTTGCTCTGGAGATCTTGTCTCTATCTCCCAAGGGCAGGGATTACAAATGAGTTGCCATGGCTACCCAGCACTTATGTGGGTGCAGGTGATCCAAACTCTGGTCCTTGTCCT
This sequence comes from Uromys caudimaculatus, assembly GCA_028551405.1. Taxonomy (NCBI): domain Eukaryota; kingdom Metazoa; phylum Chordata; class Mammalia; order Rodentia; family Muridae; genus Uromys; species Uromys caudimaculatus. The sequence goes on along the minus strand of CM052703.1, from coordinate 123,020,199 downwards.
TGTGTGGCAAGAAGCCATCCACTGAGCACTCGAGATGCGTCCTTTAAAACCCTCATGCCCAACTGTCTCTGTGTCAGGCCGTCCTTTGACAATTACTGGGCAGTTCTATGTTTCCCATCTCCAATCCTACCTCACACCCCTAAACAGACACCCTTCCCCCACATTGAACCTGAGGTACCTGCATCTGAAGGACATGGTCAAGAACTTCTGGGTTGTTTTCTTATTCTTTTCCTTTTTTTAACTCTGACTGTCTTGTGTGCATCCTCAGGTAGCTGGCTCTCACATTAGGGTAAGATTTCAACTTGCTGGCACCTCCCTGTCACAGGCTCTACAGAGCCATGGAGCCTCTGCTGTAGAGCCCCCAGGTCTGGGCCTTCTAGTTCTCTGTCAGAATAAAGGATGTAGACCCTTTATTCTGCTCTCAAAAGGGAAGGCCTATTCTATTATGAACTCATTTTTACTGTCCTCATTTTTGCCCCATCGTGCTGGGATTTTGTTGTCTTAGATGTGTTTTGTTTTAATCTACCCTGAATGGCTTCAGAGGACCTCCAGGGTGAACAAGAGTCCCAGCCTTCTGCTTCACACCCACCGCAGGTGGAGCCAGCCTCTCCTCCCTGCCCTTGCTGATTCAGCAAAACATCTCCCAAAGCCCAGGCCCCTATGTCTATGACTTGGCTTTGTCCGGGCAACCCAGCATGGGATGGTTGGTAAACTCGGTCCACCTGTGTTATTCTCTGTAGACCTTTTTCCCAGCCACACCCTCCCATGCAACTCTTTATGTCTCCCTGTGCCAAAGATGAAGGGCGCTTTTTTCTAAAGGCTGCAGAATCGCTATGCATGGAGGAAGAGCCCATCGATGACCGCTTACTCCACACAGTCGCTATGGCTGCCACCCCTCCTGTGTACTGGAATGCTGAAACTGTGAATAACGCCCAGCCCTATATGTGCTATGCTTCTCCCCAGACATCCAGGCCCACGAGAAGTTTAACTTTAAAATTAGATACAGTAACAGGTTAATGATGATAAACAAAATAATATTATAGCCAAATGTTGGCTATAATAAAGGTATTTAATACTTATGAATTATATATTTGTGGCATCTCCTGTTTTATATTTTTAGACCATGTTTGATTGTCCATAACTGAAACTACAGGAAGCAACACTATGAATTTGAGAAACTACCATACTGCAGAGCTGGACATGAAGAATAAGGGCCTATGTGATCCTGCCATATGTGGTGGGGGGATTACTTGGGTAGTGGACCACGTAGCTAGTTGGCCAGTATTTCTCTTTTCCCATGTTGGTCAGAATAACGATTCCAATTATTTTTGTCAAGTTTTAGTTGTGGGTCTTTTCTTTTTCCATGTTCGTATGTGTGCGCTGCGCACTTGTTTATGCATGTTTGCACTGTGCACCTGTGCATCCTGTGTGCACATGTGTGCATATGGAGGCCCAAGACTGATCTTGGGAACCATCCACCATAGCTCTTCCACCTTATTCATCAAGGCGGGGTCTCTTGATCAAGCCCTGTGATCCTTAAGATAGCTAGTTCCGCTAGCCAGCTTGCTCTGGGGAACCCTCTGTCTCTGTCTTCCAAGGCTAAAAGTACAGGCAGGGTATCCTGCCCATCCAGTACTTACATGGACTCTTGGATTCCAAACTCCATTATTCATGCTTGTGTGGCAAGTACTTCAGCCAGTAAGCCATCTCCCCAGCCCTCGTGGACACTTTGGCCAAAGTAAGTCTACTGTGAAGAAACCCTTCCTTTATATAGCAAGTGATTAGAGCCAGTGGGAAATAGATACTAAGAGATAACCAGGACTCTGACGGATACAGGATGTGTAGATGTAGGCTTCATGTCTCTCTGGATGAGGATGCTGCTTACACACCTAGGTCTGAGACTGTTAGCTTTCTCAGAGAGGTCTCACCTAGGACCCACAGACAGGGGAGAAACTTGTAAGCTGAACTCTCTGGGGAGGCAGGGTGGGTGTCAGAGGAGAGAAGCTGCATTGCAGAACAGGCCGGGACTCTGCCTCAATGGTTCCTATCCTCTGGCATGCAGGAGGATGCTGCCCGAAGGTGCTAATGAGGGGTGCCAAGGGAGATGGGAAGGAAAGCCTGCTCCTCTTTAGCATCTCTCTAGAACCTTTTATTTATAAAGCTGAGCACAAAGCCTGCTTTAACTAGAGACTCTTCTCATGCTATCTTGAATATCATTTCATTGATATTTGAAAGACACTCTCCTACATTTCTATATCCTTTTTAAAATTGTTTCTTTTCTTTTTCAAGATAATATAATTCCATCATTTTTCCCTTCTTGTTCCTTACTCAAACCCCTTCCATATGCCCCTCCCTGACCTCTTTCAAATTCCTGATTTCCTTTTTCATTAATTATTGTTGTATACATACATATATATATGTATATATTCTTAAATACAACATGGCTAGTCTGTATAATGTTACTTGTACATATATTTTCAGGGCTGACCATTCATATTGGATGACCAGTTGGTATACTGTTCCCTGGGGAGGACTATTTTTCCCAGCATTCCTCAGTTGCCTATAGTCCTTTGTCTGGGTTTGAGGCCTTGTGGGCTTTCCCCTGTCCGTGCTAGCATGTCTATTGTTGTTGTCCTTGTTCAGCTCATGTTTAGTTAGTCATGCTGGCAAGACCTCATTGGTGTAGCTTCTGACATTCCTAGAAGACAATCTCACAGCAGACTCCCTGACCCTCCAGCTTTTCCATCTTTCCCCACCCTCTTCCACAATGGTCGGCTAGAACTGGCTCTGCAGTTTCTGCATTTTGATTGGTTGTGATTTTTGTTTTGATTTGTTGTGATGTAATGTTCTCCATCTGCTGCAAAGAGAAGTTGCCTAAATAAAAGGTGAGGCCTCCATTTACCTGTGAGTTCAAGACAAATATTCAGAATGTTACAGATTATGTCCTGACTCCTTCAGTGATGGAATGTGACCTGGAAGACATGAAAACCCCTCCCCAACTTGCCCTTGGCCAGAGCATACTAGTGCAGCAACCCAGAAAATTGTTTCAAGTTTGTGGGTTCTTTCTTCTTGCTCTAAGCTCCTCTGATTATTGTGGTTAATTTTACTTTTGTTTGTAATAACTCCATCTCATGTTCATACAGCATGCCCGTCTCTGTGTTTTCCTTTCACTAGGTATCTTTCTGAGAATTGTTTTAAAGTATTTGTCTATTAACAAATTTACCTAACAACCGAGTTATCAGGGATGGGGTCTGCGGATATGTTTTGTTCCTTTGAATGGGGTAGGCTTTTCTGTTTTCTTTTGTGCTGTGAATTTTTTATTTTTATTTATTTATTTATTTTTGCTAAAAACTGGGCATTTGAGTCTACAGCAGCTTCAGGTTTGCTGCCTTTGATGCCTTTGTTGTATTTGTTTATGGCTGAATGAGACCTCCATGCCGGCTGTCAATCTGAAGGAAAAGATTAAGGTCTTTTCTGACCCTGGATATTTTCCTGGCCATGCCTCATAGCTTTCTAACTTCTGGAGATCCAATTACTTTTAAATGACTTAATCCCTATCTATCTATCTATCTATCTATCTATCTATCTATCTATCTACTTATTTTTTTGAGGCAGGGTCTCTCTATGTAGTCCTGACTGTCCTGGAAACTAACAGGCATGTAGAAGGGGAAATGGCGCAAAGAGGCTGATCTTTGAAAGTCCCTGGAAGCCATGTCACCTGCTGGGGTCTTCAGCAGTCTCAGCTCCGTGGTCAGAAGCACCGTCGGCACCTGGAGCACAGAGGCTGGATATTTGGCAAATAAGGCTTTTCTTACACCCTGCTCCATCAAGTTCTTGACTGTCTTTCATGGGGCTTGGGGTGGAAGATGAATATTAGCTTCCACCATCCTAAAGGATGAAATAGATCAAAGCTATCTCTAGTGTACCAGCCAGGAATCTACAAGCTTTGACATACACTCCCACATTTCAAAAACTAGTTATGAATGACAGTTTTAGCTGTCTAGATAGAGACATATCCCTGCATTGTGGATGTAGAGAGATCCCTGGTGCTTTCTGCTCTGCTGTCTTCTTTGACCTCTCTTTCTCCACATTTCTCCCTCTCCTCTCCTTCCCCCTCCACCCCCCCCCCCCGTCTTTTAAAGAAATCAATCTTCATGTAGTTAGTTCCGTTCAATCTGTTATTTATTGAGGTCCAACCCATGCTCCACGGGAGGTACCAGAGCAGGGTAGGATTTTAATATACAATTAAGGAGAGGAGACATGATTCAGCGTGGAACAATTTGCCGGAAGATACAGGCTATATCGTGCACCCCTTCTTGATTCCCAGTCATGAGAACTTAGCTATTACAACGAAAGTGTCTCTCTCAGTGCCCCATGGGGCTTTGGGAGCCTCGTCCATCTCCGTTCCTTCTGTACGTACTTTATGATACAGAAACCCATTCTGTGGTACATGGTACATGAGCCTAGAATCCTTGGGGACATGGTCTGAGGTTGTATCTAAGTTCATGGTATGATCGCTTCTCTGAGGTGTGCTTGCCTGATGTTCTAGGCAGAAAATAGAACGCAAGGTCCATCCTTCAGATCCCTTCAGCCCTTTAAAGAACTGGCTTTTTCTTAACTTGGACCTAATTGGAACTCAGAACCCCTCAAATAGCCATCAGGATGTAATTTTCCCAACCTTCTCCTCTATAAAGGAAGGAATTCTTTAGTGTGTGTGAAGCTGACAGGGACCTGCAAGAGGCCTTTCCTTCTACCTGCCACTTTGTTCCTATGATACCTTGTATACTAAGAGCGGTGGCCCCATCCACTCTACCAGATGTTTTTATAATGTTTTATTACAACCCAGCTGAACCCTTTATTTCACATGCTGTCTCTGCCTGCTTCTATACCAGTAGCAGTTGCTACAATAAACTGTGTGGCTCAAAAGACCAAAGATACTTATTCTCTGGACCTTTTATGGAAAAGGCTCATTGATCATTGGTGTAGATTTTTTTATAAAACCTTTTGCCATTCTCTCTTCTTACATCTTTCCTCTAAAACCATTATCAGATAGATGGTGGCCTGTGGACATGAGGAGAGACAGAGGGAGGGAAAGAAATACCTACCCCCTAATACTTAGTTTGTGAGCACAAAGTACAGGTACCAGACGTGAGTGTATAATGCCTACGATGCAGTTTTCTTTCTTATGCTGAATTTCAGTAAAAAGCAAATAGTCACAGCGTGTCATCATGACCTTGGTACCATGGAGATGTATGGAAGCCTTGAGCTTGTCTAGGTCAGAGTCCCTCAAGGTCACCTTGGGGCCTCTCAGAGAAGGTAGGCAAAGCCACACTGTGGCCATCCCAGCTAACATCCTGCCATTCCGTCTTGGTGAACCTTAGATTTGTGCACTCTGCCAGGGAACACAGCCCATTCTCTAGAAATGCTTATCATCCAGTCAATCTAGACATGACACCTCGGGGTCCAGGCCACAGTACTGACATCACACCTACAGAGCTGAAACTTAACTGGCCGATATCCAGAGACTGACCATGTGTGAATGTATTGATCACACCACTTTGTTATAAAGTAAATGAGAATTCTTTATTCCTCCTAAAACTTGGAAACTTCTAGAACACATCAAAGAGTGTTTTAAAGGTCCTTATTTATAGTGACCTTTTTTTAAAAGTGACAAAATTTCCTTTGGGGTATTCAAGGTTACACATGACCAAGTCTTAAATCTGGATGGCAGATACAATTTGTGACTCTTACTGAACTGATACTCACTGTGTCCTATTTCCAGATGACCTTTATTTACAGTCCTCTGATGCATTTTTCTGCTGGACACACTTTAACATGGTATGAGGCTGGGCTTACCCAGATGTGATCTATATGAGAGACCCAGTTACTCTGAAGGAAACCTTGCCCACGCCTTCCTAGCAGCAGCCCAGTACCTCTACCATTGCCACTAGACCAGCTGGCTAATACAGATCTTCTTCTTTCTAGCCCTGGGCCTGGAGGCACACACTGCCAGGGTGCCAGTGTAGAACATGCTGCCTGCGAGAACCTGCCCTGCCCCAAAGGTGTGCCCAGCTTCCGGGACCAACAGTGCCAAGCCCATGACCGACTGAGCAGCAAGAAGAGAGGCCTGTTGACAGCAGTGGTGGTTGATGGTAAAAGCACGTGGCCCTTCCTTTCAATGTAGCCTCCCTCTCTCTTTTCCCAAGAACTATAAGACCCAGGTAGGGATGCTCATAATGCTCACCTCCTATCCCAGCCCACCCGAGAACACTCCTATCTTCTGCCCAAGCTAGTCATGCTCCTGCTCCTGCAATATCAAAGCTGAATTGTAACAACTTGAGATCTCCCCACAAAGGCCATGAAGGCAGATGGTAGGCTACATTCATTTTCAGCAAGGCAAGTATGCTAGCATATGTTTCCCACTGTACTGGCTAGTTTTGTGTGTCAACTTGACACAAGCTGAAGTTAACACAGAGAAAGGAGTTTCAGTTGAGAAAATGCCTCCATGAGATCCAGCGCTAAGGCATTTTCTCAATTAGTGATCAAGGGGGGAGGGCCTTGAGTGGTACCATCTGTGGGCTGGTAGTCTTGGGCTCTATAAGAAAGCCAGCTGAGCAAGCCAGGAGAAGCAAGCAAGCCAGTAAATTACATCCCTCCATGGCCTCTGCATCAGCTCCTGCTTCCTGCTCTGCTTGAGTTCCAGTCCTGACTTCCTTTGGTGATGAACAGCAGCATGGAAGTGTAAGCTGAATAAACCCTTTCCTCCCCAACTTGCTTCTTGGTCATGATGTTTGTGCAGGAATAGAAACCCTGACTAAGACACCCACTATGCCGTGTTCTGAGGTACCATAGTATGTTTTGAGTGTGTGCCATTTTGCTTTCCTTGGCTTGCTTGGGTTGGCTTTATTCTTTGCCTGGTGTACTTGGACGACTTTTGAGAACCATGTACAATATAGAAAGAAGATAATCAGCACAGGTCACATTTTCTAAAAGTTTTCTCCCCAACAAGGAGACTGTATGCCATAAGCTGACACTATATTTTCAGTCCCCAGAAATAAGTCTAGGTGTTGGGCCATGTCTCCATAGAGACTGTGCTGTCTGGTCATTGTAGGTGAGGATACCCCAAGGCCTAGTCCAGAGTGTTGGCATTTTGCCTAAAACTCTTCCCCTTTAAGAAACAGGACTTTGTATTGTAATACTGACAATATGGTCCTGTTTATCAAGCATACCACAAGCTAGGCAAAAGTTAGGTCTACATTCACTGTCTGAGTATGCAAAAAAAAAAAAAAAAAAAAAAACTCCTGAGGATGGGAGGTCACAGGTTATGTGATGTCTAATTCCAGCAGCTGACAGAGTTGACTCAGAGAATAACCCACTGACTCTCAGGACCCAAATACTCTGGCAGGAATGAAGAAGTCATGGGAGTAGTGAGGGATCCTTAGAACCAAAGCAGCTGAGTCTGGTTTCCGAGCAGTTTTTCGTAAGAGTGAATTTTCACACCAAGCCTTGATTTTCTTCCCCATGAAATCCCCATTCGGACACCTGCGATTACAAGTTCAAATGCACCCAAAGGGGTGAGGGGAGCCCAGATATCCCTAGGAACAGCAGCTTCGAATCTGCAGCTTGTAGCCAACGACCTGACCCCTCAGTTTTGAGCTAGCTTGTAAAATAACACATGTTGTTTTCAATGGCACCTGCTTACCTGGGGACCTTTGAAGTAAGAGAAAGCTCATTCGCCAGACATTTTTCCTTGTATTTAAAAAGATACCTCCTTGGCAGGGGCTGGAGCAGGCAGAATGGTGGCTGTGCCATCACTTAGCCAGTAGAATTCAGGAGGAGCTCAGTTTTCTCATCCCCAAATTTCCCTGAAGAAAGAGGAGACAAGAGACTTCCCTCTCCCAAAATAGGGGGTGCTGTTGGAGGCACCCTCACTTTTCTGTCTGGGCATTAAAGTGGGGCATGAGCAGCCTAGAGGCTCCCAACTACCTCAGGCATATTCAGACCCCCGATTGGAACCAAGACACTACCAGAGACGGCCGCTGTGTTCTAGTGGGGCAGGGCACTGTGATGGGAACCACTCTGTTACCAAGCCTTCTGTTGTCTCCAGAGAGCCAGGGAAAGAGGGCTTGAAGCCTCTTTTGTCCTCTCCTCCCTTCCTTGCGCCAGAGGGCATGAAGGATGAGACACCCTCACCCCTTGAACATTTCATCTCAGCTCTGTGTGTGTCTGTGTGTCTGTGTGTTTCTGGGGGGGGGGGGTTGCTTGCTTCATGTATTCAGGGCGGAAGCCTCACTTGAGCAACTCCATCTTAAATTTCTATTGACCAATAACCGCTTTTGAATGGCCGAATGTTTTGGTCCCTTTGTCATCATAGTAACTAAGACTGTTGTTGGCCCAGGCCTCTTTCATGGGGAGGCTCCTTGAGGACTTTGACCGGGCTAGGCTGCATTTTCTCACCCATTTGTCTCTTGTTCCATTCTACCCACATAGCAAATAATTAGATCTAACAAATACCTTGACCTGAAAAGGCTAGCCATATTTGATAAGACTTACAGACTGGAGGTGTTCAGCCTTTGAAGGAGAGACCTCAGGTTCAGGGCTTTGCAAGGGTGGCTTGACCCAATGTCCTCTGTGGTGAAATTGCCATGACTTCTTACGTATGAGGTTCCATTTCTCTCAGTACAAACAGAAGCCGGCATTTTTAAAAGCATTTCAGAAGGGCAACAATGCAATAATAAATGGCTGATTCAGATGACTGATGATAAATGTTCCCCTGAAATCCCTCTTTCTAAAAGGCACAGTTCTAGCTGAGCCATGAGAGAAGTGATCCCCGCGGTTGGACTCTGGCTCCTCACAGCCCATTATAACTGCCCTATTCATAGCACTGCTATCGCTGCAGAATTCCTTGGCGAGTGACGCACAGTTCAGTAAAGGGGAAGCAGTATTTTCTCTTTTCTCTCTCTCCCCTCTTTTAAAAAGAATTCTTGCAGAGGTAGACTTTCCGAAGGAGGACTTGGGACCACAAATCCATTCCACCTCCCAAGGAGGACAAAGACTCTCTCAGAAAAGATCCCAAAGAGGAAAAGCCTTTAGACAGAAACCCACTGAAGTGGCCACTTGCCAGATCTGTTTCTGCTTTCCCTGTGGGATCATGTCACAGTAGAAACGTCCAAAGGTTCAGACCCATGTGACCAGGCCAGCAGCAGTTTCCATTCCCACTACAGTGTTGGAAAGCTGTGTCTGGACAAAGTGGCTTTTTCTCAGCTCCTTTGCTTCACACAAGAGACATCCCCCACCCTCCAGTCTGAGTGTCTGAGTGAATAAGGGTTGGGACGGTCAGAGCTGTGACTCCTACTCAGCCAAGTGGCCCAGAGATGGAGGAGCATTGTGACAAAGCTGAAGGGTGTTCCCAAAGGACCGATGAGAGGCCGGAACCAAGATATTTGAAAACATTAGGCCCTTCTTCTATGGGCTCCTGGGGTCTGCCTCCTATGCAGGCCGCCTTTCTCTAAACTTCTTGAACAGCCAATCAGGGAAACCCACAGCTCTGAGACTAAGTAAATCTGTGTCCCATCTCCAAATCCTTTGAGGTCACTTATGGCTCAGAATTCAAAGCTCTGTAGTGTTTGAAAGGCAATGATGGGTCAGTAGCCACATATTAGCACCCCCACTGGTACCCAAGGGGACACACGGCAGCCTGCCGGGGCTCCTAATGAGGTGAATCCTCATTCCTGTCAGGAAAGGCTGGTTTTGCAGCCAGATAGTTTGCCACACATATAAGAAAACACTCATTTTCAGAGCTTTGCATATTTCTGAATTGCAAATAAGATAACGTGGCCTTCTCTGAGATCCACCAGCCATGAGCCATGATCTCTCTGTGTCATGGAATTTCAATGTTGAGTTATCAGGGAAAAGACTTCAGTCATTCTGACTGTGCTAAGTGCTATCCCATTAACTGAGACTTGTCTGGAGACTACTCCAGAAAAAAGACTCTGATTGGTCTCTTCATAGCCAGGTGGACTTTACTGATCCAGTCAACTAAAGCCTGGTACCTGGGAACTGGTTAGGAAGTCCTGGTAGACAGCTTGTGGGAGAGAAGCTTGAGCAGCCAAGACAGAAGACAGAATTTAGATGATCACTCATTCTGGCCTCAACATTAACTAGACTCTGTAAAGACAAAGTAAGACTTTGTAACCGAGTCTCAGAGGTCTGTAAGAACATTGTGAGCCACAGTGTCCATGTTCCCTCTGGCGCTCGGGAGGAATTCCAGACCTCTAAGCTGATGTAATCACCAGCTCTCAAACCTCAGAGCCCATCTTTCTTGCCCTGGCTGTGGCTTCTGCTTCCTCCGGTCAGTCAGAACCCCTTGCCAACAGGCAGGTTTCTGAGAAGCCAGACAGAAGCCTCAGCCAGAATTCATTTAAGTACACACCACCCATGCAGGAGGCATGTTCTAGTCATCTTTCCTTGCTGTGTGTGACTGGACAGCTTTTAAGATTTCATCCCCTCCCTGCTCCTAGGGGTGTAAGAATTCTCACACTGTGCCCAGAGCTGAAGCCCACCACCTCATAATATATAAAAGGATCTTTTCTCCTGGATATTTAACTTCCCACTTATAGCAACCTGGGGGAGACTATTCAGAGAATTTAAAGCAACTCTGAACCCCTTTCTCTTGATTTAAAAGGACTGTCCTCAATCCCTTTGGGAGAAAGAACCCCTTGAGGTGGGCACATGCAGGGAGTTCTAGCCAGTGAAAAGATCTCCACCTCTCACCTCTGCTGTCAAGCCCTGGTGTCCTGGTTTCCTGAGCCTGGAGGGCACCATCTGCAGATGGCACAGTCAGAGGCAGGTAGAGCTCAGAAGGATGCTTTACATAAAAGATCACAGCCAACATCTATCCACCCGAGTCACCTCCCCTGATTTAGAGGCTCCACATCTCTGAAATTTGTACCAAAGAACCAAAACTTTTATCCCTTTCCATGCTGGAACCTTCCAGACTCCAACTTTCCTCAGAAGAGCTTCTGTCTTTCTGCCCAAATCCCATTCCCATTTCCGGTCATATCCGAGCATACACTTAGAAACCATAAATATTTATGAACATTGTGGTTTGGTTTTGGCGGTACCATTTTATCCCTTAGTATTTGGGGCCCCGGGGGTTCATCAGTCAGAGTAAATACTGATGGTCAAAAGAACATCCAGATGGAACAATGGGTGTGGCTGACCCTGTGGGAGGAGGATCCTATAAGCCCCAAGCTCATCTGCACTGAGTGGGGGTTGACATCACTTAGCATGTTATTTGGCATGTAGAGGATCATAAATGCCTATGACTTCTTCTTTATTATATCATCATCATTGTTACTGCTGTCAAAGAAATCCATTGGCCCTCAGTGTTGAATTAACACATTAGTCCAAAGGAAATTAAGACCCATACTTTCAAGCTACTTCTTCACAATGAAACCTTAGAGGTGGTGTAGAATGTACCACTGGCGTGCAGTAGACACACTAGACCATTCAGACTGCAGAGCTGTGCCCCGCAGGCTCTCACAGGGAGCCTCAAACCCCTGATGGCCTCTCATTAACCCCATCCAATAAGCTTCCTAGAAGCTGACCTCAGTTTCCGGCTCAATCTTCCATAGTTCTTCTATCACTGGCTGCTTTCTTGGGTCGCTTCCTCTAAATGGAGGTAATAGCCACTTCCAGCTGCCCACCTAGAAATGAGGAATGTCGTGACCTGTCTCATGCAAGGGTCACTCCACACCTGTCCGTCAGACACCTAGGGCCTCAAGAACATGTGTCGCTCATTGCCTGTTTTTAGCACTGCCTATAGAGTGCTTGGGGAGGGGCAGGTGGTCCAGCCATGCTTGACAAATAAATAGCTTGCCTAGGAAATTAAAGACCCCCAGTCTACTCTTCAAAGTCAATTGTTTCACTTACAACTAGATAGAAGAACTGAGTTGAGCCTGAATTCTGGAAGCTTCTTTCTCATGCTCAGGCGATTTCCCACAGAGCTGGATGATCCTGAGCTGTCAAGCAAACATGAAAACCCTTGAGATTAGATAAGATGGGTCTGCTCTGACAAGCCCTCTCCAACTGGGGTGCTAAGACCCTCCAGTGCCACGTCAGTTACCAAACCCTTTAGGTACTCCTCCTTTGCCAGAAACCACCAAAAAAAGACTCACTGGGGAAGGCTGATGCTGGAGACAGCCCAACAAGGTAGCATAAAGTCTCTGTGGCTCTCTCGGGGTCTCCTTTCAAAATAATCTGATAAATGGGTTAGGGCTAGATGGCAGAGGAGGCAGGAGAAAGGTGCGTTCCTCTTATTCAGCCAACTTCAGAGACTAGGTCCATTCATTTGTTCAAATGCATTTTAAGTCTCATGAGCTTACATTCCAGTTCTGGTCTGGGAACAGAAGACACAAGCATGGTCCCCTGGCCCCTAAGGGTTTCCATACTTCAGTCTGAAGGTACAAATTGAAAATCCTTCCTTCATCCAAAATATGTGCAACTTGAAGTCTTTCAAACTGGGACTCTTTGGATTTGGTGATATTTGCATTTACACAATGATCTATCTCTGTGACAGGACACAAATCTAAACATGAATTTTATTTATGGCTTATATACATGTTATACACATAGCCTAAACATATTTTATAGTTTTTAATGCACCTGTGTTTTGGCTGCTTCTATCACATTGGTGTGGAATTTTCTCTTTATAATGTCATGTGAGAGTCCTGAAGGTTGGAGAACTTGAAGGTTTTTTGATTCCTGGAGTCTTTAATATTCATCAATTGAAACTGCCTCATAAGAAAAACCCTTCATGTCTAGGATTTGCTCAAACATTTCTAGGACACCAGGCCGATGGCTATATACACCAAGTGCACACAGAGATTCGTAGCTGATCCCGTGTCAGGGTGGCAGAAGAGAGAACTCTGGGTGGAAGCTTCTGGGTTGGTTGGAGCCTCTTACAAAGCCGAGTAGAAAGAGACATTTTCAGGCAGAGGGAACAGCATAGACAAATACAGAAAGCTTAATGTGTTCTATAAATGCATATTGTCCCAGAAGCAGTGGGAACAGGGACTTATTTCTAGCTGCTGACGTGGATCTCAGGAGTAGTCCCAGTGGTCTCTATGACCCCTTCCTAGACCTTCGCTCAGACTCTTCCAGAACCTTCAGGCCTCATACCACAGCTCTACAGTTACTGCCCAGCAGCTGGGCAAGTGGGGGACAGAACTCTAAAACGTTTTTAGTGGAAACACGCTAAAGCTCTTAGGGAAACCACTGTCCCACAGAGCCGAGCGAGGGGCCTCATTTCCCCCTACTCAGGGCTTTCTTGTTCACCCTCCCCTACTTTTCCACCTTACAGCAACAGGCCCCAGCCTCAGCTTTGACACAGTCACTTATGCACAGGCAGGCTAGCTCGTAACTGTGCCTTTGTGCAGCAGCTGTGTCTATTGACTGGACAAAAAGGGAATGCCGTGTATCTGCAAAGGAGGAGAACCAAGAGAAGGAAGCTCACAGAATTGCCTGCTCTGCCATTTACTGAGGCAGGGGATCCTGATCTGGGTGTTATTTTAAATGTCCTCAGGTATTGAGGACAGAGCTAAGTGACTGAGACCTTTATCTACACTAATCACTCTGCCATTGGGCTTGGTGTTTACTTGTGCTTGTCCGCCCCCCCCCATTGCCCACATACCCCTTCCCACATCAACACCCACCAACCTTTCCCTCCTCAGATAAACCCTGTGAACTCTACTGCTCACCCCTCGGGAAGGAGTCCCCGCTGCTGGTGGCTGACAGGGTCCTGGATGGCACACCCTGCGGACCCTACGAGGCTGACCTCTGCGTGTATGGCAGATGCCAGGTGACCTGATTTTCCTACTGTCCTTGGTGGGGATGTGGAGAAAAAGCTGGGGCTTTTGTGGGTCAGTGGGGGAAGAGATTTTTCTCAAAGAGGTCTGTGCTGCCCTATGTGGCCAGTGGCCACCAGCACATGTCCTGCCCTTGGCAGTGACTGAGCATTGTACCCATGGTAGGCTTAGGTGGCTGAAAGATCAGCAGCCTCTTGAAACCACTTGAAAATTCCTCTAGATATCATGATTTATACAAAGAGCCATGTGTATGGGATAGAACTGGAGGATGAGCAGACAGCACACTACAAACACTTAGTGGAACTAAGTAAGCACCTTTGCAGACAGTGTCAGGGATAGGGATGTGCCTGACATCTGAGGAGCCTTCCCCCCTCTGGGCCACAGATCCCCGACGCATGACTTGTTAGGAAAATGACAAATAGCCAAAGCAAGGAGGAAGAGAGAAAGAAGGAAAGAAGTGCTCTGTTGTCCTGTTACCAATCTCTGGCCTTCAGAAGGAGCATCCTGGTGGAGTGAAGTGAGACCAGGAGGATGGAGATGCTATGACTTTTCAACGAGCAAGGGGATATAGCTCAGGTCAAGCAACCGCTGCCCACAGGGGCCATCTCCTTATGATTAAGCTCCATCTGAGCATGTGCAGCCTGAGCAGAGACTAACTCTATCAAACAGATATGGTAAAGAGCATAGACTGGCTTATAAAGGATGGAAGTCTTCCCCACCATGCTGGAGGCACAGGAAGCTAAAGTCTCGACACTAGGCATATTTTGTATCTGGTAAGGGCTCATTTCTCATGAATGGCTTCTTTATGGTCCATCCTCGCATGATGGAGGGGCAAAAGCTGCTCTCAGGGGCCTCTTTTAGGAAGACACTAACTCCATCCTTGGGCATTCTGCCATCAGGATGTAACCAGATCCCAGTGGCTCACTTCCTAACAATATCACCTTGGGACAATAGGAATTGGGAGGATACAAGCCTTCCAGCCACTGTCACTCTGTGCCTTACTGTGTCTCTATCAAGTGAGCCAATCAAGAGCTGTTGGAGGAAGACACAGATGGAAACTCAGCTTGGCTCCTGCAGCAAACAGTCTCAGCCTATGTAGGTTTTCTCCCTGGATAGTCCAAGCCAGTCACACTGGTTAATCTTTCAAGGAAACATTTCCTGGCTTTGTATCTAACAGATATGCTGAGTGCCCATGAGTCTTAGCAAGGACACCTCCCAGAAACCAAGGAGTGCTTGAGCAGACCCTTCTGGGATACTTCACTGTAGCAAAGAATATTCCAGGCCCTGTTCCTAGACAGCACGAAGAAAGCCCTTATCATTACTACTGAAACAAAGCATTGCTGGCAGTTCTCAAGAAGCCTCTAGTGGTCTCTGTCTCCTAAATCCCGTGCTTGCCTGGATCATCCTGCATGTTGGCATATTGCAAACCAGTGATGTAACTCTTTTGCTAGCAGCTTTACAAGTCAAAGCTCTCGTACCTTTTAGGTCAGTGCCAGCTGAACCACCCTGGCCCCTTGCAGCATCTGCTTCAATAGTCTTGCCAACAAGGAGGTACTTCTAAGAATCCTAAGATTCTCCAGCCAGTGAAGCCTGTGTTCATGCTGACCATAACTTTAGTTCCTAGTGGCCTGTGCCAATGAGCACATCCATGAAATTGGCTTTAATCTCAGGCTTTTCAACCTGAGAATGTTCCATTGTACTCTGACAATGGATTTCACAGATCCTTGCCCAGATGTAAACTCTGCATACTACAATAACGACCCACATTGGGAAAGTTGACCCATTGGCACAACAGTGTCATGAATATCATGGGTGTAAGCAACCACTTTCTGGTTAGATTTAAACCTCCTCCACAGTAGAAAGCACATCCCTGGTACTCTATCTGGCTAAAAACCTGTGACATGAAAACTCACAGGTCTCAGGGGTAAACGCACTACTATTATTTTTCTAAATAAACAGAGTATCGAACTGTCTTCTAAATGTATGTCTCTATGCTCGTAGATAGTGGAGTGCTTAGTTCTCATCAGAGACTATTCTCTGTACAATGGACTGTGGTTAATACAGAAGCTCATATCTGATCAAAGGGCAGAGACTAAGCATCTGTAGAGTTCTAACCCACAAATGGGATGTCCATGTCATCCCTCTGAAGGCTCAGGGAGTACTGCAGAAAGATGATAAGAGTCCAGTGTTGGGGAGAAAGGTTGCAGAGCAGTATCTTCTGGATGAGATGGGACTCCTACACTCAAAATTAAGTAGCTGTGGTTATCATGAGATCAAGCCAATTGATGTTATAGCATAGAGGTAGAAAGGGTTCATGAAGCTCCCGCCCCTAACTGAGGAGCTGTTGACCGCTGATGGCTTCTGAGGGGAGGGACAGAGCATCACTTTTCTCTAAGGATACGGCCATGCTCCAGTGGATGACACCCACCCATGAGTATATAAACAACAAAAATTTGACTCCATGGAGTGTTGTTTGAAGGGTAAGAGAGGGATGGGAAGTTGGGAGGGAATAGGGATGTGGGGTGAATCCCAGAGGAGTGAGGGGTCAATGTGAGCAAAATATATTATATGAAACACCCAAAGAATTAATAGAAATATATATTTAAATCTTAAAATAGTCACAAAGAAAAAGAAACAAAACCATAAAGGACTGGCATATGGGAAGGAGAAAATAAAACCCTGCCCCAGGAAAGCCATGAGGGGGGCATGACTGAGAAGCCGAGAAGGACTGAGCAGGGCATCATGGCGGTCTCTGGAGAGAAGACAACCTTGGAGAACCCTGGTGGAACTAAGGGCAGAGATCTCCCAGCAGAAGGGGGCAAGAGTGAAGCTGCCTCTGTCAAGGCATGAAAACTCAAGGTAGTGGAAGATGGGAGATAGGCCTGACTCAGGAGGATCAGAGCCAGGGAGAGTTTGGGTTTACTCCCAAGAGTAATCAAGAGATTGGAGGAGAGGAGCGAAGCACTCTTGGTCACTGGAATTGGCTGAGATGGAGCCTGAGTAAAGTAGACCGTTATAGAAGCTCCCCTTGCTGGGAAGAGCTGGGGCGCTGGCAAGACAGAAGTAGGGAGGCTTGCAAGACAGACTAGGAGATGGTTAGATTCAGGGTGCATTTGGAGAAGGAAGGTGAGTTAGACATTAGCAGGGCCATGACCAAATGCCTAAAAAAATCTACCTCAAAAGAGGGAATACTTATTTTAGCTTACTTTTACAAGCTTTAGTCTACCATAGCAGGAAAAGCTTGGCAGAGCCAGGCGACAACACCTACGCTGAGAGACAATGCCTATGCTAGACTTTTCCTCTTTTATTCTGTCTGGGCCCTTCCTTCACCTTGGAATGTGGGATCTCCTCCCTTGGTTAATCCTCCCTGGAAACACCCTCAGGCTTCATTTGCCAATCTCCTAGGCACTTCTCAAGCTAATCAAGATGACAGTATTAACCATGGGAGAAGACAAGCTGAGACGGTGAGGTTTGGGTAGAAGCTGTACAGAGTCAGTGTGCACATGTTGGGTTATAGCATTCCATAGCCATTGGTCTGTTCCTTGAGTCTTCAGATGGAGATCAGTATAGCATTGAGGGCCAAAACAACAGTGGGATGGCTCATATACATCCTGAGCAAGAAGGTTCTGAACCAAGAGTGGCCCTGTGCATAGTAAAGTAGACAGTGGATGTTATCAGGAGACCAAAACGCCCGGCTAGGCAGATCTGGGTATTGTCAAATGGCTTAGAGGTTTCAGGCTAGGATGGTGTGCTTATCATTTTCAAGCCATACTGGTAATGTCTGACTAGAATTTACAAGTCATACTGGAGCAGCTTTGGAGGTGAAATGATTCACTAAATCCAAACATTGTCTAGAATTCTAGAAAGGTCACACATCAGACTCTGACTATAAGTGTCTGGTAAGTGGAAGAAGAATTGGACTGAAGACTTTTGGTTGTTGAAGTCTATGGAGATTACTAAGAAAATCGGAATGAAGCAGGTTAGCTCAAAGTTGACACATACTCAGTTTACTGTGCCCAGGCAGCTGGGGAAGTGAGAAAGGAAGTCACAAGAGCTGGGAGAGAAACAGACAAGAGCTGATATATTTGCTTATTTCTGCGTTACTTTCTCTTTCTTACACACCTTTGTCCTCAGGTTAGACATAGTAGGTCCTCAATAACAGCCTTGGATGGACTCTATCTATAGATTCGACTAACTTTAAATGCAAAATACTTCAGAAAAAACTATGTTTTTCCTGAACATATGCAAGCTTTTTTCTTAAGTAATCAATTTATCATTATTTAATTATAAACAATATAAAGTTATTTACATAGCATTTGCATTTGTTCATCATCATATCTACTGCAAAGACAATTGAAAGCATACAAGAGAATGCATGTAGGTTCTGGGCAAATACCACATCATTTTCTGTAAGGGACTTACGTATCCCCGGATCTTCCTATGTTTGAGGAGTTCCAGAACCAATCCCCAGTGGATGCAGAGGGACAAGTATATACAAACTGAAGAGAGTGTGGGTGGTATGCTGTGACAGATGCTGAAGCGGTCAAAGAGGAGGAGGACAACGCCTTGGCCATTAGGTGTGCTGACAGGAGGCTGTTTGCTGCTGGCAACAGGGCAAAACTTCAAGGCCTGGAATTCAGGATTCAAATCACTAGAGACCAATACTTATCATTCCTTGGGCAAAAAAATTGCTTCTGTACATGGCCTGCCCATGGCCCACTCCAGTACATGGCCTGCCCATGGCCCACTCCAGTACATGGTCTGCCCATGGCACACTCCAGCACATGGTCTGCCCATGGCACACTCCAGCACATGGTCTACCCATGGCACACTCCAGCACATGGCCTGCCCATGGCATACT
>CM052703.1:122989115-123001370 GCA_028551405.1 Uromys caudimaculatus | reverse complement strand
TGCCCATGGCACACTCCAGCACATGGCCTGCCCATGGCACACTCCAGCACATGGCTCTGAACTAGATCTCTTCAAACTTAAGTCTGCATGTGACAGGAACTGCCTTATGCGTAGCTTGCCAGTCCCATGGCATTTTGCACTTTTTGTTATGCCATGAGGTACTCTTGTCCCTAACTTTTCCAGAAGAACAGCACCCTGGCCAGCACATGTTGGCTAGGAATTTGGGAGCTCAGAAGTAAGTGTCCTGAAGATTCCTTAAGGGCAAATGAAAGAGTAATCGAGGACCGTCAGGATGCTGTGGTGAGGTTTTAGACCTCTTACTGTTTGGAGTTTCCTTGGGTTTGGTCATCTTGTTCTCTTGGAACGCTGAGGCTCATAAATGCAGTTGTTAAAGCTCGACTAACACTCAGAAGTC
The DNA here is from genome assembly GCA_028551405.1 of Uromys caudimaculatus. Lineage (NCBI taxonomy): Eukaryota > Metazoa > Chordata > Mammalia > Rodentia > Muridae > Uromys > Uromys caudimaculatus. Next base: position 123,000,955 of record CM052703.1, on the reverse strand, counting down.
ATGACTTTAATTGTGCTTTACAGTCGCTTCCATTTCAAAAGAATCATATTCTTTTGAACCTGCCAAACATATTGTAGACTTCTTTCACTGACCTTAGCAAAGGGAGAAAGTGTCCTGTTGGCCAAGTGCTTCGGCTGTTTCCCTTCAGGCCTCAGATTTGCTGCTGTTCTGACAAGGATATCTCTGCAGTCCTGGCTTCCAAATGCAAAAGGTGGCAAATGTCACAGCAGGAAGCATAGGCAGAACTGGGACGCCTGTCCCAAACTGAGAACCCAGAGGTCACCTAAGGGGCCATCTGACTTCAGCCTGAGAAACCAGAGGTCACCTAAGGGGCCATCTGACTTCAGCCTGAGAACCCAGGGTTCACCTAAGGGGCCATCTGACTTCAGCCTGAGAACCCAGAGTTCACCTTAGGGGCTCAGCCTGAGAACCCAGAGTTCACCTTAGGGGCCATCTGACTTCAGTCTGAGAACCCAGGGTTTACCCAAGGGGCCATCTGACTTGCATCTGTTCAGCACTGATGTGCAAAGCTCCCTTCGCTGCAGTTGGGAGAAGCTATGGGGACCAAGTGGGATGTTTATGTAGAATATCCAAAGCTGCTTAATCAGGAAATCCTAACTGAATTTCAAGACAAGCAGCCAGCAGTAAAGCTAGAGATTTGCCATGATAGCATGGGAGTGGATTAGAAATCACAGGAAGCCAGTGGAAGAAGGAGCTACATCAGGGAGTACATGACAGACACAGGGAGGCTGAAGGAAGCAGGTTCAGATGACATGAAGAGGCTGGGGTGAGGGCCCGTTCTGACGCCAGCTTGTAGCTGGGCCACCAACAGCCTGGATAGTAACTGTGAGACTCAGAAGCAGGATGCAGAGAACCTTACATATAATTTTAGCAATGGGATATTGACTGAGCTTTCTTCTCTGAGCAGATTCCATGATCTAGGATGCTCTGTCTCTCAGCCCTGGTCAGTTTTTTTTTTAATTAATTAATTTATTTTATGTATCTGAGTACACTGTAGCTGTACAGATGGTTGTGAGCCACCATGTGGTTGCTGGGATTTGAATTCAGGACCTTCGGAAGAGCAGTCAGTGCTCTTAACTGCTGAGCCATCTCTCCAGCCCCCGGTCAGTTTTATTGAGCAACTTCACAGAGTAAGAAGTAAGGCATAGCATGGTGTGACCACGCCCCCTCCAGCTATCTCTTCACCGTCCTGACATCTCTGCTATGGTGAGGCAGAGGTGGATAGTCCCTGCTTCTCAGAGATGTGTAGATGGTATCCCTGTGGGACTTTTAGGGTAGCATGGCTCCTTTATTCCATAATACATTTTTAAAATGCGTTTGATATATGTTTTTAAATACATTTGATAAATGCATAAAAAGATTTTAAAAAGCAAGCCAGATTGGCATTCTGGTTAAGTATTTTTTCTCATCTGAATTTAATAATAACTAAAATGTGACCAGACCCCCAGGCACATTGCCTCTCAGAGAAATCACTTGTGCGGGGAATCAGCTTCAAAACACCAACGAATCTTAAATGAAGCAGCCCTTTGGTTTTCTAGAAAATTGGCTGCAATGGCATCATCGGGTCTGCGGCTAAGGAAGACAGGTGTGGTGTCTGCGGCGGGGATGGCAAGACCTGCCGTGTGGTGAAGGGTGACTTCAGCCACTCCCGGGGGACAGGTGAGTGCTGGGCTCAGGGGCTGTGGTGGTTACAGGTCCACTGGCACACACTTTATATTTCATCTTCTTTGCCCCAGTGCTAATGTGGTGTGGCTTTTTGTATGTCACCATTCCGATGCCGAGTCTCCTCATCTTTCCATTTGTACCACCTTCCCAGCCATGGGCTTCTTTATCCAGAGACAGGAGGTGGTTTGCTGGTCTGCTATCAGAGACATAGAATAGGCGGGTGTGGGAAGAATGAGGAAGAATAGGCAAATAGTCTACAAAGCCACTCTCAAAGCCTTCAAGGGAATGAGTGAATCTAAGCTGGAGCACATCTACCTTAATCCCTACACATGGCTTTGCATAGAAACATGTCAGTTCAGTTTGACCCGATGAGAACAGAACCGTGGTTTCAAGTCCTGTCTTGCAGAACAACCCGTCGGATAAGGCAGAAGTCTGACCTTCCTGTGTGGATAGAAAGCTTGGTCTATAGGAACACCCCTTCTGGAAACTACCCAAAGGACACGCTAGTCAGGGTCCTGTGAGAACAAACCCAGAGGTAACAGCAAATGCAAATTTAAATTTCAAAACAGAATTTCAGGGCCAGAGAGATGGTGCTTGCCACAAGACTTGAAGGTAACCGGAGTTGAATGTCCAGAACCCATGTGGTGGGAATAGAGAACCAACTCCCACAACTTGACATTTGACCTCTACATATGCACTAGACACATCCCTATGCACACACATCTGTGTACACACACATGTACATACACATGAATGTGTTTTTAAAAAGTTGAAGGTGACACCCATCACATTGCCCCAGAGAGAAACAGAAGCTGCCATTAGGATGAGTTCATTTGGGGGGACTTTACCCCTGGACCTGAACTGTCCAGTGCAAAATGCACAGGCCACTCAAGTCTACCCAAATTTAAATCGTAACTGGCAGGAATTAAACTAACTTAGGAATGATGGCCACACTTCAGGTTCCCCATTGGCAGCAGGGCTGGCGGGTCTCGGGTCAGACAGAGAACATCCTTGCCGTCATAGGTTTCGTTAGGCAGCGCAGCTCTAAAACTTAGCTGATTGCTCTTTGCGTTGGTGTATCTGATACCGTTTCACCTTTGGGCACCCTGGATTTGCCTTGTGTAGTTATCAAAGTTGGGGATAAAAACGCCACAGTTGGCAAGGTGTTACTATTTAATGTTGATTTCTTTTGATAAATATAGTCATTAGAAACCTTATTTATAATCATCGAGATGGCTCAGCTGGTAAAGAAAGGTGCTTGCTGCCAAGCCTGGTGACATGAGTTCAATCCCTCATGGTGGAAAGAAAGAGCTGACTCCTAAAAGTTGTCCTTTGACCTCCACATGCACACTATAACCAGCATGTTCTTGTGTGTGTGCACTACACACACACACACACACACACACACACACACACACACACGATGATGGTGGTGATGATGATGATGAATAAAAGCCTCATTTAAATTGAAGGTTATGCTATCCCTCAGTTGTCAGAACTGAGTACAGTTGTATCAATCTGCAGTAAATGGGTTGAGCGCGGCCACACCCACCACTTGATGAGTGCAATAGAACATTACAGAAGGTTCTTCTGTAACCTTTGCAGCCCTCTACCATAGCAGCTCACTTGTCAGACAGCCCAGGTCAGGACCAAAGCATTCATTTTGACCTCAGGAGATGCTTCATCCGTACACAACAGCATCCTTCATCCTACCCTCCTGCCTCAATTTACCCAGTCAGTGCTGGTCTCCATCTGTGTGTCCCCCGGAGGAGGGCGGGCTTCTGTGGCTATAGAAGTAAGTGTCCTATGGAAGGAAAATCCTGCGGGGAACTTCTTTGGGGGTAACTGTCACACCAGGACTTTTAGCTAATATGGTTACTTCTAGCTGCTTGGGATACAGACCCCTTCACAAACCTTCAGGGAAGAGAAGCAAGCGTTAGTTTCACCTACCTGTGAGCTTGTCACTTCTGAGCAGCTGCCAAATGCTCTACATTAATATTAAAGCACAGTCAAGGGTTTTGTTTTAAGTTTTAAACCCTTCACCATCAGAATCTGTGACCATAAGATCACATCAGTATGGATTTTGTTTATTGAGAATCTGTGTGTGATGCTCATTTGCATGTGATTAGTTATTGGCCACTTAGGATTTAGTATGCTGGACTGCATTAATTCAGAACATGGACACTGGGTCAATGCATACTGCCTCCCCTACCCCATCTCCAAGAACATTTATTTGGCGTGCATACATTTCAATATCAGATATACAGACTATCAAAGTTAACAGTCACCACCTTAGTCACAGTCGAGGCGAGGCACCTGGCGAGGGCCTGTGTGTGACTTAAGACAGTAGCAGCCAGGGTGGAGAGAAGACGCTTTTGGCTAAAGGTGAATCCAGCTATTTGAATGAGACTCAGCAGAGAAATTCTATGACGGTCCCAGGTCATTTGGCATCTCGGTGACTCCAACCAAGTGGATTTGCTAATCTTGTTGATATAGATAGGAAGGCAGCTTTCATCTGTTCCCAGCTCCGAGGAATGAAAATGGGAGGAATGCCTTATCACCCTTCAGGGTGGGTATCAAAGAGAAATGCCATACAGAGAGATAAAGCAACATCAACTGCAGGAACTTTGCCAGGTCCCGCATGAAGGCCTGACCCCAGCCTGAACTCTCCCAGATCTGCTTACAAAAGCCTCTGAGCTGGGAATCCAGGATAGATGCATACGGTGCCCTAGATAAGCCAGAGACCTGTGATGGACGCCCTCGAAGCCTTGCCTGGGGAACTAGCTTTCTAAGTGTAGAATGTTTGCTGCCCCACTCTTGCCTTTGCAATCCTGAACAGACAGGCCTTTAGCTAGTCATGGGTAGAAGGAATTCTGAAGCCTTCAGCTGGACTGAAATGGCTAGGCTATTTGAACTGAGTAGGTTGGAATTTTCTGCTATAATGTTTTCCTACCAGGCATTAACCTTTCACTTAAATGTCCTCTTTATTCCATCTCTCTCTGTGGAACTGGAAAGATGACTAGTTCCCATGGATACAAACAGGCCAAAGTTCCAACTGAGGACCAACCAAGGTGCCTGATGGATTCTGCGTCCCTTTGCACTTTGTCCTTGAAGAGACAATAGATTCCTAACAGAAAGGCTGACATGGTCTTCCTTTTGTGAATACAGACAGATACACATCATGGTGTATCATCGGTCATTAGCCTCCAGCCACTGCCACGTCCTGGGTTCTGTGCTTGTCTTTAGGTGTGGGGGATGGGAGTTCCATCGGAAAGTCCATGGTTCTATCCCGGTGTTCCACTGATTGAGGGGGACAATACCCATTACTAAAATGCACACAAACCAACTGCAACCTTTTTCTTTTCCTAGTCAAGAACAATCTTTGTATGAAGGTGGCCATGTGTGTGATGGCAAAGGCGATTCCCAAGTGTTTCTCATGTAAGATGTTTGACTGTATGGCATGGTTCTGAAGGTGGCTTGCTTGGTGTGGGGCTCTTGCTTGCATGCCTGAGTGTTTTCTGAGTAGAATTAGCGAGAATGAGTCACGAACAAAGCCATGGGCCAAACAAAGGCCAATGACTACGTATTATAGGACACATTTAGACCAATTGCCAACTGTGGAAAACTAAGCTAAAACCAGTATTACAAACAAAAGAGCAGTGAGAGACTAGACAGAAACATTACCTAGGGTGCCATGGGTGCCTTTGTATTCTTATCAACCACATCTGGTACCTCAGCAAGAAATGCAAAGACAGGAGGCTAGTCTTGATTGGTGCCTCCCTCATAGGGAAGTTTCCATATCACCATTATCATTGGACTAGATTTTCCTGTTGGCAGACAGTGGGGATCATGATGCCTTCCTGGTATAAAGGCAGTGACCTTGATCTAACCTGGCTGAACTGACCACACATTGCAAGGGTTAGTGTTGTAGTTAGGGTTTTACTGCTGTGAACAGACACCATGACCAAGGCAACTCTTTTTTTTTTTTTTAATTTTATTTATTTTATGTATGTAAGTACACTGTCAATGTCTTCAGACACACAAGAAGAGGGCACCGGATCCCATTATAGATGGTTGTGAGCCACCATATGGTTGCTGGGACTTGAACTCAGGACCTCTGAAAGAGCAGCCAGTGCTCTTCACTGCTGAGCCATCTCTCCAGCTCCAACCAGGCAACTCTTATAAAAACAATGTTTAATTGGGGCTGGCTTACAGGTTCAGAGGTTCAGTCCATTATTATCAAGGCGGGAGCATGACAGCATCCAGGCAGGCATGGTGCAGGCAGAGCTGAGAGTTCTAAGTCATCTGAAGGCTGCTGGTGGAAAACTGACTTCCAGGAAGCTAGGGTGAGGGTCTTAAGCCCACACCCACAGTGACACACCTACTCCAACAAGGCCACAGTTCCTAATAGTGCCACTTCCTGGGCCAACCATATACAAACCATCACAGTCAGCTAAATCATGGATTAGACTCATGATGCCTCTTGAGCACAATGAGATCTTTTCAGTTATAATTCAAGAACCACCTTTATCAACACACATAGTAACACAGATGGTCACTGACTCATCTTTCACAGCAGTTTTTCAACTTGAGGAAGCTGAGGAAGCCGTCCATTTCCAATAGAACCTGGACTTTGAACCTTGGATCTCATTCTGTTCCAGGCTTGCAGTTTGCTGTATAGTCCTCTCCCAGGATGCTGTGATAGCCAGTCACCATTCCCACAAATCATAGTGGGAGCGGGCAATGCTGCACAGTGGGCTGAGCTGTAGCCTTCAGTAGATTAGGTGCAGTGTATGCACTTTTGACTGAAGATATTCTCAACTTACAATGGATGTTTCAGGATGTGACCCCATTATAAGTTGAAAAGAGTCTGAATTCTCATAAACAATTTTGTAAACAGAGAAAAGCAGAAACCTAGCAAAATCCTTTCTGGATATCTTGGGACTTGTCTAGCAAAATTAAATTTCTTTATTTTACCATAAATTAGATACCACATAGAAAAAGAATCCCAGTACATAATCAAGATTAAACCACTATTCTAATATCTCAGTAATGTTTATCCCAAAATAGTCAATACTGCTTAACAACAAAACTCTAATTCCAAATCTTCTAGAAGAAAAACTACTTGAAAAATTCAGGTAAACATTATTGCACAGAGGGGAAAAAAGCCTGCAGCCTAGTAACATTAATTGGTAGAGTCAAGACAGACTTGAGCTTACCATTCCTGAGACTTCACTTGAGGCAAAAGTGGTGTATGTCCTAGAACAATAGCAAAGGCTTGGTTTCTCCAATGGCTTCTTCATAAACAAATTGTTTCTCTATCCAATTCCTCTTGCTTGGTGACTGGAGCTATAATGGAAATTACTCCAAGGTGAAGCCTTGCTCCTTGGTCTAAAATGTGAATTTATCTTCTGCATCCTTGGAGTGATTCTTCCCTTTCATTACATTCTATGTGCTATCTCTGACTAAGTCATGGGACATCTGGTCTGAGGGACAAGATGCTTTGGGACTTGGTGAAGACACTCTCCCTTCCTGGTCACTCTTCTTACCACCTAGTGTAGGTTTTGAGCTCTGCATCAGAGCTGACCAGAGAACAGTGAGAGGCAGAGGCCTACCTTTAATTCAGGGTCTTTCTCTTTCATTGGTTCCTTCTGTGACAAACTAATCAGGCATAGTGGCACACACCTTTAAGCCCGGCACTCAGGAGGCAGAGGCAGGTGGATCTTTCTGATCTCTGTGAGTTCAAGGTCAGCCTTGGTTTATATATCAAGTTCCAAGACAGCCAAGGCTACATAGAGACACCTTATCTCAAAGAGATAGATAGATAGATAGATAGATAGATAGATAGATAGATAGATAGATAGGTAGATAGATAGATAGATAGAAAGAAAGAGAACAGAGAAAGTAATAATAGGAAAGAAGATTAACAGAGCCTATATACCACCACTACTTCCCTGCTTGGAGAGGCCACCATACTTGGCTTGATTTGCACATCTACCCTGAACTTGCCACTGTTGGTCATCATCTCCACCCCAGGAGAGGCGCGGGAAGAGACAGAAAGCAGATGCCTTTTCAGTGTTGCAACGTATGCCAAAATTAGATTTTAAAATAGCACAGTGACCATGCCTGGTTGCAAATGTTCCTTGCTCGGGAATTTGGGAAATCAACTAATTAAGACCTAGGCAACTCCACACACTGCCTCTGATGCCGCCAGCTGATGGTGCTAATACCAAGCTGTTAGTCACAAAACAGACAAAACGACCCAACCCCCGGCTGCTGCTCTCCCCCCACTCCCGCACACCACACGCACACGCACACGCACCCTCCCCACCCCAGTACAGTTCAGCTCTACAAACTTGTTTTGTTCTCAAGTGTATGGCTTCCGGTTTAACTGGAAATTCAGAAAAACATTTTAACCGCTTTGACCCTGAAGAATTTTTGTCTTTGACACTTCACTATTATGTATTTTCCCCATACCCAATAATTCTTCAATTTCCCCAAAAGGAACGAAGTTCTCTAAGAAATATCTGAGGTATAAAAATCTAGTGCTATTTCAAAAGGGGTGAGGTGGGAAAGGGGAGGGAGTGATTTTGGTGGTGGTAGTGGTTTTACTTGTAGCCCCTCCCCCCCTTAAGAAAGGAGGATGTGGAGAAAGAGGAACACTCCTCCATTGCTGGTGGGACTGCAAGCTGGTACAACCCTCTGGAAATGAGTTTGGTGGACCCTCAGAAAAATGGACATAATACTACCTGAAGACCCACTATACCACTCCTGGGCATATACCCAGAAGATGCCCCAACATGTAACAAAGATACATGCTCCACTATGTTCATAGCAGCCATATTTACAATAGCCCAAAGCTGAAAACAACCCAGATGTCCCTCAGCAGAGGAATAGATACAGAAAATGTGGTACATTTACACAATGGAATACTACTCAGCTATTAAAAACAATGACTTTATGAAATTCGCTGGCAAATGGATGGAACTTGAAAATATCATCCTGAGTGACGTAACTCAGTCACAAAAGAATGAACACGGTATGTACTCACTGATAAGTGGATATTAGCCCAAAAGTCCGGAATACGCAAGTTTCACTTCACAGTAACCATTGGGCTGAGTGTGAGGTACCAGATGGAGGAGTTGGAGAAGGGACTGAAGGAGCAGAGGGAGTTTGCAGCCCCATGGAGGGCGCAACAGTGTCAACTGGCCTGACCCCTCGGTGCTCCCGGAGACTGAACCACCAACCAAAGAATACATATGGAGGGACCCATGGTGCTGGCCACATATGTGGCAGAGGAGGGCCTTGTTGGCCATCATGGAAAGGAGAGGCCCTTGGGCCTGATGGTGTCAAATGCCCCAGTACAGGGGAATGCCAAGGTGGGAAGACAGGAGTGGGTGTGTGGGTGGGGGAGCACAGTCATAAAGGCAGGGGGAGGGGGGGATGGGATAGGGGGTTTCCAAAGGGGAGACTTGGAAAGGGGAAAACCTTTGAAATGTAAATAAAGTATCAAAAGAAAAAGAAAGGAGGCATTCCTAAAGGAAACCAGTTACCATCCTTGCAGGTTCCCCTCCTGGTCCCCCACTACTACTGATTAGCTCTGTATTGATATATTTGCTTGTTCTGGCCATCTCAGGGCTACAGTCATGAGCAAGTGGTTCTTTGTGTGGCCTCTTTTACTTAGTACAATGTTTCCAAACTTCAGCTCTGTATCTGCCTACAGCAACATTTCTCCCCATTTTCTCTTGTCAAACACTACTGCATTGTTTAGCTAGGCCACCTTTGCAGTACATTCATCAGGTTTGGGTTTTTGTGCTGTTGTGGTTGTTGTTGTGGTGGTGGTGGTGGTGGTGGTGGCGGCGGCGGCGGCGGCAGCAGTGGGTTTTGCTACCACAAATAACACTGGGTATAAATTTTGTGTTCACGTTATCATGCAAACAGGTTTTCATTTCCTTTGTGTTAATATGTTACTAGGGAACATATTTTTCTTGGGAAAGTTACCAGTCTTTCCCAGACTGTCTAACTGACAGTGGATTCAGGTCCCACTCTGTCCACGCTCACCAGTGCTCCGGATCCTGCCTTTTGATGCTGCAGTCACAGGGCAGATGATGTGGCACCTCACCATCCTATTTGGGTTTCCTTAGTGATTCATGCCATGTGGCATATTTTCATGAATGCATATAATGGCCAGGCCATATCTGTATCTCATTTCAAGAACTGTTTCATTTAACTGTTTGCCTATTTTAAGCTGGGATGTTTGTTTTATTACTGAATTGTGTTATTTATGTATTCTGAATCAGATTCTTGATAAGATAAAAGACTGGAGACTCCTTCATCTTAGCATTACACACTGCCATTTAACACTGTTCATCATGGAGAATGACCAACTCTTAAACGTTGACAGGAGCCAAGATTTGACTTTCTTTTGTTGCTATAGGGTTAAGCTGCTGCCCAGTTCTAGGACACCAAGGCTTACTTCTGTCTTGTCCTCAGAGTTTCGTAGTTTTGCCTCTTACATTCAGGTCTGTGAGCCAGCTTAAGTTAACTGGGCTTTGTGGAGCATCTGGTCTGAGATGAAAGGTAGCCAATTAGCCCAGCACTGCTTGCTGGAGAACTTTCTCCCATTGAGTATTCCTGGCATCTTTGCTTTATAAAAATAAGCAACAAATGATTTATATCTGGACTCTCAACTATATCCCATTGATAGAAGTATATCTTCACACCAATACCACACTGTTTTGATTAGTGTAGTTAGCTAAACTGTTTGGAAATCAGAAAGCATGAGTTCTCGACTTCATTTGAAATATGTGTTTTGACTCTTATGAGGCCCTTGCATTTCCATATGAATTTTAAGATCAATTTGTCATGTTTGGCAAAAACACATCTTTGGGGAGATTTTGATAGTTATCACCTTAGATCTGCAGGTCAATCTTCCTGTCCTGTTATTAAGTCTTCCAGCATTATGGCTGGAACTCTGTGGTAGCACTTGCCTAGATCAAGTCCCAGGATCCAGCCTCCCCAAAATAAAATCCTTCTGATCCATAAACATAAACATATGATATCTTTTAATTCACTTAGATCTTCCCTAGTATGTCTCAATAATGTGTTGTGGTCTTCAGTATAGAGGACTAACATATCATGTCTTAGACTTCTCCTGAAATGTTGTATTGGTTTTGGATGGCACCTAAACAGTTTCCTAACTGTTCCTTCCCAGTGCAGCAGGTTTTTATAGTTTCCCCCACATCTTCCAACCCACTGCACTGCCTTCTAGTCATTCCCTTGGGCTATTCCTTGGGACTTGCTGTGCATACAGTATGCCATGTGCAAATACAGATAATTTTACGTTTTTTTACTCCTACGTTTATATCTTCTATTGGTTGTTTATTTTTGCCTAATTGCTTAAGAGCCTCCAGTACACAGATGGATAGGAAAAGCAAGCAAGATATGCTCTTTAGACTTCCGGTTTTCACCTGTGGGTGGAGACCTCTGCCTGGGCCGCCAGGAGTCCGTAGCCAACGAACGCCGGAGAGGGGTGGCCTCCCAGGAGCTTGGAAAGGCCGTGAGTGGGGTTAAGGGGAGCAACACCTCTCACCCAGACCTGCCCGGATCTGTCGGGATCCAGGGCCTGAGAACCCGGGGACAGAAAAACTGTGAACCTTCCAGTTTTCAACTGTGGGTGGAGACCTCTGCCTGGGCCACCAGGAGCCCATAGCCAACAAGCACTGGAGAAAGATAATCTCCCAGGAGCTTGGAAGGGCCGTGAGTGGGGTTGAGGGGAGCAGCACCTCTCACCCAGACCCGCCAGGATCTCCCGGGATCTGGGGCCTGAGAACCCGGGGACAGAAAAACTCTGAAACTTCTGGTTTTCACCTGTGGGTGGAGACCTCTGCCTGGGCCACCAGGGGCCTGTGCCTGGGGACCTCAGCCTGGGCACCTCAGCCTGGGCAACAAGGCTCCACGAGATCGAGGAATCCCAGGAGTGCTGACACACCTCTGAGCACAGGCAAAACCACCACTTCTGTTCAAACTCACTGGATCAAGAGGGACCCTTACAGAGCCTTCAGGGCATAGGAACCAAGGGACAGCTGGAGACAAGATCCTTCTGATTCCATTCTGCACCCCAGAGCAGACCCCGTGCCACAGCTCTCCAAACC
>CM052703.1:122856072-122988615 GCA_028551405.1 Uromys caudimaculatus | reverse complement strand
ATCAGAGGAATGGATACAGAAAATGTGGTACATCTACACAATGGAGTACTACTCAGCTATTAAAAACAATGACTTAATGAAATTTGCAGGCAAATGGATGGAACTGGAAAATATCATCCTGAGCGAGGTAACTCAGTCACAAAAGAAGGAACATGGTATGTACTCACTGATAAGCGGATATTAGCCCAAAAGTTCAGAATGCCCACGTTTCACTTAACAGTAACTGCTGGACTGAGAGTGAGGTACCAGATGGAGGAGTTGGAGGAAGGTCTGAAGGAGCTGAGGGAATTTGCAGTCCCATGGAGGTAGCAAGAGTGTCAATGGGCCTGACCCCCCCACCCCCGGGTCATCCTGGAGTTTGGACTACCAACCAAAGAATACACATCTATGGACTCATGGTTTGGACCACATATGTGGCAGAGGATGACCTCGATGACCATCAGGGAGAGAGGAGTGGCCCTTGTGCCTGAGGATGTTAGAGGTGGGAATATGGGGATGGGTGGGCAGGTGGGTGGGAGGTGGAATTCCCTCATGGAGGAGGGTTGGGGAGGGGATGGGGGGTTTCCAAAGAGGAGACTCAGAAAAGGAGAAACATTGGAAATGTAAATAAAGTATCAGAAATAAAAAAAAAAAAATTTAAAAAAAGAGAAAATATGCCAAATTAAAAAAAAAATCTTCTGGTCCTACTACAAAAGTCTATACTCAACAAAACTGGAAAATCTGGATGAAATGGACAATTTTCTAGACAGATACCAAAAAAAAAAAAAAAAAAAAAGATCTTTCAAAACCCTTCCAAGGAGAATCAGTATTTTGAAATTAGTTATATCATGATTGTGAGGCTTTTCTAGATAACCTTTATCATGCTGAGGAAACTCCCTTTCTTCTCCTGGTTGACTCTGCCAAGTATTTTCTTTGTGTATATTGAGATAACCATGTAGATTTTATCTCTTATTAATATGGGTGCTTACCTTACATTCCTGAAGTGAGTCACATTGGATCATAGTATATAACACTTTTTAGATGTTACTTAACTGGGCTTGCTGAAGTTTTATGTGTATATCTATCTATGACATAGCATTGTTTCTAATACTATTTATACCAGTATAAGTAGCCGTTACCAAGGCAATACGTACATCAAAATTTAAACAAAACCATGAAATAAAAGTGTATGTATCAGTACATATCATTTTTGAGACAGATTGTGTCTTTAAAATAACAAACATTTATTCAAAATATTGTAGTATAACAAACTATTGCGTTATAATGATATTCTTGACGTTTATGTACAATATTAAACATATTTATATTTGTGCAGATATATGTGCAAGAAGATATATAAGTTACCATATATCAAACCAATAAAGGTGTTTCCAATAAGAGAGATAAATACAATAAAATATACGAAAGATTGAGCTGTTCATGAAAATCCTACCATATATTTTGTATAAACTTAAAAAATAGAAATTGTCTTATGGTAAAGGTGATTTCATCTGGTATGTGTAAACCCATGTTCTAGCTAATTACACTGTAACCAGGGGGAATCCTATTCCCTACTCACTGGCCTGCCCCTCACAGCCTCACGTCTATACAAGTAGTTGGAGCAGTTAGCACTGTGTCACTTAAAACTTGGTGACTGTGCAGAGAAGCAGAAGAGGCTATGCATCCGTGCAGTGGTTGGCTTTCGCTATCCACTTGCTTGGATTAAGAACTGCTTAGGAGCTGAATAGAATACAACTTGGAACATGCATGGGGCCTCCTCTCTGATATCTGGATGGATAGATTCACGGATTCATAATATGCTGGCACTCATTGAAGGTGTTAAAAGAAAGAAAAGGGGCCTCGGGGTGTGTCCTTGTGGCTGTATCTTTTCTGTTGTGTTTTGTTGGTTTTCAGGGACAAGGTTGCACTATGTAGGACTGGGCTGGCCTGGAACTCACTCTGTAGACCAGGCTAGCTTTGAACTCATAGAGACCTGCCTGCCTCTGCCTCTCTGCCTCTCTCTCTGCCTCTCTGCCTCTCTGCCTCTGCCAAGTGCTACCATTAAAGGTGAGTTCCACCATGTCCAACCTGGGCTGTATCTTTCCCTGGCCTATTATGGTTATATTATATACAATATATGTTATATAAAAAAATACATTGTTTCTATTGTATAATTCACATACTGAAATGCAGAATAGTATTTCTATTCCTGTTGTAATAAATAAAAAAAAAAAAAGGATAAGGGTAGTATTTAGCATTCATAAGATTCCATTGAGAAGACATTTGCTATGGAATGGGTTGCCATCACTTGTGACACAGGGGAGGGTCTTTATGTCCTAAAGATTTAATAGCTCTTGTCATAGCACACGAGTGAAGTTAACCCATTGTTGTTGTGTATGTGTTGAAATTGTGCTATTGTTTTTCTCCCCAGCAATACCAGACCTCAGAGCAATTAAACAGAATTCATAATCTCTATGGTTTAATCCAGTTGTTTTCGACCTTCCTGATGCTGCAAGCCTTTAATCCAATTCCTCATGTTATGGGGACCCCCAACCATAAGATTATTTCATTGCCACTTCATAACCGTCATTTTGCTACTGTTATGAATTGTAATGTAATATAAATAGTTTTGGAGATAGAAGTTTTGCCAAAGAGGTTGCGACCCACAGGTTGAGACCCACTGGTTTAGGAGCTGTGTGGATCTGCACTTTGTAAAATGGTGTTCTTGTTACTTCATAAACATACTGCTTGCCTTTTCCATAAATGTTTGTGCACTTAAGGCTGCATTTAAATTCTCCTTGTCTACTGAAAGCATCAAATTACCAGAGAGCATGTGTTCGTTTAAATGCATAAGACATGTTGAAATTTAAAGCATTGAAATATTTTTTTAGGGTGATGTGACATAAGTCAATTTTAGTTTTTTGCTTGATTAGGTTGTTTCAATGTGAACACCATTTTTATGATAAAAGGGAATCTATATTGTAAGAAATCAAGATGTAAATAATTCCTCCAGATATTTTCTTGCCTTCATGTAGCTGGACCTAGAAATTTTGTTGTTGTTGTTGTTGTTGTTGTTGTTGTCGTTGTTAATAAGGACCTAAGTTTGATTCCCTAGGAATCTTCTCTCTCTCTCTCTTTTTTAAAAGATGTATTTATTTTATATATGAGTACACTATAGCTGTCTTCAGACATACCAGAAGAGGGCATCGGATCCCATTACAGATGGTTGTGAGCCACCATGTGGTTGCTGGGAATTGAACTCAGGACCTCTGGAAGAGCAGTCAGTGCTCTTAACCACTGAGCCATCTCTCCAGCCCCCAATCTCTGTGCTTTTAAGTGATCACATTTGAGACACACAGCATCCTCCCAGAGGCTGAGGCAAATGCATGGTACCCGTGTCTCGAACCTAAGCATGGGTGTTAATGGTCACCAGTCTGCACTTCAGAATCCCAAACCACATTGGGCCACTTACTGACACAGTAAACCTGGCTTTCCCTGACTGGATCCCTGGTCGCATCCAGGCATTTCCACCCTGAATGGTCACTAACTACCCTTATCCAGCTCCGTGAGCAGACGGGCAGGCAGAGCTCCCCCTTTACACGCAGTAGTCAAGGAAGAAGGCAAAGGTGTATGCCACAAAAGCCACAGAGGTCACCAGGGCAGCAGAGGCAGGAGGTGGCGCTCGGCATGGGAAGGGGAAGGTTTCCCTGTAAGATGACTCTCTCTGCTTTTGTTAGGACCCCGTGGCCATTCAGAGGAAAGGTAAGCTACAACAGAGCATGAAGGAACTTCCAACAGAAGAGTAACACCAAAGTGTTCCTTCTGATGTGCCCACACTGAGTCCAGGCAGCTGTAGCAATGTGCTGCTGGCTGGAGGCACAAACAGTAGAAACCTAGGTTCTTACCCTGGAGACAGACAGTCTGAGATAACTGCATGGGCAGGGTCGGTCTGTTCTTCTCCTCTGCCTTTTGGTGGTGTGTGCATTCTGGTGCTCCTTACCTTGTACAAGATTCACCCATCTCCACTGTCATTTTCTCATGGCTTCCGCCTGTGGTATACCTATGTGCAAATCCCTCCTCCTTAAAAGCTATTTTAAGGCAAGATGGCTCAGCAGAGAAGGGAGCTTGCCAGCAAGGCTAATGACCTGAGTTGATCCCTCAAACCCACATGGTGGAAAGAGAGGATTGACTTTCCCAAGTTTCCCTTTGACATCCACACATGCAGTGTGACACACGTACTCCCACACGATAAATGAGTAAATCTAATTTTTTAATGGAAAGTTGTCCAGACTAAGCTCTTCCTGAATTTAGTATGACTTCACCTTAGCTAAGTATGTTTGCAATGCTCCTATTTCTAAATAAGGTCACACTCTAACACACGCAAACACCTGCGTATCTCTATAGGCTTGGATTTTATCCTGACTAGTGCACATTGCCCTCTGTAGAGGGACTGGATTTGGGGGTTTCCAAATGTGAGTTCCAGAGAGAGAATTGCAACTCAACATAGTATACCTACCAATGGAACCGCCAAGAAACAGAATGTTCTTAGAAGATAGAACTCCGCATGTGTCAGCGCTCGATTTCTCAGGCTATACCAGCCTGCAGATTCTGAACTCACCACAGGGGCCGTAGTTGGGCAGTTTAAATGGGGGATTCCAGGTGGGCTTCTGATCCAGAACTGAGGTATGCTTCAGCTGTGTGTCATCTGTCACCACAGGTTATATCGAAGCTGTTGTCATTCCGGCCGGAGCTCGGCGGATCCGTGTGGTGGAAGACAAACCTGCTCACAGCTTCCTGGGTAAAACAAAACTCTTTCACTCAAAGTTGCTGCCCTATGATTGATTGTGACAACTGGATGCTTGTAGCTCCGACACTAAATCTTTCTCCCAGTTTAATATATGCCTGTACTCCCTATGCACCTTCTCCCAGGTATAACCCTGGTGTTATGCCTGCACTTCATTAGGATTCCTTAAGTATCCAAAATGGCAGACAGCACTTCTTGCAGGAAGATCCAAGGTATGTTGTGGAGGGAGAGTACAGTCGGAATCACCACTTTTGGACAGAATGGGAAATAAAACTGTGGAGGAATCCATGAGGTGTTGGGGTGTGTGCTTCCCAACAATGCCTCCTGGAGAATCCAGTACAATCTGCCCAGGCAGCAAGGACCCTCCAGCAAGCCCTCAAAGGCTGCTAAGGGCACTGGGCATGCCTCTTGCTGAGAAAACAATGATCCTAAGCTGAACGGGGACACAGAACAGCACTGGCCTCACCAAGCTCTGGGGACCTAACTTCATAGTAACTGACTAGCTGACTTTGGGCACAAATGCTTACATAGCGTTTGAATTCTGAAGGGTTGAATTCTGTCCTGACTAGTGCTCTTTGCCCTCTGTAGAGGGATGGGTTCGCTGAAACCCCTCCTGGCTAAAGGGGGTCCTCTGAGTGATTCCAGCCTTGCTGTTAACCCCAAGCAAAGATCAGCCTGGTCCTTGAGCATTAGGAAGCAGGGGCACTGCACTGAATACCTGAGTATTGTTTCAGGAGGAAAACACTCATGTGGGTTTCAAGGGCTGCTCTTTTCTTGGTTCAGTGGGACAGAGATGTTGTCACTCCTATCCTTTGGTCAGCCGAAACCCCATGGTCCTTGTTCAGATTAAACTAGACATGGCTGATCTCTTCAGGAACTTCTCAGCCTCTGTTTTGAGGTGTCCAGGGAATGGGGGAGAGGCATAATTGCCACGTGTTTGGGGGTGAACCATAATCACCCATGAAACCTTTTTATTTGAACATTTAACACTGATGGAAAAAGAAATTGTATCTTTGACCACATTCCTACCTTTTTAAATGACACAAAAGTATCCGTGCCATTCTTAGAAATGGTCACAACTTGAGTTAACTCTGCTGACACACACACACACACACACACACACACACACACACACACACGCAAAAGTAATCTCTAACAGGTACATGTTAATAAAGATCACAGCACTATTACATAGAGCCTAAGATGATGACGATGGTGCTGTTATAGAGCCTTCAATAGCAGTGTTGTCCTCACCAAGGAGGAGACACTCCCAAGTATACCGCACGTCTGCCCCTGGAGACGCATGGCCACTGTCCTAGCCCAGTCTAGCACACTCCTCCCCAGCTAGACCACCACACAAACAGTGCTTATGAAAGCTGTCTAACGCAAGCCTTATGCTGCTTTGGGCAACTTTCTCAGAGTGGCAGCCCTCTGCTAAATTCCCGGAGTTCCCACCCCTTTCCACTGAGAAAATGGGTCAACTTCTGCAGCGTTGTCATCAGAAGTCTTGCCTCTCAGTGTCACACCCCTCCCCCAAATTTACCTTTCCCAGCTGATGTTCTAGGAATAAATCCTTCTGCCAGGGAGTCATGTTTATTTACCCAAGGGCGCAGCACTGAGACTCCACAAGAAATTGAGGTCGGCTTTCACCCTTACCTCACAAAATTATGAACCCAGTAGTCTAAGAGCTGGCCCAGCTCTAAGTGTACCATGCCAGTTTTTCCATAAAGCAGCAAAGTAAGTCCTTAGGCTCCCAAGATGCCCCAGCACCCATCTTGCCTGACCCATCTCCATGAGTCTGGGAGAAATAACAAAACCACTTCCATTTCTGCTCTTCTGCGGAATGTAAGCATGGCAGAGGGTGGGGCCAGAATCAACAAATCCTCAATATCTAAGCCCTAGAATATAAAGGAACTCATCACTGGGACCCACATGGGGGCTTGCTGTCACAGTTGGCCCTGTCAGCTCTACAGCAACAGAAGCCTAGAGGCCACATATGCAAGGGAGAATAGTAACATCCACATTTGTGGTTCCCAGTCACTGGGCAGTGCAGCACTTTAGAGACCTAACCCCCACACCCCAAAATACCACAGAGCATCACTATGCTGGATTTGCAGATAGCAAGCAAAAGCCCAAGGGCCTTTCTTTTATGCCCAGGTCCACACTCAACCTGAATCCATTTCAGTCTGGAGCCTCTCAGAATCACCAGTGGAGTCTAATCAGGACCAGAGGTTGACTGATGGAGATGACATTTCATTGTGTGCAATGGCCAGTCTGTATCCCAAGAGAATTGGTTTAAATGTCTGAATGACTTGGCTCTCCAGAAGCAGTGTCATACCTCCATGGGAGCTTGGAACCAGCTTGGGTCCCCTTATCTTACCCCAAATTCATAACCCAAGCATTCCAGGCCCTGGCACATAGACAGGACAAGCCTGAAGGTGGTCCATGCTCTGGTTATGTTTCTAGAGTCAGCTCCAGCAAGCAAGGTTTCTACTCAGGGGTGGGAGCTTGGAAGTCAACCCAGTTTAATTCTGAATTACTCTCACATTTGCTGGGAGCAGTTCCTGAAGAATTTCACCCCCGCCTACCTTCAGCCCACACTGGCTGGCTCTCTGCTCAAAACCACCTGGAACAGGAAATGCCTCCACAGTTTGTATCCATGGCTAAGAACAGAGCTGGCTGAACTCCTAGTGGAAATAAAAAAAATAAAAAAATAAAAAAAAATCTGACACAGTGCCAGGAATAGAAGTGGGTTGACTGTGGGTCAAGTCTTCCAGTTGACTCCTGGTGGGGAAGAACCAAAAAGAACCCTCTGGCCTTCTGCACCCCTCTGAGCCAGGAGAGAACAAGTAGGCAGGGGGAGAGCCTGTCTCTGCATGGCCACCACTGACAAGGAGTGCCCCTTCTTGCTCTGTGGAACACTTGCTATCTTCTCTGAGAGTGCCTGCAAGTCCCAAGATGGTGGGCAAACATCCACCTAGAAAAGGGCCCAAGCTGAAAATGGTTGGCTGTTCAGCATGTGACATTATACTATGGGCTATGCAGAGGTCTCATTTTGTCACAGTGGTCAAATTCTCTGTTCCTGTGGCACCCTGCAAAAAGTCAATCCAACTATTGAAAGCATGTAAGCAAAATCCATAGAGTGTGTACCTTTCTTTCTTTCTTTCTTTCTTTTTCTTTCTTTCTTTCTTTTTTGACTATGGTTTAAAACATGCAGCCTCTGGCCCAGGCAGAAGCAGCTTGAGAAATCTCCTCAACAAACCAGAACCTCAGACCTCGCAGAAAATCAAACTGCTGGTGAAATCCCGTTCTCTCTGCTGTGAACTGTTATTTGCCTATAAATCAAAGCATGTGGAATCATTTTGATGATGTTGCCGAGGCTTCTCTGAGTCCCCAAATCCAAGTGTAGACTGCCGACTGGTTGGTCTTGGCACAGTGACTAAGAGGGTTTGGTGCCTGAGAGCTGAGAGGGCAGCAGCTTCATTAAGAAAATGGGCATGTCATATACATCGGCCTCAGGACACACTCCCTCACAGAGGAGCAATCTTC
Source organism: Uromys caudimaculatus (assembly GCA_028551405.1). Classification (NCBI taxonomy): domain Eukaryota; kingdom Metazoa; phylum Chordata; class Mammalia; order Rodentia; family Muridae; genus Uromys; species Uromys caudimaculatus. The sequence goes on along the minus strand of CM052703.1, from coordinate 122,980,283 downwards.
TTCCACAAACCCTGCTTGGGCCCACTCCCAGAAGGCAGGAGAGCAGCTGCAACCTAAGGGGACAAGAAGTGACAACTCCATGAAGTCTTTGACTAGACTCCACAGGGAAGCTACCTGTTCACTGTCAGAAATGACCTTGATGTCCCAGCAGACCCCAAGACTGACCTCTCACCCTTTTGAAAGGAGTGTCAAGTGCTAATTTCTTCTTGTTTGTTTGTTTGTTTTTCTGCATAGAATATAAGAACTTAGAAATCTTGTGTCTTGCTAGGCGACTCCCACCCAAGGCAGAAGAGTTAAAAGCCATGCCCACGCCTCAGGAAGCTCTTGCTTCAAATTCTTCCTGAACTGACAAACCATGGCAAAAAAAAAAAAAAAAAAAAAAAAAAAAAAAAAAAAAATATGAGCACCACTGTCCTGAGTACCCTGATCAGATGAGCAGAGGGCTCGACAGCCAGGGCCTCCACCTCCACCCTGCCCATTACAGTAGCCACTTCTCCCCTGGCTCCCCCGGGACCGAGCAGCTGATGATAGTAACCATCCCCCACCCCTAAGTGTGGTTTTTCTCTTCTCTAGATGTACTTTCTCAGACCTTGCCTCCCAGATGTTAGCCTCTGGGTATGGGCCAGGAGGATGAGATCATAATTTATAGGTCATTCAGAGCATCTTACAAAAGGGGCCAGAGGCAGGTACACGGGAAGCTGATGGGCGGGCGAGAACCACCTGTGCAGGAGGTTACCTCAGGATGGGAACAGCAGCCCAGGAGCATACACTAAGCCTGTTGCATGTCAGGGCTATGGAGCTCATGTTTGTGAATAGCTCAGGTGACCCTGAGGAACTCATAAGAGTAGTTTTCTTCCTTCATCTGCCCAGCCTTTGCCACGACTAGTGTTTTTACAAACTGGCCTCCTAAAGACACCGTGACAACAAATCCAGTCCTTAGTCTCTATGCTTCTGGGCCTCAGCTTCAGGTCCTGCTGAATCTAGGAGTCTCAAATGATGTGACAGGAAACACTGTCTGCCCCTCTCAGAGGCTCTTTCCATGTGGTGACAGATTAGGTTTACGTCTTTGGACAACGCCTAGGAAGAAAGATACTTCTCTCTAAGGTGAAAGGCAGCCAAAGCCCAGCACTGCACATAGTCCCATATGACTAGAGGGGAAATATACTCTGAAGGGGGCAGGCAGGGCAGGGTGGGGAAGCATTCCTTGAAGGTGGAGAATCAGGCTGGACAGCAAGTATACTAGGCAGTCAAGATGGCCACCTTGCAAGAAAAGCCAAGGCCCTGACCTCTAGACTCGCAGCCCTAGCAGCTAGGAAGGGAGGTTGGTGAGTGGATGCAGAGGGTTAGTGCATGTCGGAGTTTCTAAGGAGAAGAGAGAGCTGCCACCCAGATTCCCCACTCTGAGTATGGCACGTGGGTGCCAGCAGAGGCCCAGGCATGGCTGTGGGTGGCACATGGCTTTAAGGAGAAGTTTTGTTCATCTCAGGATCCTGCTCACCAATGGCTGCAAGTGCTCCAGAGTCATCTACTGTAGCCACAGTGACGGTCACCTTCCACCTCCCTTCTGTGACTTCGCTCCATCTCTCACCCCGTTTCCCTAGCCAGACTCGTGGGAAAAGATAGCTGTCACCTTTACTGGCTCCCTTGCCTTCCTGCCGCAGGAGATCATCTTAACATTGTAGCCTCTGAGGGTCACGAGTTGGGGCCCCACCCCCAGGTCTGCCACACACTCCCTGAAGTAGCTTCCTTTCCTGGGTGCCATAGCTAAATTTATAGGTCTTTCCCAAAAGCTTCTCCAGTTGCCTGTCTGTATCACCCCCACTTATACACCCAAGGCATGAATGTGCCTCTATCACGGAGCACGTGAAGCTGTATCATATCACTCTGTTGTCTGTTCTTTCTCCAAGCCATGGGTTTCCTGAGACCAGGAGCACCCCATCCTAACACCCCTGCCAGTAAACACTCAGAATAGGGGGGAGACTGGCTGAGGGACCCTGCTGTTCCATGGGTATCCTCAACTCATTCTTTGTTAGAGGACTCTGGCCCCTCATTTTTCTGTCCTGGAACTTCCTACCAGTCCACACTGATTCCTCAAACCGAGTATATATGAGCATGTGCAGAGAGTGACTTCCCAAACCTCCAGCGAGGCTGAAAGACAGCACATGCCTCTATCACCTCCACCTGAAGAGGATACGGCACATGTGTAAGGCATGGTCTATTGGGTTCGGGTCTCGTTGCTACAACCTTATAGCTGAATGTCTTCTGGTGAGGTACTTAACCTTCTCATGCTTCCATGCTTTCATTTGATCTGTAGAGAAATAATTTCGAGAGTCGCTGGGAAGATTAATTATGAGGTGGAGCTTCTTACATAACGATTTGCAAAGCTGGTGTTAGAAGAGAAGAACTGGGGGTCTTGTCATCTCCTCTTCAGCAGCCAGAAACTTTCAGTTGCCACTGCATGTTTCTAGCAAAACAGATTCTGCCCCGGTTAGTAGAGAATTCTTTTCCTGAGTCCTCACTGGACTCCAGGAATCCTCTAGTTCCCACACACAACCTTCCGGAGACGTACGTTGTCACCATGTTGGATAGCATCCTGCCCGTTCCCCTGGGTGGCTGCACAGTTGAAATGCCCCAAGCTCACTTGCCGACTGCATTTGCTGGGACTGTAGCATCACACAGACCAGGGGGCTGAGGCTGGACCTGATCTATATCCTGCAGCCACCTGTCTGAGCAGACCTCAACTTCAGGCCTCTGACCCAGCATGGCTGACAGATACAGTTTCCAGGGACCCCTTTGAGTCATCAGAACTGATTGTCAGTGGGTTGTTTAGTTCCAGTCTCAGCAGGCAGGAATGGCTAGGAAACAGAATGGTCTCTGAATGTTCTGACTGTAAACTGGGGCCCCAAAGTGACATGGAGAAGCCTAGGTTCCAGTTGTATGCCAAGAGTGTGTGAGGTTTCATTTTGGATAACCACTTTAAGATGTACTGTCACCTCTGGTCGTCTGCCACCTACTAAGTGCCAAAGTAGATCCTGTTATTGTTTCTTTGTCTGTTTTTACTATCTTTTATTTTATGATTTTTAATTGTATGTGCAGGCTTACGCACATGGGTGCAAGGGCACTCGGAGATCAGAAGCATTGCATCACCTGGAGCTGAGTTGCAGGCGGTTGTGAACTGCCCAATGTGGGTGCAGGGAATCAAACTTGGGTCCTCTGGAAGAACAGTACATTCTCTTAACCACTGAGCCATCTCTCTAGCCCTGCTTTTCAGTTAGTTTGTTTGTTTTTAATACAGTGATTTTTCTCTAAACGGCAACAATAACAAAAGAAAAGGACGTGAGAACTCTGCTGTAGAGGGTTTTTCTAAGCAGGAAGGCCCTGGGCCCTCAGTCTGTGCTGCAGGAGGCAGTAGTACGTGAATGGCCTATCCCACACCCTCTATAAGCTTTGCACCCGAGCTGTGAGTTAGAGAGTGTGGGGCCTCGACTGCCCAGAGCTCCAGCCTTACCCCATCCTGGCAGCTGCTAAGTGTCGTCACCACATCTGGGGGTAGCCAGGGTTTTCCTGTGTAAGTGTGAAACAGAATAACATTACTTCCTAAAGGAATACCCGCTTTCCCAGTGTGGGGGTGTCGGACCCTTGGGGGATACTGGAGTTACATTGCCCTTCCAAGGGCCCGGGGAGGTAACAGTAAGATGGATAGCTGCTTACATTTTTCCTCATGGCTAAATAGTGCTCCGATTCATGTATGTGCCCCACATTTCCTGTACCCCCTCATCTGTCAACCGGCACCGAGGCTAACTTGTGCCTTACTGTCGTGAGCAGTGCCATAGGACATCTCTAGTGTGCTGATTTCATTTCCTGGGGATATTTACCAGAAGTGGGGAAGCTAGATCCTGCTCTGGGTCTATACTTTTCCCATGAATTTCCCATAACAACCGGGGAAATGTACAGTCCTACCCACAAACATGCATGATTTTCTTCTTGTCTTTTGCCAGTTCATGAGAACATTCTGACTAAGGTGAGATGGGTCATATTTCCCTGATGACTTGTGATAGTGAGGAGTTTGGATTGGAGGGGTTGGTTTGTTTGGGGTTTTTTGGGTTGATTTGTTTATTTTTTTAATATTTGAGAGCCATTTGCATCTCATTTTTAGAGAAGTGGCAAGCTGGGCAGAGTAGTTAAGGCTAGCCTGGGCTACAATGTAAACCTTGTCTCAAATGGGGGCAAGTGGGCTGGAGAGATAGTGTAGAGGTTAAGAAAATGTACTCCTCTTATAGAGGACACCAGTTCAGTTCCTAGCTCCTACAGTGGCTCACAACTGGCTGTAAACTCCGTTCCTGGCAATCTGGTGCTCTCTTCTGACCTGTGCAGGTGCTGCCTACATGTGGTGCACATGAACTCATGCAGGAACATGCACACACATACAAACAAATAGGAATTAAAAGCTAAGCAGAGCGTTATTTAAGGTGCTGGGGATATAGCTCAGTTGATACGGTGCTTGCATGCCATATGGGAAGCTCTGGGTTCAGCCCCCAGCACTGTATAAACTGGGCACCTGTAACCCCAGCACTAGGGAGGTAGAATCAGGAAGATCAGGAGTTCAGGGTCCCTCAGCTACATAAGGGGTTGAGCAGAACCAGGCTAGAGATGATGGTGGTCACTTGGCCATCTTTGGCCTCTCCTTGGCAGCATTGAGGGTGGAACTGTAGGAGACTGTGTGAGGCATAGTAAACTAGTCACAGAAAGACAAGTCCTGTGTGTTCTCTTTCACGTGTGGAGTATAGACTAGTGATTATCAATATGCGTTGTATACACATATTCAACTCTCACACTGAATCCCAAAATAGTACAACTAACAATTGTTAATTTTTTTTAATCTTAAATGAGTAGATGAGTTTTTTCAAAGTTCCAAGACATGTTTTGTGGCCTTGAACATATCAACGTAGAACTCATTCATCAGGCAAGAAGCATTTACTACCCTAGGCTTGGACTGGATCCTGGCATCTCCGCCTTCTGGCCTCTCCCCAAGTCCCACATGGGAATCAGTAGTGAGATAAAGCAGCTGTGTGGGAAGACGTGCCATCACAGAGAAGTTCACTCTCTGTGAGCCAGCCTCTGCCCTTGCTATCCAGAGAATAGAGTTCTCTCACTACAGGTGCCTGCCTGCCCTCACGGAGGCCTCAGACTCAGGCAGGACCCCCAGATTCCCTCTGAGGACCGGCTAGATGGCACTAATTTTTCCAATGATCAATTTCCTCTCTAGCTCTCAAAGACTCCAGTAAGAGATCCATCAACAGTGACTGGAAGATAGAACTCCCCGGAGAGTTCCAGATTGCAGGTACAACTGTCCGCTATGTGAGAAGAGGCCTGTGGGAGAAGTTCTCAGCCAAGGGACCCACCACGGTGCCACTGCATCTGATGGTAAGCGCTGTCCCTGCACCTCCACTTAAGCCGGTGGCTCAGCTGGGTTATTAGAGTCTTGTTCTCCAGAACCTGAGTGGAAAGGGATGTCTCTGGTTCCTGGAAGATGTCCTTCTCTCTTTCTTATTATTTTCATTTCTTCATTTGTGTGTGATGTGTTTGTATGTTCTGTGTATGTTGCATATGAGCGTGTTCTTGAGAGGATACATGTGCATTCTTGTACACATTTCTACACGCATGTGTAGATACCGGAGGTCAGCTGTCAATGTCTTTTCTTAGTCACTGTCTACATTTACATTTTGAGACAGGGCCTCCCACTCAACCTGAAGCTCATCGATCTGTCCTGGCTGGCTGGCCAGTAACCTTCATTAGTCCCTTATCTCTGTCCTCACATGCAGTCCTGGGATTACACCCTCGAGATGCTGTGCCTGGCATGGGTGCTGAGGATCCAAACTCAGTTCCTTGTGTTTCTGTAGCACGCATATCACCGATTGAGCCATCTCCCCAGCCCTTCACCTCTCTCTTAGTCTTATTCCTTCCACCTTGAGGTTCCTCCCCAGAATCTCTTCCTGGCTCCAGCACTGGTAGAGCACCTATCTTTTTCAAAAGAAGATTCTTCCAAGGCAGGAATTGCAGTCACACAGGTGACAGACAGGGGGGGATATCTGGCACCCATTAAGCTGATGGACATTGTCCTTGATAGAGTTTCCAGTGGGGTGAGAAAACACTATGACAAAAAAGCTTACATACCCAGAGTTGCAGTCCACTGAGGGGAGCCAAGGCAAGAATCAAACCAGGTGGGAACCTGAAGGCAGGAACTGAAGCACGGGCCATGGAGGAGTGCTGCTTACTGTCTTGCTCCTTGAGGCTTGCTCAACCTGCTTTTATATAGCACCCAGGCTGACCTGCACTGTGATAGCCCAACCCACATTGGACTGGGCCCTCCCACATCTTTCACTAATTAATGAAATGGCCCACAGCCCCCATCTTATGGAGGTATTTTCTCAACTGAGGCTCCCTCCTCTGAAGTTGGCATAAAACTAGCCAGCACAACTCTGCCACAAATCTTTTTGCATCAGATAGTAGCATGCACAGAGCTACCTCATAGCTGAGAAGCACCTTGTAGAAGTGAACTGTGTAAGCAATGTGTGGTCTGTACTGCACAGATTGCCCAGACTCAGCTTCCGGGCACTGGAGAATCAGATAAGCACTGCTTACTCCCCAGGCAGTCTTTAGAAACCTGTATACACGGGCTAGGCAGGATGTCAGTGTTATGTTATTTTCTGGAGACTCCATGTATGCCACTCAAACATGGGCTCAGCGTCCAAGGCCTCCAGGGAGAGTCATGCCACGGTTTCCTTCTCGGGGTCTGAGTAGTCTCAAGGACTATTTATGACAACACCCCATCGTGGGTAATTTTGTGAAGGTGCTGGAGATTGAACACAGGCCATGTGCATGCCAGATGATACTCGTTGATTCTGATCTCCTAAAGAACAGCGCTTGTAGCAGTGTGAGCATTTGTTATCAAAGCACATGTTGTCAGAAGTGCCTGCCAGTCCCAGAAGTTCTTTCCCTCTGTTTATTGGTGCCCCTGGAGATGAGCTAACACTCAGAAGATTCTCTGGCCACCACCTACTGTGGGTGTTGAGTGTGGCCTGATGAAGGTGCTGACCCCATTGTAGTTTCTGCTGAGCTAAAAGCCAGCCAGCTTCTATGTGTGCCATAAGCCTTCTGGGGATCTGCCAGCAATTCCGCTGTAGATCATTTCTGCAAGTAGGATCTCTGGGACCCAGGGACCTGTCTCAGAGCCATTTCTCCAGGATGAGATTGTTTCTCAGTCAAAGCCTTTGAAACAACCCCCACAACTATTCTGAGTTCAAAGCAAATATTCAGAGGGGCACAGAGAGGGGGCTAGAGACAAAGTGAAGGTCATGTGGGAACATCAGCTATTAATACAGGAGTTTGCCTTCTCTAACAAGCATTGAAGTGTGCATAGGACCTTTCTTCACCAAAAGCTCTTATAAACAGATGTGTCTTTAGCTCAGTGAAGTGTGTACACAGCCTAGAGCTGTTCGGACCATAATGGAAGTCAGAGAAAGCATCTCAGAACCAGCTGGATTTTCAGCCCTTATTTAATATTTAATTGCTTTTTTTTTTTTCTTGAAATGTTCTCTTTCTTCTATATGACTTCAAGACTCCTTCCCTCTGTGTAACAGGCTACAGTCCCCCACACTGGAGTGTGCATATTACATTCACAATCAGGGGTACCCACGGAGTCCTAGAGATTAACATTTGAAACCAATTAGACACGTGTGTACCCTAATCATACACGGCTATGAAATTGGTTTCATGTGGAGCCTCAATTTGTTGGTCTCATTCCCACACTGAGATAATAAAGATCTCTTGTAAAGACTAGTTTAGAGCACTTAATTTTGGGGACTTAGGGGTGTTTATTTGTTTTGTTGTTTTGGTTTTTAGCAGGAAGCATTTCTCCAAGTGCACCACTGCAGGTCTATTGGCTAGGGAAGTAAATGTGAATTGGGTCTACTTCTAGAGCCTATACTGGCTAGTTTTGTGTGTCAACTTGACACAAGCTGGAGTTATCACAGAGAAAGGAGCTTCAGTTAAGAAAATGCCTCTATGAGATCCAGGTGTAAGACATTTTCTCAATTAGTGATCAAGGGGGGAGAGCCCCTTGTAGGTGGTACCATCTGTGGGCTGGTAGTCTTGGGCTCTATAAGAAATCCAGCTGAGCAAGCCAGAGCAAGCAAGCAAGTCAGTAAGCAGCATTCCTCCATGGCCTCTGCATCCACTCCTGCATCCTGACCTGCTTGAGTTCCAGTCCTGACTTTCTTTCTTGATGAACAGCAGTGTGGAAGTGTAAGCTCAATAAACCCTTTCCTCCCCAACTTGCATCTTGGTCATGATGTTTGTGCAGGAATAGAAACCCTAAGAAAAATTGGTAACAGCATAGTGGGGTATTCCTGTGACAACCTGACCATGTCTTGGGAAGGGCTGTGGAAGGACTTTGGAACTTTGGGCTAGAAGATCCATTCAGTGTTAAGAGCTTTGTGGAATGTTGTATAGGAGCTTGGAAGATAATGTTGAGAACAGTGCAGAAGATGGAGGCCTGGCTTGTGAAATTTCAGAGGGAAGATTAAAGACTTTTATCAGGGCCATTGCTAATTTGATTTAAGATTCTGTGGTTTTGGTTAGCTGGGGCTGAAGAAATCAGCTATGATTAACAAGATACCAGAACTACTATAGCTATTGATGCTGGTTAGCTGGAGCTAAGATATTAGCGGTGATTAAGAAGAGACCAGCATCATTGGGGTGAAATCTTCTGAGAAGTGTTTTCTGAGAGCACAGAGGCTGTGTTCCAGAGATAGCCAAGGTTCTACCTTGTGCTGTGGCTGGACTTGGTAATGTGTAAGAGTCACCCAGGTGGTACTGGTTTTGAAAGCATGAAGGAGTCGTAAAGAGCAGCTGAGGCCTGAGCACTGTGAGAGGCCACGGAAGGTGAAGGTGCAGCCTCAGTTGCAATTAATGGCCCAGGACTGAAGAGGTCATGCAAAAGAGTTGAGGTTCAGGCACTGTGAGAGGCCTTGGAAAGCCATTGGTGAAGGTACAGCCTCAGTTGCAATTGACAGCCCAGGACTGAAGGGGTCATGCAAAGGAAGTGAGGCTTGGCACCATGAAGAGAGCCTATGAGAGGCTGTTGGTAAAGCCTAGTTGCAGCGGAAGACAGCAGTGTTTTGGAGATGCCAGTACCATAAGATGACCACCAAGAACAGCAGCAGCAGTGGAGTACAGGCATCTGGAGCCTAGAAGACAAGGTGTGTGCTACAAAGGGCAGAGCTGGAGAAGTGACTCAAGCCCTTGGAGTAATCCAGAAGACGGTGAGTGGATCCCAGACATTGGACAGTTGGAGTTTGATTTTGCTTTTGATTGTGACTGTGCCCTAATATATTCTCCCTCCTGAAGGAAGAAGGTATTTTAGTGGAGCCCACAGTTAAGAGACTTTGAATTTTAAGAGATTGGATATTTAAAAGGGACTGAAATGCTAATATGTAACAATTTGCAAAGACTGTGGGACTTTTAAAGTTATTTAGATCTTGGGGATGAATAAGAAAGTAAGGGTCAAGGCTTAATGGTGATATGTTTGTGTGTCAAGTTGACAAGGGGTCAATTGTACTAGCTGGTTGTGTGTCAACTTGACACGAGCTGGAGTTATCACAGAGAAAGGAGTTTCAGCTGAGAAAATGACTCCATGAGATCCAGAGATAAGGCGTTTTCTCAATTAGTGATCAAGGGCAGAGGGCCCCTTGTGGGTGGTGCCATCTGTGGTCTGGTGGTCTTGGGTTCTATAAGAAAGCAGGCTGAGCAAGCCAGAGCAAGCAAGCCAATAAGCAGCCTTCCTCCATGGCCTCTGCATCTGCTCCTGCTTCCTGACCTGCTTGAGTTCCAGTCCTGACTTCCTCTGGTGATGAACAGCAGCAAGGAAGTGTAAGCTGAATAAACCCTTTCCTCCCCAACTTGCATCTTGGTCATGATGTTTGTGCAGGAATAGAAACCCTGACTAAGACAAGCCCATACCCCACCATCCTGCAGTTCAGCCTTGAAGGCCCAGGAAGCCTTGGGACAATTACCTCCTGTCATCTGACATTCCATCCTGCTCTGCCTCAGCCCATGCAGGTGGGCTGTGTACTCTGTCTTTAGCTCCTGCTGGCCACTTCTCCCAGATCCCTGTGGCTGGAAATGCACTTGCTAGCTGCTTAGTCTCAGGGACTACTGAGACTACTAGTCTACAGCCAGGACTGTCTCCCACAGACAACCCTGCTTAGCCTCATATGTCTACATTATGTCTAAAGTCAGTTGGGCACCTGGTGGTTTTACAAGACTTGATTTTACCCAGGCAAAGCACAGACCCTTCCATTCTGAACCGTCACTGGGATTTCAGATGCATGGTCCCCAAGCTGTAGCATGGCTCCCACATTTGAAGCTTAGATACATTTCTGTACCTCTGTCTACCCTTAGTGTCAGCCATGAGCTGGGCCTCAGCCTTCCAACAGACATAGACATCAGCCTTCCAACAGACATAGACATCATCCAGGCTCCGTGGCAGTACCAAGATGCACATATCCTCAGCATCCCCAAAACAGGTTCCCCCCCCCCAGATTCCTCTGCTGTAGGCTCTGTCTTTCTCTTGAGTATACTTACCAAAATGTAGCAATGACAGGTGATAGGAGATACCATCTGGAGGGCAGAGCTTGTCTTCCTTGGCATTTCTATTACTATGAAAAGCACCAGGGGCTGCAGAGATGGCTCAGTGGTTAAGAGCACTGACTGCTCTTCCAGAGGTCATGAGCTCAATTCCCAGCAACCGCATGATGGCTCACAACCTTCTGTAATGGGGTCTGATGCTCTCTTCTGGTGTGTCTGAAGACAGCTTCAGTGTACTCATAGACATAAAATTTAAAGAAATATATAAAAAAGAAAAAAGAAAAAGAAGGCGCCATGACTGCTGGACACTTCCAGCACAGTTCCAGGACAGCCAGGCTGCACGGGGGGGGGGGGGGATGGAGGGAGGGAGGGAAGGAAGGAGGGAGGGAGGGAAGGAGGGAGGGAGAGAAGGAGAAGTACCATGACCAGAAGCAGCTTGGTCTTGAAGTGTTTATTTCATCTTACACTTCCAGATCTGTCACTGAGGGAACTCAGGCGAGTCAGAAACCAGGACACAGAAACTGAGGCAGAAGCCATGGAGGAACACTGCTTCCTGGCTTGCCCCTCATGCCTTATACAACCTATCTTATAGCCCAAAGAGAAGGCCCTCCCAAAATGGTTGTCAATCAAGAAAGTGCTGCCGCAGGCCTGCTGATGGGCCAATCTGCTGTGGGCATTTTCTCTATTAAGGTTTCCTCTTCCCGGCTGACTCTAACTTATGTCAAGTCAACATAAACTAGCCAACACAGTGCTCTTGCTCAAAGAAATAGTTTAGCACCACTCTCAGATATCTTTCTAGGAAGAAGTACCATGTGAGTCTTATCTGTAAGCTCAGCCTTGTGGGAGAGTTGATGGGAATTCAGACCCTGCTGCAAGATGCAGAAAAATGCTACAAACAGCCAGGCCATTCGCCACCCCCAAATCCCTCACATAAACAGGTCCTCTGTGGGATAGGAAAGAGCAGAGCTCACCAATGATTCTGTGATCACCCCATATACCCACCAAATCCCTGAGGAACCTGAGGCTGAGATAAAGGGACACCCCTAGCTTTAACCTGCTTTGATCTTCAGAAAAGAGCAAGCTGGTAGAGGAGCAGCCACAGGTAGCTCAGAGTACACATTCAACAATCTGTGGTTGCTCACTCCATCTCAGCAAGGCCTTCCTTTCCCCATGGCTCCAGGTGCTGTTATTTCATGACCAGAATTACGGAATTCATTACGAATACACCATACCTGTAAACCAGAGCACAGAAAACCAGAGTGAACCTGCCAAGCCACAGGATGCTCTGTTCCTCTGGACCCACAGTGGCTGGGAAGGGTGCAGCGTGCAGTGTGGAGGAGGTAAGGTGGGGGTGGGGGGAGGGGAGGGTGCAGCTTGGCTGAAGAAATCCTGCGTTCAGGGCCCTCTGCACCAGTCCACACCACGTGGAAATAGAGAAGTTGTGCTTCTGTAGGGACTTAAGCCCTGAAGATCTCAACAGAGCATGTAGCCAACCCATCCCAGTTCCCACAGGTTTGTTAGCGGGGCCCACTTTGCTCCTTGGCTGGCAGTTTGGACCTAGCAGTAGAGATTTGCCAATTATGCGACTATATGGTAGATATGAAAAAAATTGTCCTGGGATTAATTGAAATAGACCTCCAACTTGGTGGAATGGCAGCAGATGAAGGCCTCACCCATACCTGCATACCTTGTCTTCTATGCCACAGCCACCCTTTCCAGAGTGCAAAGAGAAGTAAGAGTCCCCTGGGTTAAGCAGAGCACTCCATGTTGTCCCCTCTTCCTCACCTCTAAATGCAGTGTCTGCCCCCACACTTCCACTATGGAGACTTCAGGTGAGCCAAAGGGACTGTCACACTACAAGAACCTACATCAGCAATGGCGGTGTGTTTGCTAGTAGGGCATTAAGGAGGAGAACTAGTAAGCTGTTCTTATAAAGAATTCCCCACTCCTGCCAGCAGCTGCCATTCAAGTCAGTGGGTCTCAAAAACAGACGTCAAACTAGGAGAGAGCTTACCGGAAGAAGGGTTTCATCAAGTGGCCAGGATAAAAGAGGGAACGGGATAGAAATGACCAAGATTCAACATAGACACGGATGAAATCGTCAGAGAACAGAAGAAAGAAATGGGGGTTTTAACAAGGATCAGCAGGAAATGGCATTCAAGGGGGTGCAAGAAAGACACTGCTGACATGACCACTCCATGGTTTGGGATTGTTTTATTGAAGATGAGAGGGAGAAAATGCCCAGAGACATCTGGGAGAGTCCAGAGCAGAGAGAGAAGTAGACTGGGGATGGCCAGGGCTAGGAAAGTGAGAGAGTAGGGGAAAATAGTGGATATAGTGAGGGGGAGGGAGAAGAGAGGGGGGGATGAATAGCAAGAGGGAGTAAGAGAATAAGAGACAGTATTTCTCATACTATACCTCTGGGTCACTGTCATTTTTTACCCCAATAAGGCACTCATTGAAAGGTCATGAGAGATGACACAATGGATGGTGGGTAAGACAGAGTTGGGGCAGGGGACTGACTAAGACTCTGGACGTCTACCAGCATGTGGGCAGCAAGCTAGGACCCCACCCATGCCTGCTCTTGAGTGGCTTGACTGCTAAGACAATGTTGTCAAGTGTGCAGCTTGTACGACATTGTTTAACATTTGGGGCTCATCCCTTTGCTCATGGAGAGATCCGAGCCATGATATAACTAAGCCCTTCAGTGCCTTCCTATGCATCTCAGCTAACCGCACACACCAAACGTTTTACATGGTTTTCCTCTGCAAACTGAGAATTGCAATTGACACAGCTTCAAGGTAGTGCCATCAGCCCTACCAGAGTATACCTTTTCCAGGAGATCTCCTATCCTGGGGCCTTTAGCTGCCTCTGGGCTGATGGTCTCCCAACCCCCACATTAGGGGCCCATGCTTGCATCTCTGACTGCAACCAGACATCCCTTTGTCTACCCTCTGGACAAGCCTAGCCCTTGGAGTTATAGCAGGCTGTGCTCCACTAGGAGGTCTGAATGGCTTACAGCCACTGGTGCCTCTGTGCAGTTCCTTTGTGGCACCAGTGACTTCCAGCTCCCTGCAGTAGTCAATGCTGAAAGCTATATTCAATAGCTCTTTGCTTTTGTATTTATACACGACTACATTCGTAGGCCATAGGACAGACAGTGTGACTTAAGACTCCCCATTTTTTAGCCATCCCTATATGACAAATTCCTCAGACAAATTCCTCAGATCCTACAAAGAATCCTGGGCCTAAGTAGTGGTAGCTAACTCCATGTTCAACTTTTATGACCACTCTCCTGAAGCCAACAACTCCAATACAGTAGCATGAAATGCCAGAACAGTCACATCGAAAACCAAGGGGGGGGGGGGGTGAAGCAATCTGGTCCGTGGCGGGAAACTAAGCCTGGGAGCCAACTGTTCATATTGTGGTCAGGTGACACTTACTGACAATGCCAGAGGCACCCAGACAGCTGGTTGCAGAGGCCACCCTCCTAACTGACATCACTCTCCTAACTGCCATCGCTCGGCCTCTCTGATGACGTCATAGCCATTAGATTGAGAGCTCAGAGGAAGCATTCAAAGAAAGGTTAATGAGTCTGCAAAGCTGCCTAAGAGCACATGGCACCGAGTTAGCACCACTGGGCAAATTGAGCAAGTACAGGCCACCTTCACCAGTGTCCTGTGTGTCCACCACACTAGCCACCTCATTCCTCTAGAGAAGCAAGCCTGTAACAGCAAGCAGTACCTGACCATACTCGGTGAAGGCTGATATGCACATGTTTAATTGGGACCAGATCTCCACAGACTTCAAGTCTCAAACATGAAAGGCTCAAACCAAAGTGTTGACCTTAGCAACTCCTAAACTGTCCAAGGACATAGTTAACCTGAGGTCGGACTGCTTTCTCAGATTGTTCTGGAATCTTACCCTGGTCCACACTACCCTGCTATGACTTAAGCACCTATCCTTAAATGTCTAGTTCTCCCTCTTTGACAAATGATATGGCTCACTTAGTGACAGATAGTTGTACCCATATACTCCTCCGTAAGTATAAATAAATGGCTTTCTGGGTATGTGCAGCCATGACTTCTCATCTCCCGTGGTTTGGCTTCCAGGAGAACGCAGGACCATCGTATCATGCACACGGATTGTTAACAAGACGACAACCCTGGTGAATGACAGTGACTGCCCCCAAGCAAGCCGCCCTGAGCCCCAGGTCCGACGGTGTAACTCTCATGCATGCCAGTCCCGGTAAGTCCTGTATTCTGTGGCTTGGGTCCACCAGCATGATAGGTAGCAACAGCTTGGATGAGGGGTTGTCGATACACAGATAATACCGGAACCAGCCTAGGCCACATTCTAGTGGTGTGGCTGGTGATTTTTTTTTTTCTCTCAAATAGTCGTGTCGTTTGACAATGGAGTTGTGTTCTGAGAAGTACCTATCTGGACAATGTTTACTGCACAAGTAGACTAACTGCAGATGTGTGTTACACTTTACTGTTCCCTAGGACATGAACAAAATAGAAAATTAGATTAAGCATAACAAAAACCAATGATATGATCAGTAGACACAGGATGCATAGGCGGGTGCTGTTCTAACACAAGCTTCTGTAGAGTGGACAATTCTTTTAAACAGGAGCACATTCTAGAATGACTGTAACAACCACAGCATAGTGAAGACAGGAACCGGTAAGTTATCACTAATTCCTGTTGTCAGGAGCATGTACTGAACTGTGATGAAGCCAGGGCAATGGCTCAGGGAGTAAAGTGCAATCTTCAGGACCTGAATCTGGGTCCTTAGCAGTCATACAAAAGGTGAGAACATCTGTGTATGTATGTGTCTAACCCTAGAGCTAGCGGGATGAGGCAGGCAGATACCCAAGGCTCCCTGGGCCCAGTCACACCTGCATATCCCATCCCTCTCCAATGACAACATGACAGCACAGTAGGTTTGTTCCCATGAGCATTGGTGCGTGGCACCGTGACATGGTGGAGGGGGGTGATGGGAAATTTTCAGCCCCACTGTAATCTTAAGGCACCATTTCTGCATGCACAGTCTGTTACCGACTGAAGCACCATGAGCTGGAACCATTCTGAACTTGGCTAAGCCAGAACGTTAACGGAAAGACACTGTCCTAGCTGGAGGGCAGCTTACAGGTCATGACTGACAACATCTCACAGAGGAAACGTTGCCATGGGCACACACTTTTGACGGCGTCGACTGGCTCCCCTTAATCACTTGCCTTGGAGGAAAAGGACATTAAGTGCTAGAATTTTAGTGTGTTAAGTGTCCACAGAGGCTGATGGCTGTGCTTGACCTGTTTCCATGCCTGTTTGTTGTTTGGAAGCCATATGAACTTCTCTCCCATGTGCCCTGGTGGTCTCAGGTCTCAGCTGGAATGAACTGTGCAAAGTCTCTTCACCAGTTCCACGGGTTTCTTTCTAGTTGCTTCCATGGGACTGAGCATGATACTCACTCGGTGACTGATGCATCCTGGGATCTTACCCCTCTGCCTTCCTTTCTGCCCTGAGTTGAGCTAATAGTTTTTGTGTCACAGCCCTGCCCCTCATGTCAAAGCAGACTTGTCTTTGCTAACTAGACTTTGATTTTGATGTCTTTTGGGTCTTTAAAGCTCTGCTTGTACCACTTGCCTGATTCAGGAGCCTTACAAAGTATTTGTCTTTTGTACCAACATCCTTTGCTTAAACTGTTTTGGTTTAGTTTTTTATTAATTGTGTGATGTGTGTGCGTGTTTACATGTGTATGTACATGTATGTGTGTGTACGAGTATGTGTATACGTGTATACGTGTGTGTGTGTGTGTGTGTGTGTGTGTGTGTGTGTGTGTGTGTGTACACATACTCCATGGCACATGTGTGGAAGTCAAAGGACAACTTTCGGGAGTTAATATCTTTTTCTAACTCAGGTTGTCAGGTTTGGCGCAGCACCCTTACCTGCTGAGCCATAATCATGTCATCATGGCTCTTTGTTAAACTCTTAGTTTGTGCTTAAGGGGAAATGAGAAGGAAAAGCAAGCAAGTAACGTTCCTTGTTTGATTTTGCGTACTCCTTCAAAATTAAGAATGCAAGCCTATTTTCATGCTAGAGACTTTAAGGGAGGACTCATTCAGAAAGTCTCCATGGTGGTTAGTTTTGAATGTCAACTTGCCCCGTTCTAGAATCACTAAGAAAAGGTCTTCCTTCCATTGCAAAATTACTTAGGTTTAGGTTGTCCTGTGGACATGACTATGCGGAGAGAGAGTTGTCTTGATTGTTAATGGAGCTAGGAGTATCACCCTGAATGTGGGCAGTGCCATTTTATGGACCGGATCCTAAACTATATAAGAGTCAAAAACAAACAAACAAGCAAACAAACAGGAGAGGCCAAGCAGCCTGGGTGCATTTATTCTCTCTGCACTTGACTGTGGTGAGGTAACTAGCTACTTGAAGTCTTAGTGTCTTACTTAGGGTTTTACTGCTGTGAACAGACACCATGACCATGGCAAGTCTTATAAAGGATAATGTTTAATTGGGGTGACTAACAGGTTCAGAGGTTCAGTCCATTATCATCAATGTGGGAGCGTGGCAACATCCAGGCAGGCATGTTGCAGGAGGAGCTGAGAGTTCTACATCTTCACCTGCAGGCTGCTAGCAGAATACTGGCTTCCAGGCAGATAGGATGAGGGTCTTAAAACCCACACCCACAGTGACACACCTACTCCAATAAGGCCACACCTTCTAATAGTGCCACTCCCTGGGCCAAGCTGGAATGGTGAGCTAAGTCCTTCCAGTTGTATATTTTGAGGATTGACGGCCATACTTCAAGCCCATCTGTCAGTCCCTTGCTCAGTTACGGGGTCAAACAAGAAATATTTAGCAACCATAAAAACTCAATTATCAGGGCAGGCAGTGGTGGCACACACCTTTAATCTCAGCACTAGGGAGGCAGAAACAGGCACACCTCCAAGTTCGAGGCCAGCCTGGTTTACAGAGTTCCAGGACAGCCAGGGCTACACAGAGAAACCCCGTCTCAGAAAAACAAAACAAAATTAACTCAGTGATCAGACAGGTGGCACTCTCTCTACCTGAAAGCAAGAGCGGCCTACCCCCTGGAGGAATAAGCAGAAAATGGGGGAAGGAGTTCATTCAGGACACAGAGAGGTTGGGAGAGGCTCGAGAGTAAAAAGCAAAGCCTTGTGATGCCTTCAACAATTGTATTTCCCAGTCAATGTTTACAAATTACTTATAACATCTAATTTTTTAAATTATGTACAGAAGACAAAAACATTTACTTAGCACACACACACCCCAACAGCAGGCCCATGGCACTTCTGTAGAGCACTAGGGATTAGCATTTAAAAGCTGCCAGCCAACAGGGTTCACATCCTGTAACGATGGAGTGGCAGATAACAAAGAACCTGGAGAAAATTTTAAAAAAGCAACAACTGTTTGAAAGCTAGAACACAGAGATGGGATAGCAAAGGCTAAGCATAGGAGACCAGAGTGACTCCATGTGACAGTTTGTCACTACATGGACGCTGGTTTTGTTACCTGTGATTGCTGTGACAGAGCATCTGACAAGAACATCCTCAACAAGGACTCATGGTAGCTATGGCCCATGGTCTCAGAGGGCTTGCGGGCTCTGTAGCTAGTGTAGGAAGCATGGCATTACAGCTCAGTTCATGGTAGTGGCTGGCATCTGTGGTGGCGTTGTCTGTGTGGCTACAGAGAAGTAGCCATGAGGGTGCTGGTAGCAGGGTCCAGGCTATGGCCTTCAAAGTCCTTCCCACAATGAGTCACTTCTACCACCCAAGCTCCACCTCCTAAAGGTTCCACAGCCTCCCTTGGGAACAAGCATTCAAAACAAGAACGTAAGAGGAATGATTCAGAGTCAGACCTTAACAGGGGCCCAGCTACAACTATGGTGGACTGATACTGAATTCCCAGGGACTCGCAGAGTGATCAGGGCAACTGGAAATTAAGATTAAAAAACACAGAAGGTTTGCATTTCCCTGATGACTAAGGATGCTGAGCAGGCTGGACCACCAACCAAAGAATACACATGGAGAGACCCATGGTTCAGACCACATATGTGGCCGAGGAGGGCCTTGTTGGCCATCAGGGGGAGGAGAGGCCCCAGTAAAGGGGAATGTCAAGGTGGGAATATGGGAGTGGGTGGACGGGTGGGTGGGAGGTGGAATTCCCTCATAGAGGTGGGGGAGGGGGGGGATAGGTGGTTTCCAAAGAGGAGACCTAGAAAGGGGGAAACATTGGAAATGTAAATAAAGTATCAAAAAAAATAAAAATAAATAAAAATAAATAACACAGAAGGGAGAGAGCCAGCAGGGGCTCTCCGAGTCTGCAGATGGTACTTGGCCCTGTTCCTAGGAATAAGACACAGATAGGACAGACTTCCTCTAGCAGAGCTAAGGGCACCTCAACCTGCGCTTAGGGTGTTATCAGAGCCACGTGTGCTGCCTACGCAGCTGGATGGTTCTACCATGTTACCCTGGAGATGTACTACTCAATGCGATAGCCAGTAGCAGATCCAAGGTGAAGTCTGCTGTGCTTTACAATATGTGAACATAAAATGGCAGATTTCAAGGGAAGATTGTACATTGAAATTTGAGATTATAAAGATCAGTGACTTAAGATTGCAAAGATTATAAGATAATTTAATAATTTAAGATGGTATTGTGTTGAGTGTAATCATCCAAAATCTTTGGATTTTAAGTACATTGAAGAAAAGCATGTGTGTGTTGTTATTATTTTTAAATAATTATTTATTGTTAGACAGAGCACATATGTCACTCTGCATGGAGGTGAGGAGAACAGCTTTGGGGAGTTGGGTCTCTCTCTCTCTCCCTCCTTCCACCCTGGGTTCTAGGAATGGAACTCAGATGGCAGGCTTGTGTGGCAAGCCTACTTCCTTGCTGGGACGTTTCATTGATCCTGATGTGTTTTGGTTTGCTCTTTTAGTTTGCAGGTGCTTGGTGTGTAGTGCTGGGGACCAAGCTTACGCCTGCTCAGAGCCCTACCCCTGATGTAGCTCCAACGCTACACTACGCTTTTGAAATGGAATTTCCGTCTGTTTCTTCTCACTGTTGCCATGGCTGCTGGGACATTCACATGACATGTCCGGCTCCTTTGTCCTGAACAGCACTGATGCGGAGCAGTGAGCGTATCATTGATAATGTTCAGGTCTGATTGGAAATTAGTGGTCATGCAGAGAAGCAGTTTCAGACCAGACTCAAGACAGGAGGAAAGATTGACCCAAAAGAAAAAGGACTTTTTTTATTCTTTAGCTAACATTTTCCACATTTCCACAAGGGAATGTGCGTGGAAACCTGTTTTAGTAACTCTGTCCCTCTATGCTAAGTTTTTAATATGGTATTTTTATTGATTTTTTTAAGAATTTCATACATGTACACAATGTAGTTCAATAATTTTCATTTCTACTCCTCCCCCTAACTCCTTCCAGAGCGTCTCCCTCCTCCCTCCCCCTCCTCCTCCTCTGCCCCCTTCTTCTTCTTCCTCCTTCTCCTCCTCCTCTTCTTCTTCCTCCTCTTCCTCTTCCTCCTCCTCCTCTTCTTCCTCTTCTTCTTGTTCTTCTTCATCTTCTAAATAACCTACTAATTCTAATTTCTGCTGCTCAGATTCTCAAGGAACATGGACAAGCTTCCAGAGGCTGTACTCTGAAAGGCCCCTCCCCCAGAGCCTATCAACTGTCTACTGCTCCTCAGTTAGGGGTAGAAAATGGCCCCTCCCTGCTCCCTGCTAGGAAGGTTTCCTGTGTGGGCATGCACAGCCGCTGGGAGTTCATGAGTGTAGCTGTCCTGTCATGTCTAGGGACACTGCTTTTGTCTGCATCTCCCTGACTTCTGGCTCTTATTACCTTTCTACTGCCTCTTGCATGATGGGTCCTGAGCCTGGATAGGGAAAGAGTGTGGTGCAGATGCCGCATTTGTGACTGAGCCGACAATTTCTCTCTGCTGAACTTAGTCCATGGTAGTAGGCTGCTGGCGCCCCTGCCAGTCACTACTTATGCTAACCATTGAGGCTCTGGAACATCATTCAGAACCTCTGAAGGTCCTGTCTCAGAATGTGTTCTCTGGGTATACGATGGAGGATACATTGGTGTACTGGATTACCTTTTCTTTCCAGCTTGATCATCCTCTGAGCATCTAGCACAGCCATGATCATATCCTGGACCTTCTGCAACATTCCTCTCCAACCCTCTTGCTGCTCACCAGATACCTTTTAATTCCCCAGGCATTTAGACAGACCAAGGCTTTGGGTGCCTGTAACTTGACAGATAGGGTGTTCTCCCTCTCCTCAACTCTTTCTTTTGAAATCTCACCCTCTTCCAGTCTCTTTCTGACTATAAAGTCATCTAAAGCCAGCATAAAGAATGAGTGGGATTTCCATAAACAGAAGAGAAAATGAAATTAGGTAAAGACGCGTCAATACCTAGGATTTTCTGGAGGGCTCTCGAAGGAAATACTGGGTGTCTGTTCCAGGCTGGCTTTGTTTGTTAGTTTGTTGATTCTGTACCATCTGACCCTTTAATGTTGTTTATAATAGGGCCATGAATATGAATTGCCAGGAGTCAGCAGATAGTACTTATTGTTTAACTCAAGAAATGTATCTGATAATAGAATTTGAAAGTTTTCCAAATTCTAGCAAGATATATATATATATATATACATCGAATATTGTACAACTGTATGCATATGCATACCATATGCAGATGTTTGGCATACATATTTTGGATGTATAATATACACATTTGAACTATTGCAGAGTGTATCCTAGTAGTCATATGTCCTTGGTAGGAACCTGCAAGTGTGGACTCAGAAAGAGATCTGTGTATGATGGGTAGAACTTGGAGCCCTGTAGGGCCTAGAGAACAACGCTCTGTTGGAATGGGGTGGGCATAACCAGAGGGCAAAGCCAATGACCCAGAAGAACAGCCTAGGAACGAATGGTGTGAACTTTATTAATGAAGCTAAAGAGAGCCTGCTGTTGACCTGGCACCGTGGAAGACCCTTTCTGTTATTATTACTCTTTGACCTTTAAACCAACATCAATATTTGTCTTTTTTCCCCCTGCATTTTCCTTTCTCTCCCGCTCTCTTAATTCACTTCAAGCTTCTTTTTCCATCAAGTTCCCGACAGTTCCCTTTGCCTTCCCAACTGCACGCCATTAGCACCTCTTTATTCTGATCCGGTGCCTGGCTCTGTGGATCTCTCTCCCAGCGCTGCTTGCTGTAACCATATGGAGTCTGACACAGGGCAGATGGCTCCTCTCCAGCATCTTGCACACCAACACAAATACTAGCAAACCTGGTCCCACCATTGGCAAGAGAGGCAGAAATCACAGATTGGATCAGCTGTTACGAGTGTGGCCAGCAGCCTTCGTCTTGCTGACCACAGTCTGCGGGAACAGAGCCTGTCATTGGCATCAAAAGAGTAGTACTGTATGCCAGCCCTAGAGACCCAGCCACAGACAGCGCAGTGGGCTCTGCTTGGAGCCCAGAACTCATGCATTACCAGATTTAACATTTTTGCAGCCTTTTAGAGCTTATTAGCCACTTGAAAAGCTATTCCAAGTTATTAGATATTTCCCTATAGCATTTATGATTTGAAGCTCTTCCCAGGCAGTACATGTTGTACTGTACATTGAATTAGGGTGATTCAGAAAAGAACATTCAGCAACTTGCTTGCAATTGGATTGAATAGTCATCTGCACAGAAGGGTATTTGGTTTTTAAATTTGTGTTCCTTCCTCAATTACCTTAACCAGGCTAGCCTTGTTTTTTGTTAAAATGAGATTGAATACCACAGTCATATTAAAGTATAGTGTATATGTGTGTGTGTACATGCATACAGAGGAAGTTGGAAGATCATAACCTAGAATGAAATTTGAAATGTGTGCATCTTAAGCCATGGGCACAGTTTGAAAAGATGCTGTTGGTTAATCTATTTCTTGCTACTATGAAACGTCAAAGAATTTTCCTTCTTTCTTCTGAAATAAAATCAATAAATGTAGTTGAGGGACCATTGGTCTGCACGAGGCCTTAGTGGCATGTGAACAGCGAGGATAAGCCTGCATTAGCTGTGCACCAAAGCATTTCTCAGACCCTGTCCAGATTCCAGGGCCTCTCTTACATTCCAACCGAATGGTAAGGTTCTGAAACTTCTTCCTCGTTTATCACAATTAGGAAAGGACAGGCAGAGGATGAAAGGGTAAGTTCAGAGTTGCTTTGATTGCCTGGGTAGCCCTTCTTTCATTATTTCAGACAGCAAGTGAATTCCCAGACATCGGTTTCATAGGTAACCAACTCCTCCTGTTAGGAAATGCCTGTCTTATAAACTCTGCAATGCACCAAAGAGGCCCTTCTCTCTCCCTGCCTTATCCGAGTAATGAAATGGAGCCCTTGATATTTCCTTTTAACATTTACGTAATGATTTCAACAAAGAAAAAAAATACAGGGCAATATGAAATGTAGTCTCAGGTGTTCCTCAAGCAGAAACAGCTGAGATCAGTAGCTTGCTGACCCCTTGCCTTGAGTTGCTACTTCACCCACTGATATGTATGGGGAGTCCTGGCCCTCAGCGAGAGTCAAGTTCTGAAGGCGCCACTACATATGAAGGAGAATATGTTACTGGCTTTCTGTTCCTTTATTACAACGTGATCCATCTGAAATGAAAGGGAAATGTATGTTCTCTGGTTTCCAGGAGAAACATCAGGCTATAGAATAAATGCTCTGTAGTGCGCAAGGTGATGGAAGGGTCTCTAACTGGCAGAATTACTGGAGAAGTTTTAGAAACAAATCTGATGTGCATGGTGACCAAATCCTAGAAGAGACCGCTTCTTATGGGATCTAATGAGTTTTCTTAAGTTTTTTGCTGGCCAACTCTCTTAAAGCAACAGTCCACAGATATGGAGTAACCGTTCTTTCCTTAAAAATGCATATTTATATTGACGTGCAATGAAAATAAAGGCATCATGCAAACAGAAGCCATCCTAGCAAAGTGTCTAGGTTTCTTTTCCTGTGGGTATGATAAAATACTTAAGACAAAAGCAATTTCAGGGAGAACGCTTTATTCTGGTTCATAGTTCACAAGTACAGTCTGTCTTGGTAGGAAATACAACGTAGCAGCTGCCATCACAACACTGTTGCAATCGAAAGCAGAGAGGAACGCAGGACAAGTGTTCAGTTTGCTTTCTAAAATGTATCCAGTTTAGGATCCTCAGCCCAGGAAGTGGTTCCCCTACAGTTAACATGGGTCTTCCCACACCATTTAACAAAAGCTAGATAACCCCACACTGACCTTCTCAGAAGATAACCTTAATTTAGGTATGGCCATATCCCAGGTGTGGCCAAAGGCATGTCTCCGAGGAAAGTCTAGATTGTGTTGACAGTCAATATTATCACTGAAAGCAAGGGTGCTATGCTAAGTAACGAAAAATAAACCCAGGTCCTGAGGGTTGGGAGGCAGCCAGTGCTTCTAACCACTGGACAATCTCTGCAGTTCATATTGACATTTCAATCATTTATAAAAAGCTTGCAGATTTTTAAAAATGTGTTAAGTTGTGGAATGAAGCTCAGTGGTAGAATGAAGCTAGCATGTGCAAAGCCATGAGTTCAATCCCTACGGTTAAAAGAACAAATGCTGGAGAGATGGAGATATTTTGTGATGATAATGGGAGTTCTATCAAGAAGATGTAACAGTTACAAAATGTAGACTCTTAGCCATAAAGCTCTAGAGAAAACATGGCCGAAATGAAGGGCAAGATGGAATTTAATAGTATTAAGAGATCGACCCACACCCAGTTTCAATAGTCAGTTTGAAAAACTAGATAAAAGCTTAGAAACAGAAGACTTGAACAATCCTCTAAAGCAACAAAACTTAGCAGACATTTATAGAAGAGTCTATCGGATGTGACAGAACCCAGTAGGTTCTCAGACCACAGTGGAATGAAATTACAAATAAATAAGAGAAAGAAACTTGGAGAATTCATAAATACATGGAAATTAAATATACTTCCTAAATATCCAATAGGACAAAGAGAAGTTACAGGAGAGACCATAGTTTTGAGACATGTAGTGAAAACAGTCCATAAGAAAATTCCTAGTTTAATAAATTTACACTTTAAAATCTACTTTTACATTTATTGTATTTAGTGTGTGTGGATATTTTGCCTGCCTGTATATTGGTGCAACCGCTTGTATGTCTGATGCTCTTGAAGGCTAGAAGAGTGTTGGATCCCCTAGAAGTTAAAGATGACTGTAGACCACTATATATGTTGTGGGAATTAAACCCACGTCCTGGGGGTGGGGGTGGGGGACCACCAGTGCTTCTAACCACTGAGCAATTTCTGTAGCTCATATTGACATTTAAACAATTTATAAATTAGAAAGGGGCTTGTCTTAGGGTTTTTCTGCTGTGAACAGACACCATGACCAAGGCAACTCATATAAAGACAACATTTAATTGGGGCTGGCTTACAAGTTCAGAGGTTTAGTCCATTATCATCAAGGCAGGAATATGGTGGTATCCAGGCAGGCATGGTACAGGAAGAGCTGAGAGTTCTACATCTTCATCTAAAGGCTGCTAGCAGAAACTAGAGTAAGAGACTTATAACTCACACCCACAGATCACTACTCCAACCGGGCCACAACTTCTAATTCTGCCACTCCCTGGGCCAAGCATATACAAACCATCACAGGGCTAGAGAAATGATCCAGCGATTTAGAGTACACGTTTTCAGTGAACCCATGTTGAGTCCCCAGCACCCATGATAGGAGGCTCACCACCATCCCCAGTGTCCAGGGATTCAGTGCCCTCTTCCAGTTTGTGCAGGAGCCATACTCACATATGCACAAACCCACAGCACTCACATGTACAAAATTAAAATAAAAATCAAATCTTTTTCTTTAGGATTTCAAATCAACAGCCCTACATCGAGGCAATGGAGAAAGCAACAAAATCCAAAACAAGCAGAAGGAAGTGACTAAAAACATGGCGGCAGCATTAACTAGGTGGGGAATGGAGAAAAACAACAAAACCCAAAATTGACTATATGGAAAAAATAGCAAAACTGATAAACCCTTAGCTATAAAAGACTTGACCCTAAAAATTAGCTACATGAACAAATCAATGTAAGTGATAAACCTTCATTTCCAGGGTGAAAAGAAGACTCAAGTTACTAAAATCATGGATGAAGGAGTGTTAATTTTGATACTACAGAAATAAACAAGGGGGGGAATAAACACCGTGAAGAGCGACGTGCCATAAATTACATAGCTTCCATAAATACATTTACTTCTACGAGGAAACAAACTGCCAAGCAGAATATCTATCTCTATCTCTATCTCCCTCTCTCTCTCTCTCTCTCTCTCTCTCTCTCTCTCTCTCTCTCTCTCACACACACACACACACACACACACACACACACACACACACACACACACAAATACTATGAGGGCACTGATTGCTTTTCCCGAGGACCCCGGTTCAAATCTCAGCACCCACATGGCAGCTCACAACTATTTGAAACTCCAAGATCTGACACCCTCACACAGACATGCATGCACCAAAAACACCAATGCACATAGCATGAAAAGAAATAAGTTTTAAAAGTATATTTTAAAAAAACAAAACAAAAAAATACAAAAAACTCAGAGCAACCATCATACTAACACCAAAGACTGAAGGCTTTCCCACAGCAAATGAAAGCATGGCCAGTACCCACTCTTGCCATTTATGTGTAACCTTGTATGTGAGGGCCTTGCCAGGCCGTCTACCAAGAAAATGGAATAAAGGGATTGTGTTGAGAGGGAAGAGGCAGGACTCCAGGTGTACAAACGACATGATCCTGTATTTGGAAATTCCTGAAGAATCTACTGAGGAGACTAACTGAATTAATCTCAGGGAGTTGCAGGATAAGAGATGGATGAACAAGATCGGTTAGATTTCTGTGTATTACAAATGAACATACTGAGAATGAAACTGAGAAACCAGTTCTAGTTATCAGGCGTTAGGGCTCGACGACGATCTATCTATCATGGGCTTTCTTACCTAAGCACTTGGTCCCCAGCTGGTGCCACTGTCTTGGGGAGGTTCTAAAGCTGTTGGGTCTGTGACCTAGCTCGCACAGGTGAGCTCCCGGGAACAGATCTTAAAGGCTATGTCTCCTTATGGTTCTGGCTGGAGTGTTCTGTTACCAGATCTACCAGCTGTGAATAAGGCACAGCACAAGCTCCTGCCGCTCCAGGCCACACCACTCCAGATGCATGCATTCCTACCACAGTGGACTATCCCCTCCAAACTATGAGCTCAAATAAATGTCTCCCTCCCTTGAGTTGCTTCTGTACTGTGCCACTGTGGCAAGAAACGTGACTACCATGCCAAAACACCAAGAAGAGTGAAACACTTAAAAATAATTTCAAAACTCACAACCTGAAAACTAGTAAACCTTAACGATTAAAAGGATATCCCCTTTTTATGAATTGGAATATTTCAAGATGTAGTACTCTACAAATTGCTTCCCGGTACAGTTCCTGTCAAAATTCCATCTGTCTTCATTGCACAAATGAGTAGCAAACTGATCCTAAAATTCACATGGAACTGAAAAGGGCTCAGCGCAGCCAATACAGTCTTCAAAGGGGATAATGAACCTGGAAGTTTGATGTCTCCTTGTTTCAAAACAGTGTGAAAGAAACACCATGTAGCCCCATCACTAGAGTAGATGCAAGGAGCAACAGAAGATTGGGAGTCAAGAAACAAATCCTTACCTTTACTCTCTGTTGATTTTCCCTGAGGTTCCAAGAACATTCCACAGGGAACTCGTCTTTTTGAGCAAGTGTGTCTGGTACCACTGGATGTCCAGGTGCAAGAGTGACATCGTACATACATTCTTGCTGACAAGGCGTCAGAGCTCCAAGGATCTAAACATAAAATTCAGAAAATACCACAGGCAAGAATTTTCCTGATGTAGATTTGCTAATAAGACACCAATGATACAAGCAGTGTGGGCTGGAGAGATGGCTCAGTGGTTAAGAGCACTGGCTGCTCTTCCAGAGGTCCTGAGTTCAATTCCCAGCAACCATGTGATGGCTCACCACCAACTTTAATGGGATCTGATCCTGGCTTCTGGCATGCAGGTGCACATGTTAAGCATAAAATACATAAATAAGTCTCTTTTTAAACAAGAACAAGTGACAACAGAAAAAGGTTGAAGGTCATCAAAATTTTAAGGTTTTTGTTTTTATTTCAAAAGAGATCATCAAGAAAGATAACCAAGGAATGAGAGAAATCTTTACATCTGTAATCTGAGGAACCACAACAACTCAAATAATAGATTAACAGATAACCCACATGCAGGTTACACAAATGTCTAGGTAAGGTAGAGACCTTATAGCCCATGTATACTCAGAGTAGCAATTTACATGACCTTCACTGATGTGGGGACATTTAGCCCATTCCAGCCCATGCCCCACTGATACCTAGGATATACTAGGATCTGAGTGTCACTGGTATGTAGCTTGAGGTCACAGTAGCCATAGTAAAACCCCAAGAGCCTGCATTTGAGGAGATTTTAAACCTGCCTCCTGGGTCTCCTCCTCTCCTCCACATCCTTCTTCATGAAGAGTCTGCTTGCAAGGTGTGCCCCAGGAACCATCACTGCCACAGACACTGGCTAGGAAGGCAGAACCCATTCTCAGAAGCCAGCCATCATCATGTTATATCCCAGGAAAAGCTGCCCCCGAGGCTGGGGAGATGATGGGGTCTATAACGTGGCTGCTGCATCAGCATGGAGCCCCGAGTTTGATCCTTAACACCTAAGTGAAAACCAGACCCAGTGCCAACCATGTAACCCTGTGCTGAGGTTAGGAGACAAGACAGATCAATCCCTGAAGCCCTTGGACTCCCAACTTAGCTGAATCCATCAGCTCTGGATTCAGCGAGAGACTTTGTCAATGTAACATATAGAAAATAGTATCACTTGGTAGGCGTGTCTTCACTGACTTGGTTACTTCCTTTCAGTGTCTGTACTGTCTGTTACTATGTTACAGGTTTGACATTGCCCTGTGCTGGTATCCTGAAGTGTTCCCCTCTGTCATTTTCAGAGTTTCAGCTCTTCTATTGACTTAGTACTGTGCTTCCCAACCCTCGTAAGGCTGAAGCCCTTTAATACAGTTCCTCAGGTTGTGGTGAACCCCCCCCCATAAAATCATTTCCGTTGCAACTTCATAACTGTGATTCTGCTGCTGTTATGAGTTGTAATGTAAATATCTGCTATGCAGGGTAGCTGATGTTCACACCCTGAGATCGGGTCACATGGGCTCACAACCCACAGGTTAAGAACCACTGTCTTAATACACTCTGACCCCTACCTGCCTTGTGGCGTTTAGTATTGGACAAGACAAGAGAGGGCTTGAATTGGTTACTTTTCTGTTGCTGTGATAAAAAAGTAATTAATTACCAAAAACGCAAGTTAAGAAAGAGAGAGTTTAATTTTGGCTTAGAGGTGCAGATTATAGTCCATAATGATGGGAACGGGGACCCAGTGTTCAGTACCCAAGACTGGGGCATTTCTCATCCGAGTCACCATGTGGTTTTATTCTGACAGAATCCACACTCGTGACCTGGCTGTGCTCCTGGCTCACAGCATTTCTCCAGGCTTGGCATGCCTCAGGTTACTTCCTGGTTTTTGCAGTCCCTCCTCTTCTACCCTAAAAAGGAGTCATGTCTTTTCTTCTCATGCCCTGGCATCTCTTCCCCTAAACCTGAAACAGAAATATTGGGATAAGAATGGGCAGATTCTGTGCACGAGTGAGACAATTAAAACAAGTCCTAACCAAAGCTGTGGCCAAGATCTCTTTAGACAAAAACAGGGTAATTCTTTCCTAAGTAATGCACGTACTCTGGAAATAGTCCAACCCTCATATTTTTTTAAATAACCGAGCACTTCCCTCATAGTTATATTTTATATCTATTGCTCCATAAGAAAACACTGGAGCCTTTTGGAAAGACACCACCCAGGCTGGGTCCATAAAGCTTCAAAGGGACTCCAGTAAAGCTGGAACCTGGGCTATTTCTGACGATCTCAAAGGATGCTGTAGGCCTGAATGTCTGTCCTTTGTTCAGAGTGACTGCACTTTTGAACACTAAGTTTCTCAGTACCTTGAGTGTCCCGTTTTCAATGCATTTGTGTCTGTCTGTCTATCTGTGCATGTTTGTGTATGCGGATGTGTGTAGGTGTACATGCTTGTATGTACTGTGTACATGTATGTGTGTACATGAACAGAGAAGCCAGAGAATATCCTCAGGGACCACCTTTGAAAGGACCTGAAGCCCATCAAGTAGGCTAGACTGGCCAGCAGGCTCCAGGAATCTGTCTGTCTCACTCTCTCCAGGCTGGAAATGCTAGGGTGCTGCTATACCTGGCATTTTTTAATGGGTTACCAATATTAAAATAGGGTGCTCATGCTAATGAAGCAACCTTCCCAACTGAGCTCTGTTCCAGTCCTCTTGAGGGTTTCTAAGTACTTGGGGTTTCCTTGAAAAATGCAAAGTTATTCTCAGGTCCCAGAGATAGCAAAGTTGGCTGAGAGACTCATGGGTTTATTTAATTTTTTTTTTAAAGGCTTTCTTTCAGCTTTGTGTCTACACATTCATTTTTCAAGACTTAGAGGATGAAAGATTTCTGCAGTGTATACCCAAAGACATTGCCGTGGTAGGGAAGAGAACTGGACTTTTTACCTCTCTCCTGGGCAGGAATGAGGGTATGCAGCCCTCTTCTCTTAGAGGTTGCACACTGCTGTAACAAGCAGTGTTGGACACACAGGAGAGGGGCAAGGACAGGCAAGAAGTTAGCTCAGGGTGCAGCCATTGTGGCCTTTCCTCCAAGTGCTCATTGTAGCTTACAAAGGGAAGGGAAGGGTTCACATGTCAGGTTTCATAGATTGCTTGTCTGTGAGGATCCTACATCTGAAATCCAAAACCCAAAATGCTTTTAAAATATGCAACCTTCTGAGCTCCAACATGATAGTACAAGTAGGAAAGTGATACACTAAAAATGTCACATAAATTTGTTCTAGGCTATGTGCACTTTGCATATAAAGTACGTGTGTGTGTGTGTGTGTGTGTATGTGTGTGGTGTGTGTGTGTGTGTGTGTGTGTGTGTGTGTGTGTGTGTGTGTGTGTGAGAGAGAGAGAGAGAGAGAGAGAGAGAGAGAGAGAGAGAGAGAGAGAGAGAGAGGAGAAGAAGGAGGAGGAGGAGGGGGGGATTGGTCTTAGCCACTATCCCCAAAATACTTCATTATATCTGTGAAAATAGCCAGAACTTGAAAAAAAAATTGTATAAGGAAAAGCCTGGATGCTTGCCAGCAATATCCATAACTGGGGTGATCTCATGCTGATGGCCTTTTGATGTACCATTCTATGCTGTCAACTGCTATCAGAATCTGGAATCGCCCTGCTTCCCAAAGCTTTCATCTTTTCTACCCTTCTTCAGAGAAGGATGCACTCAGCAGTTTAGTTGTAGGGGCCACTGGCCTGCAGGAGGCACTGTTCAGTGTGGCCTTCTGCCTTCACCAGAAAAGCAGACTGAGCCAACTGCTTCCTCCCATTGAATTGACATTGTTTCTAATGGGAGGGATGGTGGCCATCCAGAAAGCCAATATGGCTGTCTATACAACTCCTAACCTGACCAGTTGCTCTGATCCAGTGTCTACAGTGAGGAAAGGCAGGCAGGTAACTGATCCTCACCAACCAGTCAGACAATACATTGGGCCTTTGGGGAAGTAGGAAGACGAACCTGGGCCTGTGATCCAAGATAATAGATCTAAAAAAGCAGAAGAAAGAGTATAGAGATGAGGAGCTAGAAAGGTAGCTCGGGGGGTTAGAGGACTTTCTGCTCATGCAAAGAATACAAGTTCGGTTCCCAGCACCCACACTAGACGACTCACAACTAACTATATCTTCAGCTAGCTTTAGAGGACCTGATACCTCTGGCCTCTGGGGGACATTCACTCACATGCACACATATGCAGACACATACAAACACAGAGATGCAATAAAAGAATAATGTACTGGCTGGTTTTGTGTGTCAACTTGACACAAGCTGGAGTTATCACAGAGAAAGGAGCTTCAGTTGAGAAAAATGCCTCCATGAGAACCAGGTGTAAGGCATTTTCTCAATTAGTGATCAAGGGGGGAGGGCCCACTGTGGGTGGTGCCACCCCTGGGCTGGTAGTCTTGGGTTCTATAAGAAAGCAAGCTGAGCAAGCCAGGGGAAGCAAGCCAGTAAGGAACATCCCTCCATGGCCTCTGCATCAGCTCCTGTTTCCTGACCTGCTTGAGTTCCAGTCCTGACTTCCTCTGGTGATGAACAGCAGCATGGAAGTGTAAGCT
Organism: Uromys caudimaculatus; assembly: GCA_028551405.1. Taxonomy (NCBI): domain Eukaryota; kingdom Metazoa; phylum Chordata; class Mammalia; order Rodentia; family Muridae; genus Uromys; species Uromys caudimaculatus. The sequence goes on along the minus strand of CM052703.1, from coordinate 122,948,212 downwards.
AAATAAACCCTTTCCTCCCCAACTTGCTTCTTGGTCATGATGTTTGTGCAGGAATAGAAATCCTGACTAAGACAAATAATAAAAATAAATACTTTTTATTAAAAAAAAAAAAAAAAAGCACAGGAAAAGTATGTGGAGTAGCTCCCAACGTTGAAAAAGAAATTCTTAAAGCAGATTTGATAAAGGAAGTGTCAGGGTAAGTAGCTGAAGTTACCCTGCTTGGGCCCTGCAGGTGTTCTTCTGCAGACAGGTGTTCTTCTGTAGACAGGTGTTCTTCTGCAGACAGACAGGTGTCCTTCTGCAGACAGACAGGTGTTCTTCTGCAGACAGGTGTTCTGCAGACAGACAGGTGTCCTTCTGCAGACAGACAGGTGTTCTACAGACAGGTGTTCTTCTGCAGACAGACAGGTGTTCTTCTGCAGACTTCCACTCTTAAGTCTCTCCTTAGGTCTGATGGCCTAGTACAGTTCACATGCTCTCCTGCCAGCCAGCGTGCATTCCCAAGGAAAACCAAGAAGTCCTCACTAGAAGGAAGATAGTGATGGGCAGACAAGAACAGATGTAAAGCCCACAGGCGTTGTGGTCACACCAAAAGTCAGATATGAAGCCCATCCAGCTAGATCAAGAATTAGATCTAGATTGTTAGCAGTGGGCTACTGTACTGGAAAATTCCTGTGCCCGGGTAAGAAAGGCAGCCCGCCCGGAATGTTAGTCTTGGATAGGAGCTACCGACCTCGGCAGCGGTATGATTCTCAGAGCATGAGAGGTTCTTTTCCAAACTCTTGGTGACTGGGTGTGGTACAACCTGTTAGCAAACCCAGACTTCACCATGGTTATTTCAACTCCCAAACCATACTGGCTTGAGGTCTGGATCCTTGTGTGTAACTCAACAGGGTGTGAGGGCCGAAGAAAAAGTGGGTCCTGTGGATGCCTCAGCTGCTAGCTGAACCCTGTTTTCTTAGTACTCTCTACTTCCCTGGTGTGAACTGAATTTGTTCCCGTAAGTCCCAGAGAAACTTCTTTTTTCAACAAACTTCTTGAAAATGAATTTGCTGTAAACATAGAAAAACCTGAAAACTCAGATTTTTCAGGAATAGCTCATACAAAGATGTACTTGTCTCACAAACATAATACCAGAGTTCCATTCCCAAAACACATATTTTGAGAAGAAAGCTAGACATTGTAGAGTGTGCTTGTGATCCCAGTACTAGGAAAGCAGAGACAGGTAGATTTAGGGGGCTTGCTGGTCAACCAGCCTAGCAAAATTGGTAGATTCTGGGCCAAGTGCCTGAGGTTGGCCTCTGGGCTACACACACACACACATACACACACACACAGAGAGAGAGAGAGAGAGAGAGAGAGAGAGAGAGAGAAAGAGAGAGAGAGAGAGAGTTAGTTTTCTTTTATTATGGATTATTTTTATAAGATAGATGTCTGGAGGTGGCAGATATACAGAGGGCGCTAGAAGACCGATCTATCCCTATGGTAGACAGTAAAGAGAGAAGGGAGGGGGCGGCTGACTCTACTACATAATTTAGATGATCCCATAAATCTTCATGGGCAAGCCCCACAACCCCCTGGAAGGTCAAACACACAATCACTGCATTTTATAAATGAAGGCTTCCGGATACTTAGCCGCTGCGTAACTTCCCCAAGCCCTAAGTGAGGCCGACCTCCCACCAAGCCCTCATTCCTTGACTCTTTCATACCTCCCGATAGCCCATTATGGATTTAAAAAACAGTGCCAAGGAAGGTCAAGAGAAGGTAGCATTGGTGTTTTCTTAGCTCTAAGTTGAGCAGTTGGTGAGGAGGAAGCTGTGATGGCTCCCTTCTCTGGAAGTTAAAACACAACTACAGGTTCAAAGTTGTAAAACTAAAACCATTCTGGTTTAAATCCTCACTCCCTCCAAGGTCCATGTCGTAAAGGCTTGGTCCCCAGCCATGGTGCTAGTGATAGATGGGAAAGGGGGTATTAGGAGGCAGAGTCTGGTGGGATTAGTTAGGGTTCTGGTGCGAGGCCCTTAAAGGGGGTAGTGGGGACTTGCTCCTTTCTGTCTCTCCTAGCTTCCTGGCCACCTATGAGCACTCTCCTCTGCCTTGTGCTACTGTAATGATGGACCACCTCACAACTGGCCTGGAGCCAGTGGAGCCAACTGAACCTTGACTGAAACCATGAGCCAAGCAAACCATTTCTCTGCACAAGTTGACTTGTCTTAGGGATTTTATCACAGTATGCGAAGATGATTAACACGTAAATAGAGCACCAACAGTGTTAGCATCAGGTGCACCCGTGTACAGCCAGAAGTTCTCTACAGTGAGCTCTGGACCCAGCTATGAGACAAGTCATCTCTAGGCAACAGCTCGGCACCTGTATCCGTTGCCATAGCACCCGCCACACATCCCTTTGCGCATGAGCCACATGCATCATGGCCCGCATGAAAGACTTGGACCCAACTCACAGCCCTCCTTCTTCCCTTCCCCCCTCTCACCCCCTCAGAGGCCGCCTCTACCTCCCTGTTGCTGGCATGCTTTGTCTGGGACTGCACCTCGTCTTCTAACAAACAGTTTATAATGAACACTAGAGTTGGTTCATTTTCTGTCTTGTTCTTTGTGTGTATGTGTATGTGTGTGAGTGTGTAAGTGTGTGTTAAGTGGAATTGTATCAGTACAGAAACAATTTTAGAGCCTAAGATATCTAAAATGAAGGTTTCCAGTAAGACTGGCTTCCCAGTACTTGTTAGGGAAGACAGGGGTGCAGCCCTCCTCTGAACGCTCCATGCATTGCCTTCTCCACCCACGGTGAGCTGACGTAGGTCTTGGAGAGGCTGGGAGGGTTTCCCACAGGAGTGGTGTGTAGAGTTGCCCAGGACTGAGGAAGTGATACAGCCAATGGCCCAGGTCTGAGATTTTCCTGAGTGAGCCCGCCCAGTCACCGAATGCACAGCCTCTCACATCTTCTCTACATCATCTGTGGCCAAATAATGAGCTTGCCCAGATTGAGTGTCACCCGCACACGATACCTTTGCCCTCCCCAAAGCCATTTGTGGAAGCATTTATTCCCCTTTTCTGATGCAGTTCTTGTCTTTCCTAACAAGGGGCAGGGCCTGCATGATGTCCTATCCACTCAGCTACTGTTGGCAGGGCACTCTTTGTGGTGCAAGGGGGGCACAGTGTGGGGGCTCTGCCAATAGGGAACCCTTGGGGTATGCTTCCTTTCAGTGCCAGTAGCTCCAGAGCCCAGGACACCTCAATAAGCCATTTTCACAAATGTATGGCTCGGGACTGGTAAAAGAAACCGCCCCACACATAGCAGAATTCCACCGGTTAGCTCCCCTGAAAGGGGAAAGGAGATTTCCTTCTAGTTGAAGGAGAATTTACATACCAAGACACAGAAGCTAGTTCGGGACCCTGAGTTGCATTTGATTGGGTTCACTTGGTGTGGTTTGTCATGGACTTTAGCCCTCTGGTGTGTGTCTGTTGCTTCCCTGAGTGATAAGGTCGTCCTGAGCCCTTCTGCTGGCCCTACTCTTCCTTAGAAACATCTCAAGTCCTGTGTTTACCTGGCCATGCCTTGCCCTGGCTTTTGATTTACATAGATCTGTTTAAAACTATGGAACAAATCAAGATGGGTAAATCCCTGTCATGGGGAGGCACCAAGGCACTCCACTGGCTGAGCTCAGTAGCCTAACTAGCAAGAATGGGGAAGTCTCACCTGTGGGTTGTAGAGTGTGGTGTCAGGTCCCCCCTGGCCACTCGCTATACACAAACCCCTGGGCACATCCTAATCTTTCCATCTGTAAACCTGTGAAATTCAATCCTCTCTCATAGAAGTCTTGAGATCAGGTGAAGTAATGCCTATAAATTCCTTCATCCCAAATAAGCTCTTGTTGACCACAAGCCAAGCCCATCATTGCTATACAAGACTATATTAATTATAAACACAAGCCAGCTGTTGAACCCCAGCATGTCATGGGTTATTCGTCATGTCTTGAGACACTGCACACACATGCACGAACACACAAGCATGCACACACATATGAATGCGCACACACACACAATTTTAATACAGTTATGACTACAGAGCTTAAACAGGCCATGCTGGTATTTTCCAGGTAAAATATTGGGACAAGTCCTGGCATTTTCTAATGCTTCCCTTCTGGTCAGAGCAAGTCCATATAATTTATATACATTTCAGGGTAAATTGGAACAGCAGAAAAAGCTCAAGTGGTTCATTGCCAACCGTATACCCGAGCTTCAGAGAGTGTTATCAGCAGAATGAAGTGAAGCTAGGGAATTCTGAGAGGGGTTGGGTGTCATTCAGACCTGAAGATTGGGTTATGAGCTCAGAGCTTGGCATGCAGTTTTCCATCACCTAAGAGCATACAGCTTGTTAGTGGCTGAGCTGAGACAGCAGTAGGCAGTGCACATAATGAGCTTGAACTTGATATGGGCAGATAGGAGGTGCAAGACCCCGCCAGCACTCCTCTCTACTAACCAGGATTTAGATGTAAACATCTCCCACAAAAGCAGCCTGGGGAAAGAGAAGTAGGTTATTTCTGAGGGTTATTTCCCACATCGGTCAGAGCAGAAATTAATACCATAATGGTAATGAATGTTCTCAGGCCACACTGTGTGGACGATTTGGTCCCCTCCTTAATGCTTAATCTACTTCTAGGAAAGAGGACACTCCCTGGCTAGTCAGACAGAGCCTTGCTCTGACTCTTGATATCAGGAAGGGAGGACATTTCAGCTGCACCTGCCTGGTGGACTAACCTGGTAGCAGTGGTGACGATTTTCATGATATGTACAGACTTGCTGCAGAGGCTATTTTCATGATAGCTGCTGTTCTGTCTCCTCAGAATCTCCTGCTAGAGAAAGAGGTAGCCTCTTTGCTGACATGTTGAGGGGCCCCCACTCTGGAGTTCCTGATGCAGCAGTGTCTCCTAGCTAGGAACAGGGCGTCTGCATCGCCAGCGGTTCTCTTGTGTCATTCTAGCTACCCGTGCTAGTAGGAGTTCATTTGAAACATGGTGACAAAAGTTCTTAGAAATCTTGATCGTGATGTTAATAGCCGAGTTTGATGAATAGGTCCTGACCCTTGAACCAGAGGACAAATGCTATAAGCCTGTGGTAGGAAGAGGGAGGTAAAGCAACCATCCAGTTATCTTCATCTCCTGAGGGCTCCTGAAGGTAAGGACGCTGAGCCAGGCTCCTGTCCAAGTCCAGCCAGAGCTGACAGGAAGCTCCGAGCCTTGTTCTGCATGCGTTCTAGAGCCTGAGATGCTTCAAGGAAACAGAGAGACAGCTGCCAGATGCTGCTGCTTCCAGACAAGGCACTCTCTACCCAAACTTCAAGTGCACAAAAGAGCCATCTCTCTGACTGGAATTCCAGCACAAAGGGAATATCATTGACCGAGAGCTGAGAGGCAGTGAATGGCTGTGTGGTACTTCAGTTTGCCAGTCAGAGAAGATGCTTGGAACAAGGTTGAATCTAGGCCCCTGTGCTTCAAGAAAAGTAAATAAGGGCCAAAGAAGAGCTCATTCTGACCCCACAGATTTAAAAAAGGTCAGTCCGTGTTGTTTAGCATTTAAGAAAAATTCTGAGATTCCATTCTGATTCTGTAATCAGGAATGGAAACACACAGGAGCAGGACTCCCACGGTGGTTCCCGGTGAATCCAAGAGCCTAGCAAGTAAATAACAGTCCTCCACCCTAGCTAAGCAAACAGAAACCCACAAGAAGAGTCCTTCTTAGAAGAGTTTAACATAAGAGAAACCAGGAAGAGTACACACTTACATGCACACACACATACACGCACACGCACACGCACACATGCATGCATGCACACAAATAACAAGGAAATTTTCTGCTGCAAACTACTGCTACTTGCAAAACTGAAAATGAGGGTAAAAGCAAGAGAGGAAGAAGGAAGCATATAAAAAGCGTGGTTCACCCGAGGGTAAGGATGAAGACACTAGGGCACAGCCCCAGGAGGCAGGCACAGTTGTTACCATGGTTAAAGAGCTAGGACCCAGGCAGCCAAGTCCACATCTCAGTTCCACAGCTGCTGTTTGGGACCTGGGGTAGGTCACCACTTAGTCCTTTAAGACAGGACATGAGCATCCTGTCTACCCTATGATGGTGTCGTGAGTATGAATTAATAGAAAAAAATTAGTCAAGCCATTTCCAGACATGCAGTAATTGCTAAAGTTGGTGTCTCTGTGATCCCTGCTATCACTGTGGTTTATTTTTTAGATTTGTCCAAAACCCTCTCCCAGGATGGAGTCTAATTCAAGATATTAAAGAAGCCATGCCTGAGGCTCTGCTGGTCAGTTCTGAGAAACCGTAGCAGGAGAAGAAGAACCAGGAGCCTGAGGCGTGTGCTCTAGTCTCCCAAAAAGAGTAGTTCATACGTCCCAGGAATATGTCCTACGCATGTTGTCGGTCCCTAACATGATGAGAGAAGGGGCTGAGGAAGGGTGCCCAAGTGTCGCAGTGTTCAGCAAGGACATTTAAGCCTGGCACTGTTGCTAAGGTGAACGGAAGGTCTTTAGAGCACTCAATGGATTTCTCATGTGACTATAGAAGAAGCAGGTAAACAGTCCATCACCATGGGGCTAAAACCAAGTCTCCTTGACCCGTGCCCAAGAGGGCCCTAGAGGCTCCTTTTGTGACTCTGTCTTTGCAGCTTATCAGAAGCCTCCTGTCATATGACTTCTTAGAGCAGGACTCTGTAGTGAGACCATCATGATATCAGGATACCTATAGACAGTGTATGTTACTCTGCTCTGGCCACAGGCTCTGTCACTGCCAGTTCAGTCAACTGTACATTGAGACTATTATTTTTTTAAAAAGTCTACAAAGTTCCAAAAAGAGAGACATGAATTTTCTGTGTGCTGAGAACTATCCTGGCTCCATGTTAATGAAAATCTATGTGTTCAGCCCCACCAGAGCCTTTCGTCCACTGAGCATCTCATTCATGTGATACAAGTAGGCATACAGTAGATGTATGTATAGAGTATGTATAGAGTTTAAAATTCATGTCTTTATTCCCTATTCACTATTCCATCAACTGTTTACACTGAAGTAGATAAAATTAACCAAGAAACTAAAGAACACAGGAGAATACACATAGGTTATAGGCAGATCCCAGCTCCATTTTATATAAAGGACTTGGACATTCAGACACTTTGATATCTGGAAGGAAGGTTGTCCCTGGAACCAAGCCCCTTCAGGTAGTAAGGGACAGTTGTATAAATAGCCAGGACTATAATCTAACATTTTACTTATTAAATCAGTTATTTAGCCTTTAATGATAATTTGCTTTCTACTTTAAGATGCTTGGTGTGGAGAGATGACATACTACTCCCAGACTGAGTCGCCATCTTTATACAATTGATTTTAGAGATAAGTCTAAAGCAAAATAGAGTCAAGTAATTGCTATATTTGGTTTCTATGATTGCCGGGCAGTGGTGACCCATGTATTTAATCGAAGCACTTGGGGGGCAGAGGCAGGCAGATGTCTGTAAGTTTGAGGCCAGTCTGGTATACACAGCAAGTTCCAGGACAGCCAGGGTTACACAGAAAAACCCCGTCTTGAAAAAAATAAAAGGTTTATGTTGTAATATAAATAAAATAATACAATCAAAAGATGGAAGGGAAGAGAGGAAAATTAAAGGATTAAAGAAGAGCAGATAACTGCCATTTTACAAAGATATGTGTACTTCCCACATGGAATGCAAAAGGAAGGGAGCTAGGGAAGTCCATTAGCCTGGGTCTGAATGCTTAGACTGCTAGTCATCCTGTTCTCCTTCCCCATATGCCTTCACCTGCAGTTTTCACATGTATGTATTATAATGACATGCTCTCACTTCACACCACCAGAGTAGTTAGGATAGAAAAGACAAATACTAAGCTTTAGCAAAAAACATGGTTTAACTGGGATTCTCCACTGCTAGTGAGCATGTAAATTGGCTTCATATAAATCTGTATGGTAAACATACAAATGCTAATGAACCCAAATTTACATCCCTGTGTATCCAACAGCAGGTTATACAGCACACACACACACACACACACACACACACAAGAAGATAGGGGCAGGACTCCTCAGACAGCCCTGACCCCTAAATAACCCAAATGTCCACCCGCAGTGTGCTGGGCACTGCCTAGTGACATGGGATGTTGTAGCATAAGAATGACCAGACTGGGGCTCTCCTTGGATCCACCTCTCAAACACAGTGTTGAGTGGAAGAGGCTTTGGACAGACAACAGGAACGCATGCTCGACATGTGTGTTTAAATAAAGTTCAAAACTAGAGCAAGCTAGTTATGGTGAAGAATTGTTGGGAGACTTGAAACTGGGAAGCTGAGGACACCTTTGGGGTTCTGAGGACCTTTCTTCTTGAGCTGAGTTGGAGTTACATGCCTTGACTTCTGGAAATTCATCGAGCTTTCCACTTACGATGTGGGTGCTTTCCTATATGTATAGTTTCAGTGAAAATTCCATCTATGAAAAGAAAACAGATGGAAGGAAGGAAGGAAGGAAGGAAGGAAGGAAGGAAGGAAGGAAGGAAGGAAGGAAGGAAGGAAGGAAATCACATTTACACACAGAAACAATTTCAAGGGAATAGAAGCCCAGAAGCACAAACATAATAAAATATGTACAGCAACTGTAATAAAATACTGTTCAAAAGCTAAGGACGCATATATTAGAATGAGTTTAGCCCATCTACTGAAAGAAAAATAATTTGAAATCAGCTAACAAGCTAAGACTCATTCCTATGGTGTGTACAGAAAGCACATAAAAGAAACTGATCAAGAAAGTCTAAAACTCAAGGATCAACAAAGGCATGATGGGAAAATAGAAAAAAGGAATCAGGTACGTAGATGTGGTGTTTAAAGCCATAAATGAAACAGAGAAGGTAAAGTATTGTAGACCACAATTTAAATCAGTAAGTGAAGCAGCAAGCAGGGGTGTGGTGGTTAGTCCTGGTTGTCACCCTGACCACCTCTGGAATGAGCTACAATCCAGAAATGGAGGGCACACTGTGATCCAGATCTTGAGGCTGGAAGATACAGGCTTCTGGCCTGGATCTTGACACAGAGATCTTGAGCATAGTGGCCATGAAAAGCTTAGCCCAGGTAAGGTAGTACACACCCTTAATCCTGGGAGATTGAGGCAAGGAGACCTCTGAATTCAAGGTCAGCCTGGGACAAAGCAAGTCCCAGATCCAGGGGTGGTGGTACACACCTTTAATCTGGGCCACATCTTCTGCTGGAGACCTACATGAGGACATTGGAAGAAGAAAGACTCTCTCTTCTATGACTGCTTACCCTTACTGGCCAGCACATCGGTTGGAACCTACTTCTTCAGGATTCCAGCTTATTCAGAAGACCAGCTGAAACACCTAGCCCCGTGGGACTGAGCGACTACTGGACTCTTGGGCTTCCCACTCACAGCTGCCCATCGTTGGGTTAGTTGGGCTGCAAACTCTAAGTCACTCCAATAAATTCCTTTAACATATAGAGGCATTCCAGAACTTCTGTGACTCTAGAGAACCCTGACTAATATAAGGGGTCACAACCCTGACTTCAGATAAAGTAAACATCAAGCCAAAAAAACATTAAATGTGCCAGAGAAGGGAAGTTAACCTGAGAGAAGCCTTGGTTCGCAATCAGAACATAGTAGTTCTGGATACTCACCGTCCAAATTACACAGCAGGAACTTGTATAAACCACAGGGGTGCAAGGAAATGGAATCTTATTGGCTCCAAGAGACATCAACCTAGCATTCTCACTGAGATAGATTAAGAGCAGCAATAAGAAAGGTATAAAAGGCCTAAACATCATAGCCAAATGGTGGCATGTTACACGCATCAGACCCTACACCCACAATGTAAGTGAAACACGCTTCCGTTTCTGCTGTTTGAATCACAGCATCTAATTATGGTGTGGGTCATAAAGAGAGCAGTAGGTTCCGTAAAGTAGAAATATTATAAGGAAATACTAGTCACAAAACAGTAAATTTAGAAATTAATAAAATAAGTTTTGAAAAGTACAAAATTCCCTCTACCTAGAAATAAATACATTGTGAGGCTGGCTGATGGCAGATATCTGTTTCCCAGTACTTGGGAGGCAGAAACAGGAGGGTGAGGAGTTAAGAGCAAAACAAAAAAAATCCATCCTATATACATTTCTATTTTTAGGTATATTTATATTATGTTATATATCTAGTTGCACATGTGGGGTATGGCCCCCCGTTTCCTATATTTGTCACTAGCTCTTAGAAAGGGGACCTTGGGGTGTCCACTGACCTCAGTCTGAGCACTTAACCTGCCATCAATAACTCTTAAGGTAAGAACCCAGCGATTTATTGGGTACTTACAAGGTGCCAGATTCTATGTCCTGCCTGGTACCAGCCTAAGATGAAGAGACTCCTCTCCGCCTTGTGGAACTTTTCTTGTGGAAAAGATGAATAGAGAAGACAGCTCCATCCCTAGGGGTATAGGCCATGCCCCTGTGGGTTTTACGCTGCGTTCAAGATTCTGGAACAGTGGCAGTATTGTATCCCACATGGCTCCGGCATCCAGGAAAAAAGGTGCCCACCTTTCCTCTCAGTGGCAGGTTACCTCCAGGGAGTTACCTCTTCCTCATCTGCCCAGGAGTCCAGAAAAGACTCATGACATTGGACACATGAAAAGGTCCAGTTAGTGTGGCTCTTATTGCTTATTTACTTGAGGCTAATGAGGCTACACCCAGACATGGGTTTGTAGAAGCCACGTGCTCAGGAGGCATTGGCCAGCAGGGTGTGTCCACAGCAAAAGAGGCGGGTAGAAGCCAAGTGGCCTGGGTGCTGCTGCCTCATGAAGAACAGCTAACAGGCTGTGTATGTTGCAGAAGGAAGATAGAAGACTCTGTATACTTCAGGTCTGGACACTGAGAGAATGGGTGTGCCTCCTCTGAGGCCCATCTAGGCTGCTGAGGAGAACATGGCCAACTTGGAGTACAGTGAGCCCCATGTCATGTAGAGATACAGGCAGGAAGTTCCCCCCTGGCTACCCTGCTCATCACTCTGGATTCGGGACTTCTAGCTCCACCTTCAGGAAATCATCCAAAATATGGGAGGTTAGAGTGGAAACTCTCCAAATAGTCAACCCATATATACTGATGAGGTAATTTATAGCTCTGACTATATACAGGAGTGTTACATAAACCTTAAAAAAAATCAATATTTAGAAAAAAATCACTAATCACCTGGGAATTGCTTTTACTATCAATAGCGGAACAAAATATGAAATGCTTTGTTTATGGCATGCGTGACATTGGGTGTTGTGGAAAATATGTGTGATAAAGAGCCCGTCCATATGTGTTCCTTGTTCCTTCCCTTTATAGTTTTAGGGGCCTTCCAGATTTTCTGCTGTATGCATAAATTATCATTATAATTTCTACGAACTAAAGGAAAACTAAGGCCAAAGAGATTCCTAAAACTGAATGAATCATAGCCCACAGCTCTCTAGAGAGCAACACAAAGAGCGCTCTAGGGAGCTTCAGTCAGTTCTCACATCTCCTTGTTGATACAGAGCTCAGGATGACGTGAAAGAAAGACATTCTCAGGGTTCTTCACCAGCCCAAGGCTCGGTGCTAAAAGCTGTCTTTCAAAAGAGCCAGGGATAAGCTATGGACCAAGATCACCACAGCCAGACATAAGCAGGTCTTTGTGGATGCAGGGTGGTTGACTGGGCTCTGTGGCCAGGCCATGCACCACAGAGTAGACTACTGGGTGTGATTCTCTAATTAAACCATTTCCTAGTCGTCCTAGAGGTTGAGAGATGGCCGGTGGGAAAAGCACTTGCTGTGTAAGCGCAAACACTTGAGGTTAGATCCCTAGCACCCACGTAAGAGTTGTGCACAGAGGGGTGCATCTGGAAAAGTGGGGAGACAGTTCATCCCTAGGACCGCATTAGCCAGTCCAGCCAAAACAGTAAGCCCCAGGTTCAGGGAGAGACCTTGTCTCAAAAAACTAGGGAGAGTAATCAAGGAGTTGGCATAGACTTCTGGCTTCTCTATATCCATGTACACATGTGTGTGCACAGGCACCACCCAAACATGTACGTGTGCACGCACACACGCATTCCTAACCATGAAAACTGCCAACCTGCAACACTTGGAGGAGGGAACATATGTCACAAACTCAGTGTAACAGGATGGTGTGGGGCGTCTGCTCTGGGGGTCTTGGTGGGAAACCCCAGTCCCCAATTACACTGAAAACTTTCCCTGAGCAGAGACTCGGGAAACAGAAAACATGGAAGAGAAGCTATATTCTAGTGAAAACAGACCATCTAATAGGATACTTGACAAAAAAAAAAAGATCTCTGAAGCATCCTGGGTGATTTAATGCCACCAACTTAATAAGCCCAGAAACCTAACGAATCTCTTTCTTCTCTTCTGGGAAGACTCATAAACATAGTTCCTGTCGCTCATTAGCTATTAAAGTTATTAACAAATTATTATTTTCAATTGAGAGTGGTTATGGGATTCATTATTTCCTCTCATGCCAAGACTCTGCAGTTCACTGAGAACATGAATTATCCCTCGAAGTTTGGAGTTTCTAAATCATCCTGGGCTGGGTTCGCTCCCTTTGGCACAGCAAGCCATGCAAGGCTGAATGGCTAGAAGCCTCCCTTACATAATTTACTGAGAACTTAATTGGGACTAATTATTGTCTCTCATTTGCCTGCCTGGAAACATCTGCCCAGCAGCTGCTGTGACTCCACTCGGCTGGGATGTTTGAAGCTTTCTGTGAAGTGAGACAAAGGGCATGAATATTTTATCTTAGATTTATCTCACTGTAACTTTTTATAGGAAACTGCTGCCTGCTTTCTTAGGCCGATGTTTTAATGCACAGTCTTCCCCATGCACTGGAGCTGAGCTGTGAGTGTACTGTCTTACAAGGCTCGCTACAGAGGAGAGGAAGATGTGGCTGAGGTGTGGGGGAGGGGGAGGGTACAGGCATGAAAGGAAGCTTGCTGACTCGTACATTTTAAACTGGTTTTTGTGCCTGTTGGATTCTTGAGTCAGTCCAGAAAGGAATGTAGGCCATATGTGATCACCCCATGGCATAAATACCCATTTCACAGATTGAAACTCTGAACCCAGGAGCAGCTAGGCTGGATAGCTAAAGTCAAAGACATAGGTATGGCTCCCAAACTGTGTCCCAGCCTCGTTACCCTCAGGAGACTCAAGGCCACAGCAAGCCTAGGACGTTCTTGCAGGAGGTGAATCATTCCAACCGTCTAGTGAGTCTTAGAAGTGTAAACAGAGATCAGAGGGGTATAGACAGGTGGGGGACCTTGGAGGAGCATCTGCAATGGTCAGCTGAGGACTAAGGAGAGAGTGCCAGGCAGAGAGAGCCACGCCGACATCTCTGGCATCTCCCAAGCATCCAAGGCCAACCGAAGCAGGGTAACTCGGCATTTACCCATGCTGTGAACTTTACTCATTCCTCTTTCCTTAATCTGAACTTATTTGTGTTTTTTTGCACATCTTCCTGGAAACGTCTTTAACCCTCACTGAAATAAGAAGGCGTATGGGATGAATGAATGAGAACATCATCAGATTGTCTTGAAAGTCAGGGCCAGGAAATACAAGTCAGCAAGTATAGGGGCTGCTAGAGGGTCTTAGAGTGAGGAGGTAGCACGGCTGAGCGAGTTGCAGGGGTGGCCTGACATTAAAGAAACCTCACATGGGATGGCCTCTTAGTGTCGTACGTACCTCAGGAGAGGTGACTGTGGGCCCGGGAAGAGGGAGCCATAACTGAGATCTCCTTGGGGGTTGCCTTAGTAGGACATAACAGGGTCTTACATGTGATCTAGAAAACAGTCCAAGCTGAGCCCCTTTTCTTGACTTGGCATGCCTGGGTTTGTTACCCCGGGCACCATGGGCATGGCAGGACGGTCACACCAGCGGGGTTGCAGGGTAGAGAGTTGAAGCCCAGCAACCTAGGAACTACATTTTCCTCCCTCCCCCTCCTCCCCCCTTTTCTCTCTCTCTCTGTCAACAGAGGCTAGGGTCAGCATCAAGTGTCTTCCTCTCCACTTTATTCTTTGAGGCAAGGCCTCTCATTGACCCCAGAGCTTGCTGCTGTTGGTAGACTCTTGGCTGGAGTTACTGGGATCCCCTTGTATTCCTTCCCCTGCTCTCGGAGTATAGGAGCATGCAGGACCACACCTGTATTTTTATTGTGGATGCTTAGAATAAAACTTAGGTCCTCAGGTTTGTGCAACAAGACTCCACAGTCTGAGCCATCTCCCTAACTGCAAGAACCACATTTTCTGTTTAAAAAAAAAAAAAAAAAAAAAAATCCATGCTAACAGAATTGCCAAAGACTGAACTGAATGGAGGAACAATTTGCTTTTGAAGAGAAGCCGTAGAAACAGAAGACAGCGTGGTGAGCAGCCACAGCCCAGAGAAGTCAGGAGTCATACAGAGGAAAACGAGGAGGGCCACAAGTGTCCTGGCTGCCATCTGCACTGAGGTTTGTGGTGATGTGTGTGTCATACTCACCAGGCAGCCTTGCTCAGTGTAGGCAAATGAAAAGGTCAAAGGTCAATACTGCCTAGTGCCAGCCGCTGACTCAGGGCTGAGATCTGCGGGCACCAGCTGTGTCTGCATGGCTCCACCCAGCTTGTCTGTCACCTTGGAGCTTTTTTTTTTTTTTTCCAGGTTCACCACCCACATGGCCTTTAGAAGCCATGACCACCAGCCATCACTTCTAACAAGGTGGCACATTAACAGGCACCAGGGATTCAAACTGGACCAATGGTCGTCATCACCTTGGAGTGTTGCTAAGGAGACCTCCTGGCCTGTGGATGGATGTTCTCGGGGAATCAGGATTGACTGAGTGTGTGGCTTTGAGTAAAGGTATTAAGGACGAAGTGGCAGAGCATGAACCCCTCACCCTTATAGCTGTGTACCAGACCCCTTGCAGGGCATCCAGCTGCAGGGATGGGTTGTGCCTTGGGACCTCCAGATCCTACCGCTGGAATAATCCTTTGCTCAGTGCCACTTCCAGAAGCAGCAGGGCTGGCACCCTCTAGCCCAGGAGAACTCCCCCTAGGAACATTTCCTGAGTCTTATAAAATTCTGAACCTTTTCGTAGCCAGAGCTGCGCAGCCGCAGGGCGGAATGCTGAGGAGATCTGCCTGCATCTTTTCATGCTGAGTAATCTTGTGAGGCTCCTCTGCTGGTGTTAACCGGGCCTGGGGTGGTGCCTGCAGCTGCTGGTGTTAACCGGGCCTGGGGTGGTGCCTGCAGCTGTCTGGGTTGGTGATTTTTCTATTTTGGGTATCATTCAGTGCATATCCTGGGGGAAACAATGTCTCATCATCCCTCTGAGGGACCTCTTTTTGTTATTCTTGTTTTTCCCTCTTTTTGGAGCAGAATACTTTAAGCTAACCTGTTAAGTCAACCTGAAGGCAAAATTAAGCATTTGCGTCCCATAGAAACGTAGGGGGGGGGTCAAAGGCCAGGAGAAAGAGGTGGGATGGCATATGACAACCAGTGGTTCTGTGCCTCCTTGGAATGGGAGATGGGGTGATGCACCCCTGCCCTTTAAGGAGTTTGCTCAGAAATCCACAGCTGCCAGCTTGGGATATTAAAGTGTAAAGTCCCAGACTGGAGGCTGCAGGGCCAAATTCCTCAGCAGACACAACTTGGCCCACACAGACTGCTCGAGGTTTTAGAGTCCAATATTTGAAAACTCAAAAGAAAGCTGCTCTCTCAACTTGGCTCGTTAAGATGGAGGAGGTCCAGCACCAGGCCACAGTGGGCTTGTTGCTAGTGGGCCACAGTGGGCCAGCACCTGGCGACTACCCCTTACAGGTAAAATGGGACCTGAAATAGGACCCCTGTACAGTGTCCCCTACATGAAGTATGAAATCCCATTTCACAGTAAGAGATAAATGTGGCTCACTTACTTTTTCTTGTGTTGCTGCTTTGTGGACAGGAAGTGGTGATAAATTGATTTTTTTTCTTGTCGTGTATCAGCAACTTGCCTATTTTTATATTTATCCAGCATTTTTATTTCTTTTGTGGTTTATTCCCTTAGTTTTTGCCCACTATCTGATCGTCTTTTTCCTAATTGATTTCTATGTTCAGCCTTTAAAAGAAAAAAAAAGGAAACAATGACTCATGGTACAACACAGATGGACCTTTAAGATGACATAGGAAGTGATGTCATAGGAAGTGATGTCATAGGACTAAGTGACATCAGAAGGGCAATGCCGTATTGTTCCACTTCTAGAATAGGGAAATGTATGGAATCAGATTAGTGACCACTTAGGACAAGGATGGATAGTTGGGTCTTGGGATGACAGCTAAGGAGCATGGGTTTCTTATGGAAGTGATGAAAACATCCCAAAATTAGATGGTGGTGGTTTCATAATTGAGTATATTGGAAATGCTCTTTCAACAAGTGCACTGTTTGGCAAGTGAGCCAAGTCCTAATGACACTTCTGGAAAGTGGGTCTGCCACTCCTTATTGAGTGGCCCTGAACGGGCTACTGAACCTTACAGTGCCTCAGTCTCCCCACCTATAGAATGAGTCAACTATATTAAATCTTTACAGGGGTTTAGAGCATTGCTTACCACACAGCTGTTGTAGTATCTGGAGAAACTTGTCAAGACAATTTCCCTTGAAGCATATTTTAACAAAGTATTGACAGACAAACTGCCAGCTTCCTCCCCCCCCACCCCTTTCCGCCCTCCCTCTTGTCTCCCTTTATTTACTCATTCTTTGTGCAACACATAAAAAATAATCCTAATTGTCCAAGGGCAAGAGGCATGGGAAAGTCACAGATCCTGGTAACCCCCACCTTTTCGAGCTTAGGATCCAGTGGACACGAGACATTTTAAAGTCAGAATTCGGAGCTGAAGATTGCTTCCCTCAAAAGCGCTCATTGTTGGCCATGCCAAGGAGAACATCATGAGTTGCTGGGCCTCTCTGTGAGCAGAAATGCCTGCTTCCAAGCTCATATCCACAGGCCGGCATGATGCGTGTCAGATTTTCATTTCCTCCTTTAAAAAACAAATATGTGAATAATATTACTTTTCAGGGAACGGTATATGAGAACTCATAACTTTTGAGTTTAAGTGGAGAGAGGTGGAATTGAAGCCTCATGTGGGACTGTTAAAGGGGCCCTGTTGATTCCCCTGGGAGAACATCCCATCCAGGCTCCTTCGGTCACCTTTGCAACTCCACGCTGTTCCTCCTTCACACACGTCTGTTTAATAAAGCAGTCTCCTGGCTTCAGAAACTATAAACGGCATATGTGAAAGCTGTCTGACAATTCGCATCAGAGTTGCTAGCTCCAGTCTGCCAGGAGCTGAGAAAGGGACAGGTCCGGAGCAGAGGGGAGGGTCTGTGGCTACGCATGGTCCTCGTGGTGTTGATTGGTGTTAAACAGGAAGGAAGGGCTCTGCACATCCCATCCCCCAGGCTCACAGCACACATAGCGAACAAAGTTACAGGTGTCCTAGGAAAGACTTTATCACCACAGTGAGACAGAGAAAAGTGTTGGCTTCCTCTTAGCTGGGCATTCATACCAGAGGACAGAAGTCCTGTGCCAAAGAAAATGGACTCATATCCCTGCAGGCTTCCCTGTGCTAAGCATCTTCCAGATACTTTGGTTTCTCTGTTCAAATAATATTCAAACTGTTCTGCTGTCATCCCGTGCATAGAAGAGCCCAAAGCTCAAAGGAAATAAATAATCTTATACTATAGAGCCCTGCTCTATGGTAACTAGTCCTCAAGCAGGAGGTTCGTGTTATTATACCCGCTCCCCACATCTGAATCATGCAAACTTATTAAGAATTAGGGGGAAATTAATTTTAGGGGACCTTATTCATCTCGCTCTTACTTCAGAATGGCCACCCAGACGCCCTTTCCAGGGGGCCCCTGGGAAACCAGAGCTCCCCTCGACAGAACCAGTGTCTACACTTTTAATAATAGTTACACCGTCAGAATAGTCTGCATCTGTCAGACCTGAAGCATGGTAGATTCACTGAGCTCTCGGGCCCTCAGGAAATGTCATCTCAGCCAATTTAGCAACAAGCTTGTGGGGTATGAGCAGCTGCCAGTGTTTTATAAACAAGGAACAGGGTGTGGCCCCTTCCTGGTCGTGCAGCAGGCACGCTGGAGACTGGGGACTTGTGTGTGCGGCCATCAGACCCAGGTACTGCGTGAGAAGCTAAAAATGGCTGCTCCAATACATCAGCCTCACCTGCTGTCGGGGCATGAATGCAGTGACTCAAGGATACCATGGATAGAGAAGGGTTTACATGACCGAAAATGAGAGCCCTAAGATGGGTGTGGGGGAGCATGCCTGCCATCCCAGCTACTTAAGAGACCGAGGCAGGAGGAGGACTAGTTTAAATCCAGATTGAGAAGAGCCTTCCAGCATGTTCTCTAGCCCCTGCTTTCTCCATTCACTGATCTGCAAGCCTCCCGTCCCCCACTCTCCTCCTGTACCTCCCCCCACTCACTGTCACCTTGACACTCTGTCCCTGTGCACTCTGTATGCATGGCCAGACTCTCCCAAGTCTCTGTGCTGCTGCCTCCACTTCCAGACCATGCTGAAGACCATTACCTCTCCACACTGTCGTGACTCGCCCAGAGCTGAGTAGACCCAACAAGGAAGGTCTGTGGAGCTGGCTATAAAGGGATGCATGCCAGCTGCTTCTTCACCCTCACTGAGCCCTGCCCACTTGCTGTGTGACACTATTCCTGAACAGGTCTTAACAAAGGTCTATTTGCCCCCAATAGGGAATCAACAACAGTCCAAAATGTGGATACCACCAAAGCCCAATTTGGTAAACCAGTGAGCTTATTGGTGTTATTTACAGGAATATGTGTGAGTGGGTTACTTACAGGAGCAGAAATGACCTTAAGACAGATTAATCACCGAAGCCTACCCCAGCATGAGTGACAGTTCCCCAAAGCTAGGAACCAGGATGCCATTGCAGAGCCTGCAGGCAGCTCAACAGGCTTGGGGGTACCCACTTGGAAATTATGTCCCTGCAGATGTAATTCATCAAGATGAGGTCACACTGGAGCAGGATCCCCTCCCCTATCCAATATCCTTATGAAAAAGTATCTGGGAAGCCACGGGTACTCAGGGAATACTCCATGTGACCATGAAGACAGTGAGTGTGGGGGTGCTTCCATAAGCCCAGGAATGCCAGTTCCCCTCAGAGCCTAGGCAAGAGCTGTATAATAGATCTTCCATCAAGCTTACTTAGAAGGGCTACCACACCAGTGGTAGTTATGTAAATGTATGTGCACTTCAAAAGATGGCCTAAGGTATAACTGTAGTACGAGTTACTACACAGCACCAAGTGCTCCAGGCAGCAGAGGGAGGTTACTTCCACAGCTGTGGTTGTTCCTGCAAAATGGTGGTTTTCAGCTGCCAAAAAAGAGAAAGACAAAAAATCAATAAAAAGAACGGCGAAGGGTGCAGAAACTCCTTTCCTTCCCATGCATCTTTGGGGTATTTGTCAAGAGAAACAGAAATATGTCTACCTTAAAAACAGCTGGAATTAGCTTGGAAAGGTCTACACATGAGGCACAGTGACCCCTGTAGAGGGCTCAGCACACATCTCAGGTGGGGAGGTGTGCTGTCAGCAGGAGTGCTCCACAGGTACCCAGTGTCCCATCAAACAGAAATCCTCCAGCTGCTTAGCCTTGGCAGACCCCATGCTGTTCTTTGGAGTTCTATTCTGAATTATTCTACAGAGTTTGACTGCTACGTTAATCACTTTTGTTGTTGCTACAAAATACATAAGAACAATTTAAGAGAAGGAGGTTGGTTTTAATTCCAAGAATGAGGATACAATCCATCTTGGTATGGAACACATGGCCACAGGCCCACGTGGCAACTGGTCACAATTTCTGGAGCTAAGAGGCAAAGAAGTGAATTCTGATTCTCCCCCCACTGTCTCCGTTCTTCAGCCTGGGACTCAAGCTTAAATGATCCCACCCACATTTAGGGTAGATAATCTCACCTGAACCAAATCTAAATGATCCTTCAGACATACACAAAGCTTTGTCTCTTTCATAATCCACTCAAGTTGACAGTATTAACCATCACAACTACTCCAGATACCTCATGTAAGTGCAGTCATTGTGACCAGTTTATTTCACTTAGCATGATGTCTCAAAACCTGCCCGTGTTGTAGCCTGAATCAACATTTCCTTCCTTCTGTTTTCCTCTTGGACTCCGTTGCACAATGAGTCCCTATTGTGATTCTTATGTTCCAGAGCAGCTTTCCAAATCCACTTGAGCACATGACTGTGAACCCTCAGAATGAAGGTACATCTGGTAGACCCTAGGGAGGGCCACAGTCTCACAAGTGGTGCAAAGGTTCTTTGCATACTGTACTGGCTGGTTTTGAGTGTCAACTTGACACAGCTGGAGTTATCACAGAGAAAGGAACTTCAGGTGAGGAAATGCCTCCATGAGATCCAGCTGTAAAGCATTTTCCCAATTAGTGATCAAGGGGGGGGAGGGCCCCTTGTGGGTGGTACCATCCCTGGGCTGGTAGTCTTGGGTTCTATAAGAAAGCCAGCTGAGCAAGCCAGGGGAAGCAAACAAGCCAGTAAGTTACATCCCTCCATGGCCTCTGCATCAGCTCCTGCTTCCTGACCTGCTTGAGTTCCAGTCCAGATTTCCTTTGGTGATAAACAGCAGCAGGGAAGTGTAACCCGAATAAACCCTTTCCTCCCCAACTTGCTTCTTGGTCATGGTGTTTGTGCAGGAATAGAAACCCTGACTAAGACACATACTCAGGAAATACAAAAGACTAAGCAGATTCAAAAATGCTTATACAGGTGGGGTCAGTTCAGCAGCACCTGCACCAAACCAGGCTCACCCTAACACCTGCCCTTTATAAGCACAAAGTCAACTGCAACAGGCAGGACAGTCTCTCTGGGAGTTGGCTCATGAGAAAGTAGAGCAGTGGACAGAAGTGACAGGTATGATCTGGCTGCTTAAAAATACAGAAATAAGAGGCTGGAGAGTTGGCTCAGCGTTTGAGAATGCTCACTGCTCTTGGAGAAGACCTGGATTAAGTTTCCAGCACCCACATGGCTGCCCACAAATGCCTGTAACTCCAGTTTCAAGGAATATGACACCCTCTTCTTACCTGCAAAAGATCCTACACATGTGTTACACAGACATACACTCGGGCACACACACATACACATTAAGATAAATAATCTTTTTTTAAATGTTTAGATATAGAAATAACACAAAGTTAGAAATCATATATGAAGACAGTGTTCTTGCTAACTGATTCCTCGAGAGGGAGAAATGGGTAATGCCACAGAGTGCCCACTCAGATGGTTCTGAAAACGCCACCGATGTTTCTAAAGAGTGGGGTAATGTGATGAGATTTTATTAACTGCCACTCAGAGCTATCTTACTGAAGAATGGAATGGCTATCCCTGCTCGCCATCTAGAGTCGGAGATGTTTTAACAAGAATTAAGCTCTTAGACATTAGGAAAATTTAAGGAAGGATGAAAGAGAGGCTTAAGACCTCTCATCACCAAAGGACCAAGCAGCGGCAGTTCACTAGTATCCCCAAAAGGGCATTCGCCTCATATGTGTCCTGGTGAGTTGTTATTTCCGAGTTGCTCAGTTGATTCCCAATACCCTGAAGCTAACAGAGAGACACACATTCACAGACAACTGAAACAGTGGGTGGTAGACAGTCTTAGAAAGGCATGTCAAGTACCATCCTCAAGCCCATTTTCCAGTGGCCCATGAGATGCCAGCATCAAGAGTTACTGACTCTAGTCTGGAGGCTTCTCGGGCCATGGGAAGTAGGGAGGACCTGGTCTTGGTGTACTGGAGAGGCCTTTGTGCAAACTGTATCAGTCAGCTATTGCTGTGGTAACAAACATCACATTGCTGTAACACAGTGCTGGGTTCTCATGGCAGAGGGCAGGAAACAACCTGTGTGCAGGAGGTGGCTGGAGAGGTGGCTTAGTGGTTAAGAATGCTTGTTCCACAATCTATAAAGGTCAGAGTTTGCATCCTAGCACCCACATAACAAGCTGATGGTCCGCAAACACCTGCATCCCCAGCTCCACAGGGAGATGGAGACAGGATTGCCGGTGCTTTCTGGCTTCCAACCTAGCCAAAACATTAGCCCTCAGTTCAGGAAGAGATCCTGCCTCTGAGGCATAGGTGGAAAGAGATGAAAGACCATGATACCTTCTTCTGGCCTCCACACACACATCAGCATGCATACACACACACACACACACACACACACACACACACACACATTTATTCTCACACACACATGCACACACATAAATAAATACCTTTTTTTTTAAGCTGCTGTTGGGACACGACCAGCTTCGTGTCCACTCATTCTCTACTGAACTAAGCATGTTCCTTATACCAAAGGGACCACTGAACTATATGACAGCTCCCGTCACTCTCTGTGCAAAGCTCTGAAATTATCTCCAGAGTTGATGACAAAGATCCCAGATCCATCTCTTTCCCCACTCACCACTGCCAGGTTATCTTCTTACTGTCCTTTCTCCCTCTGGGCAGGTGGGTGGCTGGTCAGTGGAGCCCCTGCTCAGCGACCTGTGAGAAAGGCATCCAACATCGGGAGGTGACTTGTGTGTACCAGCTACAGAACGGCACCCATGTCACTACTCGGCCTATCTACTGCTCAGAACCCCGGCCCACACCAGTCCAGAGCTGTGAAGGCCAGGACTGCCTGTCTATCTGGGAGGCTTCAGAGTGGTCAGAGGTGAGTGCCTGGGCTTGCCACTGAGGCTGAAGCCATGCAAGAACCTGTAGGCCTTAACCACAGGGCCCACTGTGTGCTGTCTACTCCAAGGTATCTGTAACCCATCCCCGTTTACCACAGTCCTCACCTGCCCCGTGACCAGCTCGCAAGTGCATTTAAGCTTCATCTAAAATAACATGGATAAAAACAGACAAACAAATGTACATAGTATGGTTTTGAGGTTGGACATGTATACACCACTGGGAAAGTACTATTTGATTCCATTTCTTGTGCAAATTCCCACAGAGAGATAATAGATGGACAGATGATAGACAGACAGACACACACACACACACACACACCATACACACATACTCAGCCACTGACATTTTTATTTTCCTTTAGACATGGTTGAATTGTAATATGGTCAAGTTGAGTAGCTGGTTTCAAAGTCTTCCCTGACGTGCCAGGAAGGCCAGTCCTGGAAATACCATTTTGT
This sequence comes from Uromys caudimaculatus, assembly GCA_028551405.1. Classification (NCBI taxonomy): domain Eukaryota; kingdom Metazoa; phylum Chordata; class Mammalia; order Rodentia; family Muridae; genus Uromys; species Uromys caudimaculatus. Next base: position 122,924,907 of record CM052703.1, on the reverse strand, counting down.
CTCTGGTGATGTCATCTTTCAGGGCTTTGCCTTGACATTGCAATTATGTTGATTGTCTGGATATAAAACAAACAAAAATAACTAAATAAAGGGGTGGCCTTCCCTTGGGTTCCACCAAACCTGGAGTGGTCTAGGAAATGTAAGGAGACTAGATCCAAGACACTTTTCAGTATGGAAAATATTTTTAAAGTTCTCTTTGATTGCCAAACAGAATTATTTTGAATAAAAAAAGTATTTGGCCCATTTTTAATGAACAGAAAGCCGCTATTAGCTGCTCTAAACTGAAGTTTAATTTCAGACAAATCTTGAAATGTGACCATTTAGGGAGCAGGGTCCTTATCCTGCTCTTTGTGATATTTGATGACAAATGGGGAATTTAAAATCAGTTGATTCTTTTTCTTTATATACCCTTAGTTCTAGTTTATTATTTGTGAGGGTTCTTCCTCTGTACTTGAGGTAGAGGCAAGTGAACACGCCCTCTTTTTCCCCAGGACAGGTGGTCCCTAGGACTTTGGTCACCTTGATCTCAGTCAAACAAGATTTGTTCTTTAATCAGATAGAATCTCCACATTTTCCACTTAGACTCTTCCCTATGGGAAAAATAAAATCCTTCTTACCTAAAGAACCAAGTCTCGTTACAACATGGAAGGCCACCACATGGGAAGTGTGACCCACGGGAACAGGATTTAAAGGCCTTCCTCTTTGCCCATCTCTCTGCACATGCATGACCCTAATCCCGAGTCACTGTCCACACTGGTCCATCTGACTCTGCCTGCCTAGAACACAGATCGTTTCCCTAGAATTATCCACAAAGCTGTCATTCTGTCCTTCTGCTGTGTGCCAGCGAGCCTACAGCCCTTCTCCTAGGAACTGACTTTCATTTTCTCATGGAGGAAGAGACTTGGAGATTTACTTACCCAACAATACTGATCACGCTTACCACCCACCTCCTCTGCAGATTCTTCATGACTTTATTGGAAAGAGAATCTAATGTCAAAAGGAAATGAAAGGTTGCTGAGCCCCCTCCTATCCTCAGCCTCTCAGACCCATCCCTGAGGGGAAGTTAACAGAGACTGAGCATCACCTTCCTAGGTCCCTCAAAGGCAGCATCCTGTTCCACAGGCAGGCAGGGCTGAGGGCCTCAAGGGAATGGGCTACTGATCAAAGAGGGCAGAGCCAGGCCTTGGCCAAGAAAACAGTGTTTAAAACCCCCAGAGAGCGGCTGGAAACACAGACTAGACAGCACAGGAACGGACCACAGACTGAGGTAGTAACTTGGCCCTGGAGTTACTGAGCAGCCGCTGTGGATACTGGTACCAGGATACAACCCACAAGTTCAGTGTTTAAGGTGGAGTTGCCAAAGTGGTCAGGGAATTGTCACATGGAGAAAAGGGACAGCTTTCAGTGCAGAAACCACCACCACTTTAGTGGCCTAGATCCCTGCAATGGCCCTCCTGGGCTAAGAGGCACAATGTCCTGAAGTCTGCTATGGCGAGACCCTTCACATCTGAGGTCACGTTCAACCAGCCCCTTACCAGTACCACACGCAGATGTACATGTGCTTCCCCAGCTCTTCCAGGTTTTGAGGCACATGAGTGCCTTTGAAACAAGCCAGTCAAGATTAGTCTCAAAGTACCACAGAAGGAAGAGTTTATAGGGGCTGGAGAGAAGACTGGGGCTTAAGAGAGCTGGGGGCTTTTGCACAGGGTCCAGGTTTGGTTTCCAGCACCACATGGAGCTTACAATCGGCTGTAACTCCAGTGCCAGGGGAGATAATGCTCTCTTCTGGACTCTGAAGACACCCTTACATCTGTGTGACACATACATCCACACACATAGGAAGAAGGTAGGTAGGTAATGTCTTAGGATAAACGTCAGTAACAGAAATGTCAAGTATAATGCTTTCCCTCTATGTGCTTTTCCTGAACAGGCTGAACGTTTTAATTAGAAAGTTGGCCTCGTTGTCACTCTGTCACTGCAGCGGCTTGCCACACATGATAAACTGAGCAGCCTGAAATCTCTGCAGGACACAGCCTTTAGCCTCCTCCACTTCTATGTGGAAAGGCAGCATTTTTCAGGGAGTCCCACATAGCAGTAGCAAATTATGGGGGCTTGGGGGCTCCCCGAGCTGTGGTCTGTATTCCTTCTGCCCTCTGCCTAGGGGATGCAAAGCACATGTCCTCTGCTCACTGCCAACTTGTCGTCTTGTCCATTATGGTCTCTCAGAGGTGACGAGTCCTCTCTGTCTGGGCTTCCTTCTTCTTCAGGAGATGTGTAGCTGCACCATGCCGTCCCACAGTGGAGTGAGCCAGTAGCAGGCTGCAGACATGTCCCAGGGCACCCAGCATCTCTGTGCCTTGTCAATTCCTCTAACTCTTGTCATTCCTTCTTGGTTTGTTCTGCTTGTTTGCTTGTTTGTTTGCTTTCCCAAAGACAGGGTCTCTCTGTATCCCTGGCTGTCCTAGAACTAACTCTGTAGACCAGGCTGCCACGAACTTAGAGATCTGCCTGCCTCTGCCTCCTGAGTGCTAGGATTAAATGTGTGTGCCATCAATGCCCAGCGATTGTCATTCCTTCTTGTTGCATGAGAACACCTCAGACTTGACCTCTTGAGAGTTTGGTCATCATTTGTGACCCCCTTGGGCTCTCCCTAGATTCCCTCTCCAAGTTGTTTCTTGCCATGGCTACTAGTAAGTGAACTAAACTACTATATGGAGTGCTGCCATCTTTGTTCTTGGTATCCACGCTGAAATTCCGAGAGCTTGCCCATGAGAAACACTCATGGCTTCTAGCTATTGCCTCCTTTTCTGATGTCAGTCCTTGCCTTGTGTATCTGGAGGCCAACCAGCTCAGACTCCACTTCCAGAGCCTTACCTAGCTCCAGCTGGCCCTTGTTCTCCTGCCAGCTCCTGTTCCATTTGCCCTTTGAACTCCTGTGCTGTGTAGATCGTTTAGACATGGCGACTGGCCATTAAATCCCATTTTTCTCCTTGGACTACCTGGGTATCATGAGTTCCTCTCAGTCCTGAATCCTGTACCCATTGCTGGGCACCTGGCTGGGTCCTTTGAGGGTAAGAGGACCGTGAAGAACTCAAATTCAAGTGCAGTTTATATAACATCATTTCTGTGTCCCACTCTGGGCCTGGCACACAGTGGGGACTTCAGGGACATTAATGGACTTAAACTGAATTAGAATATATTTAAACACTCATATTGTGTCGTGCAGTGCTCTGCCAACTGCGGCAAAGGGATCCAGAATCGGACTGTGACATGCACCAACTCCCAAGGGAAGTGTGACGTATCCACAAGGCCGAAAGCAGAGGAGGCATGTGAGGACTACTCTGGCTGCTATGAGTGGAAAACCGGGGACTGGTCTAAGGTGAGAACAGCATGCTGGGTCTCCACCCTTCCATGGCAGTGTGAGCTAGCCTGAGCTCAAACTCTGCTGGAGATCACACTGAGGCAAGTTCACTTTCTTTCTCTACTCCTCAGAGCTGTCCCTGCATGCATCTGTTCTGCTCTTCCCTTTCTTTTTGATGACAGGGTTTCTCTGTCTCCTGGTTGTCCTGGAACTCACTTTGTAGCCCAGGCTGGCCTTGAGCTCACAGAGATCCACCTGCTGGGGTTAATGGTGTATGCCACCACACCCTGCTGTTCTGCTCTTTTCAACCCGCACACTGCGCTGGGAGCATCCCACTGTGGTGTCTGCATTTGGAAGCAAATCAAATGCAGCCTAAAGCGCACAGTAGGTGTTCCTCACCAGCCTAGCTGCTCTTTGCAGCATGCTAGTGGTACCCCAGCAAACTGCCATGAGCCTAACCACATAGCTACCCACCATGAAAGGCTCACAAATCTGGGGGAAAGGCTAAGGCAGAGCCATTTTGAAGTGCCATTTATTTCTTAGGCAAGAGCCTAGAGGATGCGGGAGTCCTTGGAGATGTCGAAGAGCTATGGAGTCAGCACCTCGAGAGTCAGGGAAAGTTCGAAGGCAATTGAATGTTTCTCAGAATGGTGGTTTTTATAGTGGAAACTGGGTGTGTACAGTTTCCCTTGTAACCCCAGTGCTGGGGCAGTGGAGATTAGTGGATCCTTGGGGCTTGTTGCCAATCAGTCTGCCTAGCCAAACCAGTGTGCTTCATGCTAGTGAGAAACCTGTTCAACAAAAAGATTGATGGCAGGCGAAGAACTATACCTGGCATCCACACCCATGGGCACCTGCATCCATACCTGTATACTGTACCAAGGCTATCCAGTATAGTCGTCACTATCATCATCATCATCATCATCATCACCATCACCATCATCACCATCACCATCATCATCATCGTCATCTATAGTTCTTGCTGTCTGACCCATGGTAACTTTGAATGATTCGTTTCTACTGAGGACTGGGGTCTGTGTAAGAACCAGCTAGTAGATTGTCCCAAGAGCCTTGTCGCAGAGATACTTAGTGTCTCATGATATAGAGAGTGAGTTTGCTTCCTTTTGGTCTCAGCAACTGAAAACCTCTCCACGCTCCCAGAGTCTCCACCCAAGGGGCCCGAATGCAGTTGTCTTTGCTTGGCCCACCTAGTCAGAACCATCAACATTTCAGAGTCAGTTGCCAATGTCCAAAAATATTTTTATTTATTTTTTTAAATTAATTAATTTATTTATTTTTGATACTTTATTTACATTTCCAATGTTTCCCCTTTTCTAGGTCTCCTCTTTGGAAACTCCCCCTCCTCGCCTCTATGGGGGAATTCCACCTCCCACCCACCCGCCCACCTATTTCCATATTCCCACCTTGACATTCCCCTTTACTGGGGCATCTAACACCCTCAGGCCCAAGGGCCTCTCCTCTCCCTGATGGCCAACAAGGCCTTCCTCTGCCACATATGTGGTCCGAACCATGGGTCCCTCGATGTGTATTCTTTGGTTGGTGGTTTCCCCCCCCCCCCCCAGTCGTCCTGGAGTTTGGACCAAAAATATTTTTAAATGGTACCTGAAAATTTATTTAGTTTGTGTTTCATTTTAAAACCTGGCAATATGACCCGTTGGGTTTGGGGTAGAAGCAGAGAAAACTCACTTCAGAGACAGAAACTTAAAAATGAAAGCTTTATTTTCTGCGCACACAGGGAGGCTGCCAGTTCGGGATCTGAACCATGGTCCTGAAGGGAGATTGTACAACATTTTTATAGAATAGGAACCCAAAGCGAGGGGGAGGGGTGGGCTGCTGCACTGGCCAATCATATTTTGACACCAGGGATTAAGCAAGGAAATTAACATTGGTGACTGGACCTTATCTGGGTCACCTGGTTTCAGGGTCCTCCATTCAGCTTTTGCAGTCAGGCCCCTCCTGGACTCAGAATTTAGAATGATAAGGGAACAAAGGAAGTGGGCAAGCTGCACCTAGTCACTTTAAGTCACAACAGGCAACACATTACTAATTGTGTACCTTAGTTTAGATAATTGGTAACTTCTCTCTTTACATCCTTTACTGGTTAACAGCAAATGTGAGACACCTGAAGAAGCAGGACAGGAGTGGCTTCTGGGGGCCTGGGAACATGAACTCAGTTTTTGGCCCTGCCAGTAAGATGGTATTTGTTCCTGAGATGGCTGGACTCAGGATATTGTCTCCTGACAGTCCCAAGCAGGCAGTTTGGTTCTGCCTTGGGCTTCTGGGAAGAGGAGGAGTCTGTCTACTCGAAAGTTGTACCCCAGATTCTAGGACTCGCAGAGATCTCTATGCTGTACGCGAACCTGTATCAGCGCTCAAACCCTCCCAAGACTTCCAGTGCAAAACGGCAAGTATCTCCTGCTGTGCCAAAATGCAACTGTGAATTTGGAGAGCAAAAAACCCTTCCTAATCTTTGACAAATTCTGACCAAAGAGTCAAAATTAAGGCCATAGGATCATTCCCCAGATGAAACCGATATGCCCCAGAAGCATGACCATTTGTGAGGTGCAGCACGGAGCTGCCAAGATGAATCTCAGGTAGAAGGAATCTAACTTCAAAGCTGTTGCAAAAGAACAGTGCAGCCCTGAGAGGCTAATGGGCACTGAGTGGAGGCAGCAGCGAGCCATAGGTTCAGTGCTCTGACTCTCCACATATCTCTCTCTCATCCTTGGTCTGTGCCTCCAACACGGGAATCACAAAGGCTCAACCTCCAAGATGTTCATGGCTTCCAAGGTCTAGATGAGGATTACTCTTAGACAACTAAGCTCAGCTGCCTAAAACACATCATTCCGTTCCCACTGTTGTGCCACCGGTAACAAGACTGTTCTCATCCAACCTGACTTGACCTCATTAGTTAAGCTTCCCAGACCCAGGCTGTCCAGACCCAGCCTTGGAGGAATTGATGACCTCTATGGCCACAGGCAGTCTGGGTCAGAGGCAGAAGTGAGTTCTAGGACCACACAAGCCCATGTATTATTGAGGGTACAAAGTGACCGTTTCTTCTTTATTGTGTATCCTGTGTCCCACACCCCCATTCTCCTCTAGCCAGCCTGGTCAGTCCCTCCTCTCATTGAGAAAAGGAGATTGGAATAATTAAGCCACTTGCTAACAGTCTTCTGGCCAAGTCCAAGCTCTTAGACCCCAATTTAGTGCTCAGGGCACAGTGTGGCTTTGGGAGTCCAAGGGCTGGTAGCTATAAACCTTAGAGTGTCATAGTCCATCTCTGGCCACCCGAGGTTTGAATGCCTTACCCCTCTGGTTTTGCAGATGGGGTAGGTACTTTTGTTTCCTTAAGGACTTTGAATTTGTGCTACAAAGAGTAGCAAGGCACCAACGATGATTAGAAATAGCCCAAGAAAAGATCCCAGGGTACTGTGCGGCTCTGCAAACTCGCTGGTCATGTGACTCCCTCTTCCATTGCTTAGTCCCCTCCCCACCTGAGGATGCTAGCACAGTATCCCTCAACCTTGCAGGTCCTCACCCGCCTGTCTTGGGAAGCAGAGATCAAGTGTTCTCCTTCCTAGCCATGGCTTGGTGGATGAATGCTTCCTGGCTTTTCAGAGCAACTTGTAGGGAGACTACTAGTGCCCCCCTTAACATAGCCAGCTTGGTCAGTTGTCCCTGGCATTAAAACCAAGGGTCCACAGAATGCAATGGCCTCCCCAGATCATGGCTACTTTACAGTCTGAGTGGCTGTGTGCGTTTGTGCATCAGCTACCCAACCCAGCCACAGCAGGTCTATGCAGAGCATGGCCAGCCCACAGCCCTACATTGATTTAACTCCATGGGGGATGTTCCAGTCCCATCCCCGATGATGGCAGAATCAGAGAAGCATCCGTCAAGCCAGAACTCACAGCAGGTTTGATCTGCCATACAGATCAGAACCCAGAGATGCTAAATTACATGTGGATGCAGGGTCAGCTGGGAACAAAGTGGAGTTGAAAGGGCATAGATGTGATTCAAAAACTATCCCAGAAGCCGCCCACCCCACCCCCATCTCGGATGCTGCCATCATCCCCCATCCAGATAGAAATTTCCCTATGGTTTTCCTTGTCTGCCTTCTTTGGCAAAGAAAGGTAAATAGGACTCCCCATGGGACCCCTGACCTCACTCTCCAGGTGACAGGAACAGTGGCTGTGGGTGCCACTATTCTCCTCTGACTAATAAGCAAGCAGACTAGACAGAAAATAGAAGACTATTGCTCTGAGCCTTCCTAGCCTCCCGTCTCAGTAGGAGCCCATAACTGACGGGAAGTAACGTCTACACAGCCGGTACTGAGAGCAGGCTGTGACCGGGCTCTCAGAAGGTGTGTCTTCCTACCCAGTCTTAGGTCCCTTCCATCCAATGCTGTCAAGAGAAGTAAGCCTGTCCCAGGGAGGTGGTAGTGGGACAAACCACATACCTGCAGACCTAAGGATTACCACCCATATATAAACAGGCTGACAGTGAAACCACCAAACTAGACAACTCTGTGGGTAAAAGGAGAGGTTTAGGGGGAATCAGAACTGCCAGGCTGTGCAGAGAGAACATAAAGTGGGGGAAGCCTTGCGGGTTTCAAGGATGTGTGTTGTGGTAGGGGGAGGTGCACACGCTGGAACAGCCTGGGAGCTGGTGTAGGGATGCTCAGTCCTTACGCGCTCATTTGGGCTAATAGGGAACCAAGATGCCCCACTGTCGGGGCTAGTTGGCTGTGGGGGTAGTGGTGGGAATAAGGAAGTAATTCAGGCTTTTCCTGACAAACAGAAACCCATCTCTCAGGGTTTCTGAGGGATGCTGAGTTTAGGTGGTAATCCTGTTTACCAGCACAATGAGAAGCACTTAAAAAAAAAAATTATATTTAAGAAAGCAAAACAATTGAGCCTGTGATAATGATAACTTTAATTATTTTTGAAAAAGCTTTAGCAGCCAGTATTTATAACTGTTACTAAGACTAGATTAAGAACTTACCAGAACTTCATTGGTTGATCTGTTAAACTTTGAACTTTGAAGTTTTAATACCTTAAATCACTTCCTCAAACCGTCACTACTTATGTAAACCAATTATTTTTCTTTCCACTCTGGAAACATCCAGGCACCTTAATCTTTCAATGTTATCATTCCTTTCTGTTGCAGTAGTGTGTTAAACCGCTCTAAACTACGCAGCGGGTGCACGCGCCTCCTCTACACCCACCCAAACGTTTTGGATTCACGAATGAAAACACACACACACACACACACACACACACACACACACACACACATACACGTGCAGCCTTGTATTTAAATATGCCTTAAACAGCACAATGGCTGGGCATTACCAAATCTTCCTGTGGCTAACACACTCCCCCCTCCAATATTCCTGATTTATTACTTTCTAAAATCCATATTTCATTTCTGTTACCTAGACCCAACCGGAAGAGAGGCCCCTGGAGCCACTGTACCCTGACTCTTACATGTTGTCTGCTTTCTCTCCTGCAGCTCTCAGGCTTGAACCTCCTGCTTCCCTGTGGTGGCAATTCTAAAACCTCTTCTCCCCATGGTCCTGGGAAAACTAAAGTCCCGCCTCTGTTTCCCTGCCCAACCATTGGCCTCTGGCAACTTCATTTACCAATTAGAGCCAACTGGGGACAGGGACCCTCAGCATCTGGACACACAGATTCCTGTGTGATTTGGGAAGCCGAATTAACACAAATAGCATTGGAACCAATCAATCTACAATACTTTCCATCTAGAAATATTCAATCATTTACACGGGTATAGGTGCATGATTTTGGACAGCAGCCATTGAAAAGTGTGACGGTTTGTACATGTTTGGCCCAGGGAGTGGCACTATCAGGAGGTGTGGCCCTGTTGGAGTAGGTGTGTCACTGTGGGCGTGGGTTTTAAGATCCTCATCCTAGCTGCCTGGAAGCCAGTTTTCTCTTAGCAGCCTTCAGTTAAAGATGTAGAACTCTCAGCTCTTCCAGCAACCATTCCTGTCTGGACACTGCCATGCTCTCCCCTTGATGATAATGGACTGAACCTCTGAACCTGTAAGCCAGCCGCAATTAAATGTTGTCCTTTATAAGACTTGCCTTGGTCATGGTGTCCATTCACAGCAGTAAAACCCTAACTAAGACAAAAAGCAAGTCCTTTTAAAATTATCATTGGAGCATAAAGTATATAGTAAAAAGCAATCTTTAAAGTCAGCAGCAACAGCATGATAGTTCAGAATTTTTTTTTTATTGAAATCTGTTCATGATCTCGCCTATGTCAGCAGGAAGCCTGTTAGTTCCAGGAAAACAGCTGGCAGGTAACTGAGCCTCCGTTTTGAAGTGGTTTTATTCAAGAGACTCAGGTAAGGATAAGTTTTACCAGAGTAAACAGGAAATATGGATCAAGTGGCTTCCATATCAATTAAAAATGACAGTCTTAGCCACTATTCTGGAGAGTTAACCTGGGCTCCTTCATGGTAATCTTGATAGGCGTGTTGGGTGCCAAGGTCCCAGAGCAGATCTGAGAGATATTCCTGTAGAGGAGGAACTTGGGAGAGTGACCAACCTTGGCAAGGCAAAGGGGATCGGCCTTCCAGTGTCAGTCTGACCATAGTTTTTGCAGGGTCCTAGGGGTAAGTGAGGTAAAGTGCAGTTCTTTGCCCAGTGACTGCTATGGACATAGCTGAAGCAGGCTCCAGGTACCCTGTCTTCTTTGGCGATAGCCCGGGGCTGTGTCGAGAATCTGGTATTTCTGCTCATCATAGGAAGCCTTTCCCACCTTCCCCCGCCTCTCTCTCCCATCAAACACCTTACATGCCATTCTCAGATCTCTCTGAGGGGTCTGAGGGCTATCAATTGGCCTCTTAAGTTCTTTAATATACCTGATCTTGAATATTATTTACACTAAACAGACTTTAAGTGTACTTTAGACTTGTTTTCAGTTACTTGCCTCAGGCTTGACTTTAACAACATATACAAAAGACTATATATAAAGGAAGACATAATTTGGTCTTTCTTTCCAAGTTTGTTTCCATAAATAAATTACATAAATACTTAGCATGACTACAAACATAGTTCTGAGCACATTAAATTTGATATTTTATAAGGTGACAGACCATATTTAGCAGTTTATAAGGATTCCTAATTTTATCTCTGTTACATTTGTGCCTTAAAATTTATAAGTTTTGAATAAAAGATGCTTTAATATAAAAATAAACTTTAAACAATAAATACATTCCATGGAGATACTAGGAACCTCATTTTTCTGATCCGTTTATAATATACTTTTTATAAAATATCTCCAAATAGCTTAAACTTAACAATGTTAGCAAAGACAAAAATGATTAGACATATATCTTTAAGTCAGTTTCTTTATATATATTATAACCTTAGGAATTTATAAACCTTATCCAAAATGTCTTAGAGGTATGGTGTTGCCTAATTAGTCTAGGGAAAATAAGATAAGACAAACCATCTTGGAGGCCTGGTGTTGTCTCTTTAGTCAAATAAAAAAAAAGCTATTTTTTTTTCTAAACAAAAGTTATATCCAAGTTACATATATAGTATGCTATAGCAAATGAAAATTACCTATATGTAGATTTTTAACTATTAACCTCTTTTGCTTCAAATTTTAAGGTAACTTTTCTGTTTGGGATTTTACAGATTACAGACTTTTTTGTTTAAATGATACCTCCAATGGTCTGTAAGTCCTGCAGTGGTCTGTAAGTCCTGCAATGGTCTGTAAGACCTGCAATGGTCTGTAAGTCCTACAACAGTCTATAAGTCCTCCAGCGGTCTGAAAGTCCTGCAGTGGTCTGTAAGTCCTGCAGTGGTCTATAAGTCCTGTAATAAAGAAAGCTTCATTTCAGCAAAAGCTTTACAGATATCTGTGACTTTAAGTAGGGGAAGAATTTAGTGAACAAAACCAAGAAACTGGGTAAAAATATTCAGAGCTAAACACGTGTGATTACATTTAGCCGTCAGGAACTTCTATTGGAAATCATTTACCCTCGTTGTTTTCAACATACAATGTCTTCTTCCTGGGCTTTTCTGTTTTGTTTTCTCTCTCCCTGTCAGAGTCAGGTGACCAGCCTAGTCCAGTACAAAGGCTTTGGAGGCAACATTTGGGTCTAATGTGGGCAAGCCAAATGTCATCTCAAGAGCCAGCTTTTTAGTAGACTGAGCAGCATGTGATAACCCTTTCAATATTATCCACGCCCAAAAGACATTTGAATCTCTGTAGGACTGAATCCAGGGATGAGAGGAAGGGACCAGAGCAGAGAGCCAAGGGCTTAGATAAGGTGAGAGCTGAGAACAAAGAAGGCTTAGAGATAAGAGCTTTTTGACAGATGTTGTCGCAACCTGTAAGAATTTGGAAATCGTGGCCACTGAGACTGACTATGAAGCTTGGATGGAGGCCAACCCATATCTGCAGTAAAAATAAGGCAGTGTCATTTGATGGTGTCTGAGTCCAAGGGGGGAAGAAATTAGAGAAAGCAGGAGAGGGAAGTCAACAGTCTAATCTTAAATGAGAAGAGCCCATGGTTAGCTAGAGGAAGAGGAAGTTACTTGAAGAAAAGGTGGCCATAAAGAGCTCCCAGGAGCATAGCAATTAGGAGGTAGAAAAGACTGGGGAAAGAGGCCGTAAATAGGAGTCCCTCCAGAAGTAGGATTGCAATAGAAAAGGACCAAAGGCACAGAGAGGGTGGCACAATAAGAGGTAAGTGCTATAGAACAGTGTTTCAGTCCCCAAGGGCATCCCCAAGGGATTTGTCAGTGAGGCACCCAGGATCACAGTGGACAGGCACCCCCTTCCACGTAATGAGATTCCCAGGAGTGCGTAGCAAGCTCCAGTGATCAAGAGACAAAGCAGGCAGCTCTGAGAGGATCTGACCAAGTAGGCAAGGAGAAGCGAGTGGGTAGCAGGTAGAGAAGAGAAGCAGCTGAAGAGGCAGACTCTAAATCTTAGAGTCAAATGTAGTGACTGAAGCCTGCATGGGCAAATAATTCACACCCAGGAGGGTCAAACCAGCAGTTCCTTTCAGTTAAGAGGGACCAGGATTTTAGAGGGCGGGCAATGTCTCTCCCAGATTTCAGCACCAGATATAACAAGGGCACAGTGAAACCACCAAACAAGCCCATTCCCTGGGTAGAAGGAGAGGTTTGCTGGGGGATCAAAACTGCCAGGCTGTGTCTCAGGGGCAGAGAGAACAGCAAACTGTGGGGGAAGCCACCCCAGTTTTAAGGATGAATGTTGTGTATAAGTCAGAATGTCCTGGGACCTAGAATAGTGACTTTGATCTGTTACAGGCCTGTTTAAGTTAATAGGGAACCAGAAGCCCCACTGCCAGAGGTGGGAGGTGGGGCTTGGGGGGTGGGAATACAGGAAGTAACTTTTCCTGACAAACACACCCACTTCACAGGGTTTCTGAGGAATGCTGAGTTTAGGTGGTAAACCTTCTGTTTACCAATCAGAGTCCAGCCTGAACTGAGCCCAGATTGTCATTTAGGACAGTGTCAGCAGCCCTGCTATTAGGAAGTCACTTTGGACCTTGCTGGAAGCAACTGGGCCCCTCAGTGCTCTGAGTCTGGGAGAGGCTGGGCAGGCTCTCTGTGAACTAGATTCTAACAGGCAGCCAATCTTTCTTAGAGTCATGTACAAGGAACACACTTCATATTCCCATTCATGCCCTTGGTACTGCCATTGCTATGGCCGGCCACAGTGTACCTCCAGGAACAAAGTAGAACTTTCTAGAAAACAGTTCCAATAACTGATTGCACCCCATAGATGCAGAGCCTGTGTGTTCAACCCTGGGGAACTGGGACACCTAAAACACAGAAGGGTCAGTTCTTCATAGATGAGCGTGACTGCTATTCTACGGTTGAAATGTTTCAAGATCACAAATATCCCTCTGCTGCAGGATTATTAAAAAAGAATGAGCCTGCACGTTCCTGTGCTCAGGCTGGCGATCAGTGGGCCACAGCCTATCTCCCGCTGGGTGATCTCGCTCTCTCAGCCTGCCAACTCTCCGGAGCTGAGTCCCTTGGCGGATCTCTGCCACCAGGCCCACACAATAATTGCCTGCCCCACGGTCAGCCATCTCAACACCCAATTATCGGGTAGAATTAAAACTCTTAAGCCTATAGTTAACCAATCAGATTTATGTATCAATAAAAACACAATTTACAAGATGCCAATACAATAATTTCAGAGCCAATTGATGATAAAAGCTGCCCACCTAGATTAGACAACTTATCCCAAACTTCTAACCTTTATGATAACATAACCATCAGCATCGCTACACCAGTTCACGTCCAATGCCATCTTCCTTCCCTTCTCCAACTCTCCTGTGTAACTCTTAGCTCCGCCTCCCTGTTTCCTGTCCAATCACAAGGCTCCTGTTACCCTAATATAATTGGACAGGGAAAATCCTGCAACATACTCAACCACTGAAACAGTGAGACATTTCCGGTGAGAAATGAATTGTTGTAAAGGCCTTAGAATGGGTGGTATTTTAAAAGGAGACTTTTGGCCTTTGTTGAATGAAAACAAAAAACACAAAGCAAAAGAGGACATGACTGTTAATAGGTGTAGTCCAAGAGAAGATTTATTGTAGATATGGGAGGCCTCTGGAAGGGTCCAAAATGAACCCAGCCATGACAGGAAGGGGGAGGAGGATCAGAGAAGAAGGAGAGAGAGAGAGAGAGGGAGAGAGAGAGAGAGAGGGAGAGAGAGAGAGAGGGAGAGAGAGAGAGAGGGAGAGAGAGAGAGAGGGAGAGAGAGAGAGAGGGAGAGAGAGAGAGAGGGAGAGAGGGAGAGAGAGAGAGAGGGAGAGAGAGAGAGGGAGAGAGAGAGAGAGGGAGAGAGAGAGAGGGAGAGAGAGAGAGGGAGAGAGAGAAGATGGGGATGGATGGGAGAGGAGCCAAGAGGCCAGTGTAGCCAAAATGGCTGGGTTTTATAGGAATCAGAGAAGCTGGGGTATGGGTTAAAGAGTTCAAGGTAGGGGTGGGGTTTGCCAGCCAGGATGACTCTGTAACAGGTAGGCACCTAGGCCAGAGTCCGCTTTGATTTGTTGAATAGGCACCTCTGTTAGCCATTTGTCCTGAGTTTGAAACTTAACACAGGTTAAATCTGATTGATGTCTCTCCTACCAAAAGATCAAAATGACAATTGGCCTCTCTGTTGCAGAGTTCCTTCCAAAAGAGCTTTCTTGATGTACAGTGCCTCTAAAAAGCCCCAAGGGAGCCTTCTCTACCTGTCTGCAAGTAGCCTGGCCTCCTCCTGTGAGATGGAGATGACAGTTCAAAAAGTAAAATATACACAAAATATTTATGAGCAGGGTCTTAGTTCAGGTTTCCATTGCTGTGATGAAATACCATGAAGCAAGTTGGGAAAGAAAGTGTTTATTTGGTTTATACTTCTGTATCACAGTTAGTTGATCATCAAAGGAAGCCAGGACAGGAACTCAAATAGGACAAGAACCTGGAGGCAGGAGCTGATGCAGAGGCCATGGAGGAATGCTGCTTACTGGCTTGCTCCCCATTGCTTACTCAGCCTGCTTTCTTATAGAACCCAGGACCACCAGCCCAGGAATGGCACCACCACAATGGACTGGGTCCTCCCCCATCAAATACTAATTAAGAAAATGTCTTACAGCAAGATGTTATGGAGGCATTTTTTCAATTGAGGTTTCCTCCTTTCAGATAACTCTAGTTTGTGTCAAGTTGACATAAGACTAGCCCTACTCCTCACCTGGGCAGCACAGTAGAGCTGGCCCTGGTGGCTGCAGGCTCTCCATAACACAGGACAACCACAGAATAAACAAGAGGAGTCCTGGTAAGGATCCAATATTGAAAATGTAGCAGAAGCCAGAGACCTCAAACCAGACCAATGACTCTTTACAATGAACATTTTCAAGTAAAGACACTTGAACAAAACAGTATGCTGTGGGATACACGGCAGCTTCCACCATGAGAGCAGCTTCCACCATGAGAGCAGCTTCCACCATGAGAGCAGCTTCCACCATGAGATGGTTTTTCCTATTTTTAATTTTAATTTTTATTCTTTGTTTTCTTTGGGAGGAAGTTGCAAGGACCGAGGGTGGATATGGAGGAATGGAGAAATGAGTGGAATTGGGGTGCATGATGGGAAATTCACAAAGAACCAATTAAAAAGGTAAAAAGCAACCAAACACTAGCCAGCAGTGATCCCAGGAGGAAGGAGAGGAGCTCATACAGTCCTGTTCTCACAGACGTTGTGGTCAGGGTGCTCCCAGGGCGCGGGGCTGCTAGACACCTTCCTGTGCTCTTGACAGGGTGAGAAGGTCTGAGTGTCACGGCCTTGGAAATGAGCAAACAGTGTTAAGTGAGGGGTACTTACAGAAAGCTCTTCTGCCCCGGGCCACTTCAGGGCCTCTGCTTGCATTGCTGGGATCTCTCCTTGCTATGGACCTGTGGCCACCTTACTGTGACTCCACCAGCACTGCCTGAGCCACCGCTCTGCACTGAATCCCATGCTCACCCACAGGAATGCAAATGATAGGCCACAGCATGTGCCTTCCAGGCCTCCTGACCCGCACAAGGATATGCTAAGCCCCAAGAGCAGAACAAAGAATAAATGTTACCATGTGAACCCCTGTCTTGGGGAGTCCTGGATGAGGTGCTGGTGGAAGGTCATACTTATTTGGGCAGAATCCTTGGCAGAGTACATCCATTCATGTGACCCCATTTGACAGTCACAGCCATTTGTCCCAGGATTCTAGATGCTGAAATTGAGGCTCACATTGGTCCCTTGCCTGTCTGCAGGGACAGGAACCTTGGGGTACCGTGTCGTGTCTCCCAACTACTAGGGATGGAGAGGACAGCACTGATGGGAATTTTCTTCCCTCAGAGGAGAGACTTAGAGCTACCTTTGCAGATGCCCCATGCTAACCTCTGAGGACTTCCTGACCCTTGCAGACCATCAGTAGGCGCTAAGCTTTCAGACTTCCTGACTGTACAGACCCAACCTGAATCCAGGGTGTCAGATTCCATATTCAGAGTTAGGGGAGGCATTGAAAGCCAAGCCACGCTGAAGGGGGAATGTGTGCATGGGTCTAAGTTTTTCTTCCATGTCAGAGTTAGCACAAACGTTATGAAGATTTTCATTATTATCCAGACCAGCTATTTCAGGTTTCAACAGCTGCCCCAGTTTATGCTGTTCCTGCCAAGTCTGGAGGGAAAACTGTCAGGAAGCCTTTGAAGAACTTCTGACATTTCACCAGCCAGGTACCTTTCAGACAAACAGAAAGTAGAGCTACTGTCAGGGTCCCTGCTCCATGTTACCATCCAGAACCTGCTTCCTGGGAGTTCCTTCCTCCCTCAGTCTACCCAGAACCAGGACAGGCAGAGCAGCCTGGGCTCAACCCCAAACAAGTTCCCACGGGATACCATTTCTCTCATAAGATTTAAAAAATAATAATGAGTCCTGAAAGCATCCCATTAGAATGTTGTGTTGTTTACAGCTGAGAACAGAAGAGTTCTTTCTTACCAGGAGGTGTCACAGGGCAGAACCTCTGAGCTGCAGTGGGGACCTGACTCCTCCCTGCTAGGAGTGGCCAAATGTGGAATCATAAGGCTCAAGGCTCACCCCTGCCTCTGAAAGATGGCACCTCATTTCCTACAGGTGCATTTATTGAGTGCCTACTGTGCTCCAAGCACGTTAGGCTACTAGTTATTAGCTATTACTGTGAGAACTAACTAGAACATCCATAAGCCAAGTAAGTACAGTGTCAACAGGCAGGTCCTACAGTAATGGCTATTACAATTACCGTTTTTTGGTTTTTTTTTTGAAAGGCGGCCAAGTAAGACTGCTGCCGCAGTGTCACAAGGGTCTGGTAACCTGTTTCCTCCTGTTTGCCTAAAACTCTCTACCCAGAGAGAAATCCCTTTTTCCTAGTCCCGTTATAATTTCCTTTAAAAGCCTATGAGAAAAATCCACGTTTAATCTCCCCTTTTGCCCTGTGGGTCTGCATCCTGACTTTTGTTGTTGGAGTAGGGTGTTTTTAGTTTCTTGTTTTGTTTTTGATCGGGCTGTGGGTGAGGATGAAAGCCAGGCTGGCCTCCTGCATGCTAAGCAAGTGCTCTACCTCTGAACCACAGCTCCTGCCCATAAAATCTTTATTTCACTATTCTGCCCCCGCCAAGGCACCTCTGCCTGGGGTGTCTTTGATTCCTGCTCTTCCTGCCTGGACTGACAGTGTGGTCACCAGGCAGCACACAATGTGTTTTATAGACGTTTGTTCCAGAAGGAACAGGAAGAGGGCTGCCCTTCACGGGGCCTGAGGATGGGCTCTCCTTCATGGATTTATGGCTGATTTACTTCTGTCTCAGTTTAAGTGAGTCTCCAGGAGCCACATTAAACGCTGATGAAATGAGCCACTTTAAAAGGGGGTCGGGGACAGCCTGGAGAGAGCTTCAAACAAGACCAGATCTGTTTTTATAGATGTGTTTGCTTAGATTGTAAAAGGCTGAAAAAGTGGCGTTCAGAGCAAGGCTCGAGGCAGAACCCGATGCTATCAGGAGGGCCTGTCATCTCTTCCATGTTTAATTAAGTCTAGGGCCTCGGGGGAGGTCACAGAATGGAATTCACTGAAAGTCTCTGTTCTCTGTAACTTGAGCCTGGGGTCCCAGAAAGTTGTCACAAAAAAACAGCTCCTTCTCGGCCAGAGTGGCCCCTAATTGTTGCTCCTGGATATCTGGCTGAGGGGCCAACCAGGGGCTAGATCCTACTGACGGCTACAGCTCAAGGGAACTAAGGAAGATGGCCAGCAGCTCTACCCTTGGCCCTGCCGTTGCAGCTAAAATTAATAACAGTTCTAATGTTTGTTGAGACCTATGATATCCCAGATTCCTGCAGGGTGCCGGCAGGCCCATTTTCCACCAGCCACTCCCTGAAATGATAAGCATCTGCCCACAGACTCCCTGCAAAGAGATAAGCATGTGCCTCTTAGGTTAGGGGCAGGCTCAAATCAAAATACAGTCAGTGTAGAAGGTCATCAGTGGGAATTCTCCATCCTTATTTATTTCCTGAGAAGTCTTTGGTACAGAATACCTGAAAAGGAACGTTAACCCCAGAAACAGTATAGGTCTTTCGCAGTAAAATCTTTAATGCTCTATCTTCCAAACCTGCATATCAGAACACACTTCTGTGAACAAAAATGATGTGATTGTATCCTACTCCTCTTGAACACAGGAAGGCATTACCTGAGAGGCAGACTCCGGGTTCAGCTTCTACATGGATAAGCAAATGTCTAGGACTCCTGGTAAAATCTGGCAAAACTCAAGTAAAATCCTTCCCTGGGGCAGGACCTCCACCACAGCGGACTCCAGTTCATGTCTGCCTCTCAAGAACTTCAGAGACATCATCCATCTCAGGCTTCCCAGAGCTCTTGAGTCTTTTTATAGACTGGGAAACTGAAAGCCATCAAATGTGCTAAGAAAGACGCTAAGTGTTAGAAGTGGGTGATCCCTGGCCATCCACCAAATCTCCATCCAGTACAGCCTCTAATTCATAGGGTGGGATAGCCTGGGGAGTGAGGCAGCTGACCTCTTTCAAGCTCAGAGGTCTGCATCAGCCTCAGAGTTCCCTTGTCGAATGTACCTGCACGGTGGCAAGGGTACAGGTGCCAACCATTTCCTGGGGCTGTTCTTAATGAAACCAAAACCTTAAGAGGGAGTGCTCCTCTTCAGGGTGCCTGTGGGTGGTTTAAGTCGTGATCTGAGGAGAAAGGCATGCTCACATTGCTGTGGTTAGTTCGAGTGTCCCTCTCTCCCAAAAGCAGGACCATCCACGTCAACTCATCACAAAACTAAGATTGGCTAATCACAGTTCTGCTTTGCCCAGGAGCAGAGCGCTTTCATAATTATGTGTCCAGTTTTATCTGAATACCCACTATGGTAATAATGTCTTATGAACAAGTCACATGACTACGTGTGCGCACACATGCATGCGTTGGTGTGCGCTCCCTCATGCACACATACCATAGCATACATGTGGACGTCAGAGGAAACTTGGGGAGATGAGTTCTCTCCTTCTAGATGTGGGTCCTAAGGATCAAACTTGGGTCCTTAGCCACAAGCAACTTTACCTCCTGAGCCATCTTGCTGGACCTAACTTAATTATTTAAACTTGTATATTAGACATCTGAGTTTAGACACAAGCTATTTTCTTTCTCTAGAATTTTTAAACTGAGCCCTATGAACTCACCACTGAATCAGATAGCAGTCATGTGCACTGCAGTGGGAATTTGCACTGTCTGTGCCCTTGTCTCCCCCGAGACACCTGTGCCGTTTGTTAGGGCACACATAGTCATTGCTGTCTAGCTTCACTGAGAGACCACCTATTGAGGGGGATACTCCCTCAGGACACTCTGCCACAGTCTTTCTGGAACATTCGCATTTGCTGGCCCGGCTTTGCTCTGTGACGGATTGACTTGCCACCTGGTGGGTTGGCTTCAAGTTAGTGTGACACTGCATAGGCATGGCGTCATACAGATGGTGTGGCTTTGCTCTGCCATGAGTTGACTGCTCTGTCGGTGCCACCGACCTTATTCAAATGGAGTCTGCAGGTATGGTTACTTTTCTAAGTGATCTTTATACATTCTAGGCCATCTCTTTTCTTTGCATTTAGGAGATCCTCTCTCGAGGAGTAGAGAGCTAAATGTTTTGCCTCCTTCTTTTTTTTAACCCCTGTACCGTCTTCATAAGACCCATAATGAACCTTGGTGGAGGTTACACAGATGAGTAGCATTTTCCCAAATAGTACTTTGGCTACAAAGTATTGGAAGGCATGCCCCCTTGCTGCCCCTGATCTTGGAGCAGTTTTGTTCTTGCAAAATCATTAAGCATTATTTTGACGGGAGGCTGCCATTGCTTCGTCTGAGCACACCTGTCAGCTATACATAAACTCAGCAGTGCACGCTGCAGCTGGCTGTCGTTCCAGCCTAATTATGCTTAGCTGGATATAAATACATGATAGCTTCACAGGAAGAGGCCTTTGCCTTTTCTACAGGGCACAGAAACTCGGGTTAAGTCGGGGGCTCGCCGCTCTGGATACCCACTGCATCTACCTGAAGCACTTGAAAATAAGAAAGGTGGTGTCCATGGTCTTCCCTAATATATTTTTTGCCGAACTCAGGACATTGAGATTTTTTTTCAAAGCTTACTAGGTTAGCCCTGCAGCCAATCCTAGCTTCTTGCAAGATAACCCTAAAAAATAGTCCTAGCTCCTGCCCCATGTTCAAGAGGCTCCCTGTTAGTGGGAACCTCCTTAGATGACCTCAGCAACCCTCAGACATCCATGTACCTTGGTACTCCTGAGGCTAAGTCTAGCACCTAGAAATCTGCATTGGTGATATGAGATGAATTCTCCAGGCCGCAAGAAACCTCTGGTGGGTGTGTCTGGGATACAGAACTGGGCATGAAGCCAGGAGTGGGGCCAGCCTTGCATGTCAGGGAGAGTCGGAGCTGGTTTGAACATGCTGTGGTGGCCCAATAGGGAGCTGCCTGTACTTTACCCCCTGTTCTGTGATTTGAAGATTGGTGATTGTTCGAAGCGCATTCCCTTGACTGTTTACCCTTGGGAGTGCAAACGCCAGCATGGCCCTGCTTGTTAGACAGGAAGGCAAAGCCCCTGCTCCCAGAAATCTCTCTGAACAGAAGCTGCCAAAGCCTACCTGGGCAAAATGGTACCACCAATGCCTCCATGAGCCTGTGACTCTCCTAACCTCCCAGGAAGGCCCTCCTTCTACTCCAGGGGGACTCTGGGAAACCCTGGTCAGGACAGCGCCTGGCTCTCTCTGCACGTGCAGCAGTCTGAGAGCTCCTTTCTTCCCCTACCCTGGGTGCCGTTATTAACTCCAGCTGGGCTGCTATGCGGCCTGGGCCATATTAAAGTTTTGCAGAGTGTTCTCAGTACCCCATAAATCAGAGAAGTGAGGGCTCTGGGAACACCATATGAACAAGGTATGCATGTGGCTGTGGTTCTTTACTTGGGAGGAAACCAACTTAGTGGAGAAATGGTGCCGAGGGTCCTGGAGAGAGTAAGAACCAAGGGGCCAGGTTTGGGGAGAGGACCAAACTACCTTGGGAAATACAGTCATGTGCCACTAAACGTGGAAGTGACTCAGAAAAGCACTGTTAGGGAAATTGGTCCTTGTATAACATGGAGGGCGTGTCCCTAAACCTTGAGAGCCACTGTACATGGACTCCCCATGCAACCACATGATGCTGCAAACACAAGATATTGACAACCAACTCTTTTCTAAATAGGACTGTACTCTAAATGTTGTGTGTGGTAGATACAGTCAGGGACACTGTATATTATTTTCAAATATCTCATCTTACTCATAGTTCTGGGCTGTCTTTTAAAAGACTGGCAGAGTAGTTGTGTTTATGACAGTGTCACCAAAACACGGGGCTGATATTTCCTGGTTTGCAGAGAGAAATCTTGTCATCCTCACTTGATGGTCTTTGTGTTCTTATAAAGACACTAATCGAATCCTGGGTGGCCTGTCCTCAGTACCTGTCTTAGTCAGGGTTTCTACTCCTGCACAAACATCATGACCAAGAAGCAAGTTGGGGAGGAAAGGGTTTATTCAGCTCACACTTCCATGTTGTTGTTCATCACCAAAGGAAGTCAGGACTGGAACTAAGCAGGTCAGAAAGCAGAAACTGATGCAGAGGCCATGGAGGGATGTTTCTTACTGGCTTGCTTCCCCTGGCTTGCTCAGCTGGCTTTCTTATAGAACCCAAGACCACCAGCCCAGGGATAGTACCACCCACAAGGGGCCCTCCCCCCTTGATCACTAATTGAGAAAATGCCTTACAGCTGGATCTCATGGAGGCATTTCCTCAACTGAAACTCCTTTCTCTGTGATAACTCCAGCCTGTGTCAAGTTGACACACAAAACCAGCCAGTACCTTATCACTTCTGTATCAGTGACATCGCTGAGACAAAAGACATGACCAAAGCAATGTCACATTTCAGGTTTCAGGTGGGAAAGTCAATGACAAGAGTTAAAGCTAGCTGGTCACACAGTGCCCACAGTCAGGAAACAGGAAGTAATGAATGCTGCTGCTCTCCACATTCAGTCTAGGACCTCAGCCCATGCCATGGCCACACTCACACAGAGGTCAGCTCTTTACCTCAGCCCAACCTAGACGTTATTGCCTCCTAGAGATGCCCAACAATGTGTTTCCATGGTGATTCTAAATCCCATCAAGTTGGCAATCAAGATTAAGCAAAGCCTCGACTTCCTCTATCAGCCACCGAGGGGTCAGGGATTCAGTACATGCTTTGGTGAGGCATAAAAGCATGCCATCCTGAAGCATTCTTCCAGCAGGCAGGAAGCATCCTTGACATGAAGATATTGCAGGCCCTTGGGAATGACGTGCCCAGGAGCAGCTCTAGGCTCATGTCATAGTCCCTCAGCTCAGGCCGTCCCTGTCTCTGGCAGTGCTCGTCCACCTGTGGGAAGGGGCTCCAGTCGAGAGTGGTACAGTGTATGCACAAGGTCACTGGACGCCATGGCAGTGAGTGCCCGACTCTCTCAAAGCCAGCAGCCTACAGACAGTGCCACCAGGAGGTCTGCAATGAGAAGATCAATGTGAACACCATCACTTCCCCTCGCCTTGGTGAGTATCTCCCCAACCCCAGGTTCTGGGTGTGACGGTTCTCCTGTGGTAAGCCAGAAAGCCATCTTCTTTAAGCACTAAAGGGACTGACATTTCTAGGGCTGAAGAAGGTTCAAAGGTGTTTGACCATCCCCCTCACCCTTCTGCCAACTCAGGCAGACATCCTCAATCCTGCACCATTGTGTGAGGTGGGTGAAGAGCCGTGCTTCTTTCTAGAAAGATCCTGTAGGAGATCTGCATGGGCTTCTCTGTGGATAATGGGTGTGCACACAGGCAGGGGGGAAAGGTTACATTTTTGTAAGCTAGTGGTGCTCAGAACAAGACTGCTTATGAATCCACAGTCTAGCCAGTGATTGGGATAACATCTAATGCATTGACAAATAGCTGTCCAAGAAACTTAAGGAAGGAGTTATTCTGGCCATGCTTTAAGGGCACACTCCATATCATGAGGAAGTCATGGTGAATGGTCCGTGAGATTGATGGTTCTGCACAGTCAGGAAGTAGAGAGAGATGCACACTGGTTCTCGGCTTGCTTTCTCCTTTTTCATGTCAGCCCACCCCAGCTCCCACCCCCACATGGAATGGTACCACCCACATTCAGGATGAGTCTTCCAACCCCAGTTAACCCATGCTAGATGATTCCTAAGTGAACCAGGCTCCTGTTAGGTTAACAACATTCACCACCAGACTCCTGGGAGCTCCTGACCTGCCTGGAAGAGCTCTAAGCAGCTTCCATCTGCGTGGGGGGAGCTGCTGAGCTCATAGAGGTGACACCCATGTCTGTTGCCAGCATAAATCTGTTTGGTGTCTTTCCAGGGACCTCCTATGTGCAGGGCATCCTCTCTAAAGGATGAAGACCCTGAAGGAAATGTGAGCCACATGTTTATCCTTCAACTTGGCGCGTTAGTGGATCCTTTCTTAATGTCCTCTGTTCCATGTCACCATGTTTTATAAATGCTGACGGAAGCTGTGCTATCCATCACAGACCAGTTTCTCCAGGCTCGGGAGCAAGTTGTCTAGTGTCTCTTACTCTGAAAAGGCAGCAAGAGTTTCTCAGTCAGGGGACTGAGTTGGCTGGAGAGAGATATCCTTAGGAGAAAAGTCCCATTCATATAGCCTCAGAGGTCCATAAGTTTATGCAAGGCTAATGTATACTTGAAGGTAAGGGAGACCTATAGGTCACTTCTGTGTAGTTAGCCCTGTCTTTAACCTCTGTGTTTTTTCCACCGTCCCCTTAGCCGCTCTGACCTACAAATGTACACGGGACCAGTGGACGGTGTACTGCCGGGTCATCCGAGAGAAGAACCTCTGCCAGGATATGCGATGGTACCAGCGCTGCTGCCAGACCTGTAGGGACTTCTACGCAAATAAGATGCGCCAGCTGCCCTCTCCACCAAGCTGGTGATGGACAGCGTAGTGCTTGCTCAGTGCTCTGACTCAAGGTCTGAGGCGTGGCAGTTAGTGAGTGGAGAGCCCTCAACCTACCCAAAAGCACACCAGCCCTGCAGCCAGGACCCCCAAAGCACTCCTCTGCTCCCACAGTAAGGCCACCTCATGAATCCAGTTGCCTAGGGCTAGAGAGTGGACTTGACATCGCCATTAGTCCTTTGAGCATAATATATTGTTAATAGCCACTGGATGGCTTTCTAAGGAAAAACTACACGAGAGTCATAAAATAATTTTAATTTCCGAGCTCCTATGTACCTCAAAGGGGAACACCTCTGGCAAATAATAATTATTCACACAAACACACACACATACACACACACACAGAGAGAGAGAGAGAGAGAACATTTAGTACTTCTGTTCTGGCTTTCTGTTGACATTTGAATTCCTCGGGCTTGATGCAGCTTTGTGGAAATGAGATACCACATTGGAAAAGGCTCTGTCCTGAAAGTCAGCCATGCCTGATCAACCAGCCTCTGCAAATGGCTTCTCTGGAAGAGGGATGGACTGCCTTCCTACGAACACAAGAATCAAGACTTGGTCTCTGCCCATCTCAAAAACGTAGTCTCAAAATCCTGGGCCTTGCCTTAGAAATCTTGCCCCTGAGAGTTTCAATCTGAATAGACCAAAAAGAAAACCAGTGTCACCCAGCTCTGCACACCACCTGTGTGGGAGAACATTCCTAAAGAGCTGGATTTGGGAAGGTATTCTGCTTTTCAGAGCTCAGCTGTGTATCACACAGGGAGACAGGGAGCCTCTCATCAAGATGCTATGAAATGGGACATGCATGCATGGTCCATGGGTTTGCTTCCTGACATAAAGGTGCCCTCAGCTTCCTCAGGGGTAGGCCGGCTTCCAGTCTGCCTTCGGGCACTTCCACTCTGGCCAGCACTCCGTAAGGCCTTGTACCTTATACACATACTACAACTTGGCAAAGTAGCTTTCCATTGACCTTGGCCTTTCCTCTGAAGTTATGATGACATTTGGAACATCTGGGGACACACCAGTCCTGGGTTCTACAGCATAAGGCTTGACTTCAGTATCTGGACACAAGGAAGGTGTGCCAGGACTTGCGGAAGAACACCACGTGGCTGAAATTGCTACGTATTGATCAAGCCTTCTTCTAGC
Organism: Uromys caudimaculatus; assembly: GCA_028551405.1. NCBI lineage: Eukaryota > Metazoa > Chordata > Mammalia > Rodentia > Muridae > Uromys > Uromys caudimaculatus. The sequence goes on along the minus strand of CM052703.1, from coordinate 122,899,266 downwards.
CAATGCATCATGGGCGTGTCACAGTTAGCACCTTTGTTGTTCATAGCTGTCGTCACTGACCCATGTGGACATGGCATGGAAAGATGGAGAAGGTCCTCTCTTCCCTCCCCGTGCCATCACCCTCACCACAGAACTTTCCCATCTCCAGAAGGCCAGAGAAGTGCCAGACTGACCCTCCAAGAGCAGACCAGCTGATAGACTCACAGCTGCCCAGAAGCCAGGCTTTGCTCCACCTCTCAGAGGGTTTCCATGGGTGCTTATGAACGACCTTGAAAGGCCCATCTTCTCCTGGTGTCAGATGGAAGCTCTCACTTGGGCCAGTTTCCTTGGGATCATCTCCAAGTACTCCTTGATTTATTACTGGTGCTGTTTCTATTTGTGTTTTGGGTTTTGTTCTGTTTCAATTTTTACTAGCCCAGTACACAGATGTGGTCAGGGTGGCAGGGGATTTGTTTGGTTCCTCTTGAACTGAGAGAGGAGTGCTGAGGAGACTCCTTAGGTGCTCTGAGAGGGTGAAGTAACCACTGGTTGTCACCCTGGTGCTGTGCTAAACACTGCCTCCCAGCTCAAGCCTGGTCACCAGCACACTCCCCAGGCTGTTTTGAAAACCCACAAATTCCAGGGAGCTTAAGGCGGAGGGGAAGGTGCTGTCAATGTTCCCTCCAGCTTCTGTTAATTTACCCAAATCCATTCATAGTTTGGAGCCAGAGATCAATGAGAGCACCAGCATAGCTAGCTCAGGAGGCCACATAATCTTCCTTGTAGATCTGCAGAGGCCCACCGAGGCAGAGCAAGTCCCCATAGGTGTGCACTGGCCCTGGTGCCTCTGACCCGCCCCCCCCCCAAGCCATCTGTCACCTGAAGGAGCCCTACACCATAAACATTAACCCCTTCAGGCATGTGCTTTCTGAGCAAATGCTGGCATTGTCACTTTGAACTCCACCACACTTTCATTCTGCCATCGAAGCTCTGGGGTCACAATGGTGACGTCCTTGTGTTAAACCCACACTGTCACTCAAGTACTGTACCCCTGTGGTCCACAGATGTGTCACTAGTGCCTCTCAGTCTTATGGTGCTATTCATACTGGTGCAAGACAAACCACTCGCCATTGTCTGTGGCTTGATAGATCAGAACACAGAAGAGGAGCCATGGTGGTGACCTCTAACCTTTGCTCTTTTGCCATTTTAAAGTCAAATGTATATAGTTCCCACTAGTTAACTTACACTCAGTACTGTATCTGTGGGTTCTGTTTTGTGTTGTTTTACTTTGGGGTGCTGGTTATGAAAGAACACAGAAGAATATACAACAAACATTGGATGCCGTTAGACATGAAAAACTCATCATTTCGTTGGGAGCAAGTTGAACATGTGTAATAAAAGGTTTTTCCATAACTGTGTTAAGATCTCTGGATAGAAAGTCGAAGACAAAAGCCAGTCCTCAGGGTCTGATGGAGGGATGGTATCCTTTCCTGCTGCAGCAGTGGCCTGGTGCTTCTGAGACCTGGTTGTGGGGAGCTGTGGCCACAGTCTAGAGATCACTAGTAAATGCAGTACTGATGGAGGCCGCAGTACTGGTGGAGGCTGGCTTCTCCCCAAGGGAATACTAATAAATTCTTCAGTCCCTGGCCTTTTCCCTGCCTGGGGATGCCAAGGTCTGGCAGTGCAGTGAGGAACAACTCCCTCACAAGGCTGCTGAATGACAGTACTGTAGGCAACCACAGAGCACAAAGCCTGGCCACACCATGCTCACTTGTCCTAACAACTTAAGGGCAGGGACACAGCACCTGCACTGTGTCTTTACGACTGGGACTGCCACAGGGAGCCCATCTGGGCCTGCTTGGAGCAAGGATGTCACAGCTGGACTGAGAGAGGGGTATTCCCTCTCAGTGGGGAGAAAGACACCACCCCCTCCGCCCTGTATCCATTAAGGTTGGAAAAGCATCCAAAATTTGCACCAAATAAAGACAATTTGTTTACCAAAAAAACGTTCAGAGTCCTCCCAATGTCATGTCTACCAATCCCATTGTGAATGCCTGGGGCAGGTAACTTTATAAGAAAGCTTTAGGTTGGCCCACGGTTTGAAGAGGTTACCATACTGGCTTTGCTGCCGGCCAGGTCCCAAGGCAGCACAGAGCATCACCTGCCGAAACACAAAGTGTGCTTCCTCTGGCCTTGTTTGCTCTTCTTCTGAAGCTACCAGGCTATAGTGAGGGTGGCTTTGCCCCGTGACCTTATCTAATCCTGACCACCTCCCAAAGGCCCTACCGCCCAGAACACCACAGTCAGACTAAGTCCCTACCTCTTAAAACCATTGCCTTTGTAACTTGTAGATTGAACTTACTTCTGCATGAGTTCAGGGACCAAGCATTTTTACAGTGCAGCTCCAGGAATCTGTGGTTAGTGTTCACACCCAGAACCATCTCTTCCCTGCCCCTAGCACTTGGGGAAATCTTCTCCTTCCTCAGAGCCTTCTGATGGAGGAGGGAAGCAGAAATGTAATGACTTATTAAACACTGGCTAGGGTAGCCTCAGTGTTATCTGGTTTGTTGGATGAAACTGTCATGGTCACCCATTGGTATTTAGTAGAACAGTCCAGAACACAGAAGACCAGAAGGTCTCCTGGGGTCCCATAGTCCTGCTGTGCAGACCAGCCTAGAGACCACACAACAGGAAATACAGACGCTGCAGGAACTTCAAGGAAGAAGTAGGAACTAGGGAGCTACTTGATCTTTCAGACATTGACTGCCTGGGACATCAGTGCTTGCTCACTCCTCTCCCTCAATCATTCTGCCAAAGACCCCGCAAAAGCCCTTTTCCCCTTCCCCCCACTAGGCACAAATCTGGCTGCCTCTGTGTCCCACTTCAGTCAGAGAGTGAAGCAGTGTTCAGTTGTCTTCCAAGGCCACACCACACTAAATACTGCCCTCTACTCTTGTCTCCTCACTGCCCTGCAGCCTGCTCCCTGGTTTTCACACCCTGTTCCGCCCTGACATTGGTTTTGATGGGTCACCAATGACTTTCCAATGTCTGGTTGCTTAGACCAACTAAAGACCTCTCCAGCTCCCAACAGCCCTCCCCTTTACTAATCACCACCCCAGCTCCTGTAGCACCCCATTCCTGACCTTCCCATTAGCTCTCTCAGTGATGAGGTAACTTAGGCTCAGCCCTATACCTGCCTTTCACCAAGATCCAAGGCTTTAAAAACTTACAGTGTCTCTCCCAGATGAGCATCCTTAGTCCTGAAAACTCCAGAACTCACACACAACTCCGCAAAGATGTGGCTAGTCTCACAGGAAGCTCCAGGCCTGTGGTGTGCCAGGGCCAGAAGAAAGAAATTCATTTCATCCACCCTGTTGTTCCAAGGCTTCCACTGATTGGAGGATACCTACCCATGTTCTGAAGACAGTCACGTCTGCTCGATTGTCGGATTCTGATGTCTGTGTGAAACATTCAAACCCATCCAGACATGCTTTACCAGCCAGCTAGGCATCTTCTGGCTAGGTAAAGTGATGTAATACCAATCACTGCACATTGTGACATGTGACACTCACTGTTGTTCTGCCCCTGGAGTGTCATCCAATCTCCATATCTGGTTCAGACTCTAGCTCCAAGACTGAATCATGCAGGTGTGGCTCCTCCTCAGTGGTCCCAGGTACAAGGCGTAAGCAGTTCTCTGTATCTGTAAATACCCAACAGAAAGAGGACAGGCAAAGGATGGATGCTACACCAGTCAGGAGAGAGGCGCACTCCACAGTCCCTGCATAGCAGCTTTGAGGTTTCCCCTGGGCATGTGTTGACAGCTCTACTCGGCTTAGTCCTGCTACTGAAGCATTGATTCTGCATGGGCTTCCCTAGTCCCCAGAGGACTCCCCCTGGACAGTGACGCAGGCCCTTCCTGGCTCATGCTAGGCAAGCACTCTACCCCTGAGCAACATCCCCAGCCAAGGCTCTTCTTTTGAAAACTTCCCCATCAGGCTGCCCTTGAACTCACTCTAGCCCAGGCAGAGCTTCATTTTGTAATCCACCCCTTCTGCCTCAGCCTCCTCAGAAGCTAGGATTACAGAAGCCTGGGCCACCACATTTAGCTTTGTCGTTCGTTCTTCGCAGCGGAAGCAGGACACAGCATGGTGTGGTACTCTATCCCAAAGTGTCTGAGGCCTCTGCTTTACTGATATGACAGATGTCTGGCCCCACCTGGCTCCCTTTCTGCTCTGGGGGGAGGGGTGCCTGTTTCTTACTGTAGCCTCCCATATACCTGCTGCCTTTCTGGACGCTGTTACCTGCCCCTCCTGAGTGTGAACTGTTTTGCTCTAATAGAGATGGAAAAGAGCACAGTCAGTGACCACTCTCCTTGTAAGCAAACCATGTCATTGTGCCCTAACCAAGATCCCACACCTGGCAGAGCCATTCACACCAGGGCTAATTCTTGGTCAAAGCTGTGGAAGTCCTGGCCCAGTGCCATGGCTTAGCAGGCAAAGGCACTTACTGCTGAGACCAGCAACCTGAGTCCATCTAGATATCCACCTGACGGAAACAGAACCGACTCCACAAAGTCGGCCTCTGATGTCCACATGTTACAACATGTGCATGCTATGTTGTGACATGTCCATGCACACGTACTTCCCACACACATAAATAAATATAATTTTACAAGTTGTGAAAGTTCCCTGTCAACAGACAGGATTCTAAAACGTTTAAGGCCAAGACACTCATTACGTGGGTGAATACTGGAGATGCCATTTCCTGCTCCATTCTTTACATGTTTAAGCAACACACTAGACAGTGCCATTCTTGGGACAAGCTCGGACAGCTCAGTGACAGAGCACATGCTTAGCATGTACACGGTACTATATCTCCAAAAATCATACAATAAACTGACATTCTTACTAGGTTTAATATCACAATTTACTCTTGTGCCTAGGGAGACGAAGGCAGTCTTGTGGGCTTCACTTGGCCTGCCCCACTATAATGGTTCTTTATAGCCCAGGCCCATCCATTCTAATTCTGTATTCACAGTCAGAGTAGATGATCATTGGGTGGCTTCATGGGCCCACAAACCGCTATGAGCCAAAATGGTCCTGAACCAGAACTACACATTATTTTACTTTTAAAGGGGAGACTATAGGGTCACACTGGCTCCTGACTGCAACCTGGATCCAGTACGCAGCAATAATCTATATGTCTAGCACATTTCCTTACACAAGTAAATGGCTGAAGATTCCTTTAGGGGAAAGATCGGAACAGACGACTTTCTGAGCTTTCTTCCTGAGACCCAGCTTTGCCTTAAGTCCTTGGACTCTGATCATGAAATCTGGCTGAGGATGGAAATCGGAGAGCGTGTTAAGACTTCTAAGGGTTCTTGTGATCATCCAGCCCTGTAATTTAGTGTATAAACTGAGTCAGACCCTTGGCATACTGTCCCAGCCCGCAGGACCATCGACAAGGGTCCGAGGAGGGAACTGTCAGATGAAGGAAAGAGACAGGAGACAAGAGATACCTTGGGAGCAAGACGGCAATCCGATCAAACTCCAAAGAACTTTATTTCTGAGTCCGTATATAAAGCACTTAAGGCAGGAAGTGACAGGGGTAGGGGGATTCCCAGGGTTGCTTTATCGTAGCCAAATGTCACACATTGCTGCAAGGCAGGATAGCAGGATATCACAAGATTTCTTTAAAGCCGCAGGCTACTTCAAACAGGATGTCTTAAAACCGCAGGAAGCAGTGAGAGTGGGGAAGGATCAAAGGAATGACTGCTGTGAAGCCTGGGGCGCTCAGGCCTACTAATCAAGCCAAAGCCTGTTGGTCTCCGACAGCATACCATATCCTGCCCTAATAGATGGTTCTATTGACTGACTGTTTCTCTCTAGGTAATGACCTTTTCCTGCCACTACAATGGCATTTCCATTCATTTTAATAACTTCACCTCCCAGTTTCTGACTATTGAGAACTACTATACAAATGTGAGAGGGATGGTGCAGCCATTAAGAGCATTGGCTCCTGTGCCGGAGGACTCTAGTTAGAACCGCAGCAGTCACAACCATCTGTAACCCCAGTTCCAAGGGATCTGATGTCCTCTTCTGGCCTCATGGGCGCCGCATGAGAGTGGTGCAGTCAGAACATACAAACATACAGGCAGAACGCCCTAACACTTACAAAAATAAGTATCTAGCCTCTGTTGTGGTAGGCTCCTAATAATCTCATCTCTGTCACTTCCCTACCATTATGTTAAAGATGTGGCCTGGCTGGGGATGGTACACACACCTTTAATTCCAGCACTTGTGAGGCAGAGGCAGGTGGATCTCTGAATTCACAACCAGCCTGGTCTACATAGCAAGTGTCAAGACTGCCATGGTTTACATAGACTCTGCCTCAAAATCAAAGGTCTTAGCCCTCCAGGTGTAAGCAATTGGATCCCTTAGGCTGCCAAGGAAACTGTCTGATGGCACTTCACTTTCAATCGGTGATTAATCAGCTGCAGTGCTTTTCTTGTCTCTCTCCTGTATCCCTAATATTTAGCAAGTACCATTGCATCATGGCCTGATCAATCATGTCTCTATTTCTACACATCTTTCAAAAGACTTGAGCTAATATACCATCAGGGAAGGCTTGGCCACAGACTCCATAGAAGCTTCTGTTTTCAAGAGGAGCCCTCATCTCCAGATGATTGTCACTCCAAATTCCCACTTTGGGATCTGCTTACTAGGATTATATTAGTTTAGAGCAGTGTTCTCAACCTGTGAGTCCCGACCTCTTTAGGATAAATGACCTTTTCAGGAGGCTTGCACATCAGATATCCTGCGTATCGGATATTTATATTACAATTCATAATGGTAGCAAAATTAGTTATGAAGTAGCTACAGAAATCTTTTTATGGTTGGGGGTCACCACGACAGGAACTATATTAGGAAGGTTGAGGACCACAAGCTTAGGGTCTCTAGAACCAGTCTCTAAGATGGAGAATTGTTGGTTGGAGGCTCACTGCCCTGAGTTCCACTGGCCCCCCAATACACATACCACAGTTCCCAGTAGAACATCGTGATAGAGAGAGAACAGGATTGGCAGGTGATAACAGCCTGCGTGCACTGCCAGCAGATGCCACCGGTTTCTGTCTCCAGGTGTCTCTATCTAGTCTGCTTCTTTTTGTCTCTGCCATCACCAGATGCAGCGTCACAGGCTCCTTGCTGTGGTCCTGTTGTAGCTTTCTGTCTTAGTCACCTTGGAATAGATGATGTACAATACACACAACAGAAGTTTTTCTGCCCACGGTCCTGGGTGATGGGAAGGACAGCCAAGGTTCAAGTTCCCAGTGTCAGCTGAAGGGGTCCTCTGCTCCACAGAGAGTGGCTTCTTGCTTCATATGGTAGAAGGATAAATCCAGCTCTCTTAGGTCTCTTAGTTTAAGATCCATGAACCTTGTTCCTGGAGGCCTTACCTTCATGGCTGAATCTCCTCCTAGAGGTCCTACCCTCTAATCCCACTAAGGATTAATTTTCAATACATGAAATTTGAGGGAATGCAAACACATAGCATTTCATGACCCGTTATCTCTAGTCACTTGACGACATTCTCCACGTCACAGCCAGGGTATTTTTGAAGTAGAGAAAATTAAAAGGAAATCATGAAGAGAAGTACAGAGCATCCCCCCTGCCTAACCTCCTCCACTAGCTTGCTCTGGTCCTTCTCCTGCCTCCCTCCGCTTCATCCCTGTGCTTCCCCCACAAGCACCAGACAGGCTCCACTGCGCCCTGCAATCCCTTCACTCTCTCCCTGCCTCTGAGTTCTTGTAGGTGTTGTCTCCATTGTTTGCAATGCTCCTACCACCCCTGCCGTTCTCCCCAGCCTTATAAACTTGCATCTAGCATGTCGCAACAAGTGTGACCTTTCAGTCAGACATTCCCTAAGCAATCCCCTAATGTGTCTTCCCAAGGCTGACTGCCACCCTTCTTCAGCACCTGTTGGACATTCTAAGAACTGTGTGCTGCTTACCTCCCCATTAGAAAAGTAGGTTGTGGGGCTGGAGAGATGGCTCAGCTCATGCTCTTCCAAAGGCTGTGAGTTCAAATCCCAGCAACCACATGATGGCTCACAATCATCTGTAATGAGATCTGATGCCCTCTTCTGGGGTGTCTGAAGACAGCTACAGCAAGTGGAGCCAGAGCAAGCGGGGCTGGAGCCAGAAGAAAAAGTGTCTGAAGACAGCTACACTATACTTACATATAATAAATAAATAAATCTTTTTTTAAGAAAGAAAGAAAAGTTGGTTGCACCAGAGCAGAAACCATACCCCTCTTCCATGACGCTGGGTCCCCAGTGTGCAGCACAAGTGTATATTAAATAAATTTACTTGCTCTTTGCTAACTCCAATGTCTGTTATTTACATCACTTGAGGATAATTAAAGAATGTACCAGAAGATGTTTGTACATGGTAATGGAAATACACTCTAAATTCAGTGGGGGTCTTAGGGGGTTGGGTTGGTTTTATTTTGTGTTTGTTTGTTTGTTTGTTTGTTTGTTTGTTTGTTTGGGCTTACACTTCAAGTGATAACAAATACTCAGACAACCAGCTTTTAAGCCAATAAAAAAAGATGTTTAGTATTTTTCGAATTCTCTCCCATGTTAGCCTCCCTTTGACAATGCAGATAGGTGTTCTCAAATGGTCTCTGTGGCCTTCTATATTTTCTCTCTTTATCTTTTTATCTATGGGTCAGGAGAACAAGATTGGCACCCGATGAGTCAAAGAAACCCCATGATTTGGTAAGGGTCCTGGCAAGGCTAATTGATATACTTCCACCGGTTGTTTCAAAGATAAAAGCTAAGCCTATGGCTCACAGTGCTGTCAGGACAAGCCATGTAACTGGCCAGGGCCCTGAGTGACATAGAGCCCACAGTGGGATTCCTCAGAAGCAAGTCTACACTCATACCCCTGGGTACATGCCCTCCTGCCCCTCCAACTCCTTCTCAGAAAAAAACAGCTCTTTCTAGAGCCTGGGCAGCTCCAGCACTTCAAGGGAGGCATTCAAAGCAGGACCATGAAATTAAACTGCATTTCCTTTGGAACATACTATCCACTCAGGACTCAGGGACCCATCCCATTCAAGGGACAATGTCAAGGACCTAATGAAGCAGACCAATAAGCCAGTGTGAGACCCCTTTCTGACAGAGCCACCAAGTGAGTGTCAGTCAGTCCAGCCACCAGCCTATGCTGTGTACACACAGCCTAGCACTTCACACAGCTCTGCAGCTCACCTTACAGGCCTCAGGAAGGGCAGGGTACCCTGACTCAGTTTCCCATAAGTTCCTTCTCACTACCCTCACCCCATTCTCTCTCAAGCGCTTGCTAGCTGCTCCCTTTCTGTCCCTGTCTGTGCCTTGTTATTCTTTCTCCCCATGATCTTTGCTTTCTTTCCCCCCTACTCTTGAGTCAGCTCCACCGAGATGCAAATCCATCCACTAAGGACCCATCACTGGTCTCCAGGAAGTCGGGCTGCTCCAGAGGCTGTGTTCCTCCAGTCCTTTACAATGCCAAGACCCCTTTTTAAAAAGGTACCACAGCTGTTCATCCAGAACCCTTGCAAACACACTGGTCCTTAGAAGTTTTAGAGTCTCCGGCTTACTGCTGTGTGTGCCAATTGCACGTTCAGCTAAGGATGTATCTCCTGCAATTGGCTTTTTTTGCCACTGAGGTTAGTTTTAACATGCCAGCTGATAGTTATAAAAACAGCAATCCTGGAAGTCCTGTCCAAGGATCGTTATGTATTAACACATCGTTAAAATAAGACATCGCAAAGTCAAAATACGATTATAATCGTTGACCTATCAAATACTGACAGGTTTTGAAAACTCATTGGAAACCAAATGCCATTTTATTAGATGGACTCGGAGCAGGGAAGTGGTGATGTAACAATGGGGTTGGTTTGATGTGTTAATGGTCTTTGCTAATATTTTCTTTTGCAAAGCAAACAGATCATATACCCACATGTATTACATCATAAATTTACAACTGTGTTCTGTGTATATATACATACATATATATATATCTCCACGCACACATACACAATGCAATGTACCACCTAGGTGATGTGGAATAATCTACTGTGACTTACCTAATGGCCTTGGGACGATTTTAACAGGGTCTCTACATCAACTGAAGCGATAATCACATGTGCAATTAAGACAAGAGGCTCCCAAGAGAGCTGCAACACCCATCTGAAGATACAAGTTATGGTATATAAAATTTATTGCCGCTATGACTCATAGTTTAACTATCTGTTTTACAATGCAAATCAATAAACTTTTATTGAGCAGTGTAATCGATGCAGGGTGGAGGGACAAAAGATGAATAATACCCAGCCCCCATCCTGGGACAGATAGTCATAACAATATGTTTATTGTACCCTTCTTCTGGCAAGTAAGAAGCTCTGCCCAAATGTGGAAAAATATTTAAGTCTGTTCAAAACTAATAGGATGGTTGGCTCTAAGCTCAGGATAAACAAACCTTTGCCCACAGAGAAATCAGATCTGCTGCCCTTCTGATTTGACTCGCCAAAGCCAATTTCTCTGAGTTTGACTGCCTCCCTCACAAATGGCCTCAGATGAACTCTGTACGTCTGACACCGCAGCACCACATAATGACATTGTCTGTGCTTCACAGTCAGAGTGACCGCCAGGCGCAGTGAAGAGCCTGCCTGGTCTTTCTCTGAAGGTCTACCTAGGGGTCGTGATAGATAGACACAAACTGTCTGCACACAGCCAGGTGCACATGTGGGCTTGGCTTTCATGTGGCTATTTTGGGGTGTTCAAAGAGATAAAGGGGAACATACATTTTAAAAGAACGGGAAATCATGGGAAAGATCAAGGAGAGAAGAAAAAAGACCTAAGAAGAAAAGTCAGAATTGACAAGCAAAATTAGTAAAACGCAAAAGTCAAAACAGCAGATGATATCCAGGGCTACAGGAATCAGAAGATTCACGAAGTGAGAGATAATACTAAAGAACTTTACCCAGAAGAGAGCACAATGGGACAGATGAATTTTAAAAAATGAAAATACAGATAAGAAAGAGCAAAGCTATTTTGAAAGTTGTTAGCTTCTCTCTGATAGATGCTCCAGAGGCCAGAATGAAGGAACCGGCAGAGAGGAGGTGCCTGAAGGCACAATGACCAAAGACAAGTGTCCTTAAATCAAAAGGTACAGCAGCTGGGGGGGGGGGGGGCCCACTTCCAATCCCTCCAGGGGAAGTCTGAAGCTGAACTCTATTCAAACTGTGTCCCATTCCTGCGTATGCTAATCTATGATTAAGCTTAATTTTAAATTAGACACAGTAAGAAAAGAATAATAAAAATAGAATAATTATACTACTCTATCAACCTTAGCATATAATTTCCCCTCACACACACACACCCGCCCCCGCGGTTGAGGACATGTTTACTCAAAGAAATCCCGTTTTGGTTCCTTTTCAGCATATCTGAATTACTAATAACACTATGGCTTTGTTTGGGGGCTGGTAAGTAAAACAGAGGCGACCTCGATACAAGCACATAGACAAACCACAGTCTCTCTGATAGCCTAGAGGGCTATTAGGTGATTAACTGGCAGATAGCATATGCAGTCTGAAGACACCAGACCAAGGGATGGTTCACATCCTAAGCAAAGCAGAGCAGTGTGATGCTTTATTGTGCTCCTTCGAACAGAGCACAGCTGCTTAGAACTTATGAATGGCTTGTTTCTAGAATTCTCCATTTAATATCTTTTGGACTGCAGATCTATTGAAAACATAAACATAGATAATGGCCATACTGCTATGGGAAAAATAACAAATAAAAGTAAATCCATAGGCTACACATCATAGTGAGACTTCAGACATTAAGAACAAAGAGAGCATTTTAGTGTTGCTGAGGAAAGACAGTAATCCCCTCCCCCCCCCCCCCCGAGAAATCACAGAGATGCCCAGGAGATGGAGAAACATCTTTGAAATGCTGAGAGGCTGTCTCTGCTTCTATCTGCCTCACCTACAGTCACCCATCCCATGAACCTCTTCGGTGTGGCAACTTCCACCTTCAGAGCTCTTCAAAAGTTGCCACTTTTATTGAACTTGTCATTGGCCATTTTACACATGTACATGATCTGTTCTGATTATTTCAGCCCACCCTCATCTTCCTCTGACTTCTGCCCTCCTTCCTACAAGTTTCTTTCCCATAGCCATCTTGTTTTGCTTTGTGACCCACTGCACTGGAGCTGCTTATGTGTGCTAGAAGCTGGTGTGCTCACTAGCTAATACATAACAGAAGACAATGGATGGCCCTCCTCAAGAATCCATCAGTAGCCAATAGTTCAGCAAGGAGGGGTAGGTCCCTTCGATCCCCTCCCTGACCCATGATTGTCTATTGGTAGTCTTGTGTACCACCCCCCCCCCCCTGTGCAGCCGTCTGCAGCTGTGAGACATGATGGCAATAACTATCTCACACACAATACGACATTACACAGCCCTCTCCCCGTCTTCCTTAAGTGACCAGTCTTGGATACTTGGTTAATAGCAATAGAAAATGACCAGTCCAGTCCGAGGCCATGGGCTGTTTTTGATCTCCCTCAGCTTCCTAGGGGAATAGAAACCCACGTGTGGTGGACTTGGTGGGTAGGTGAGAGAACCATGCCTTCAGGGATAAATGGCTAGCAGCTTTCATCTATGACAGTATGGGCTCTTCTGTTTAGGAATCAGATGGCACTGGTCTCACTGTCTCCAGGTGGGCCGCTGCTCACCTCTTCTACCACACAATCTGAAGCATGGTAGGCTCTCCATGACTCTTGCCGCTGGCTCTTCAGCAATGTCACAGCTTGCCACCAAGGCTGCTACTGAAAGCACTTCTGATCCTTGCAGACACCAATGAATTCGCTGTCCAAAGCCTAGAAGTCTTTGGGTTATGATAGGATCAAAGATGGTTAAAACCAGCAGGCCTTGGGCCTGATGCAGACGTGGCTTATTGTTGGTTTGTCTCCTGCTCCTTTGGCTTATGTAATGTCCCTCTCTGCCCAGCCTATGCTGGGGTCATTTCCTGCTATGCCACATCATTATGTCTAGCAAAAGCCTTCGAGTACCTTTGGATACAATACTTTTAGCCGCCATGGGCCAACGAGTCACATACAATCTGTTTTTACTTCCATCTAAGTGGCTTTTTCAGAAGAGTATAATAATTCCAAGGAGAGAAAAATTGTCCTCCCCATGCCCAGGGACCCCATCATGACTCCTTTGCAATGTCAACAGTCTCCTACGCCACTATCCCAAGCTCACCCCTGGCAGATACAAGCCAGCCAGGAGAAGTCCTATACCCAGCGTGGCTAGAATTATCCCAGCAGCTCAACCTGCTCACACCAATGTCCTGTATCATCCATTCCTTCTGAGGGAAACCACAACTCAGGCTCTTGTCCCCATTGCTCCCCTGCCCCATCTGACTCTTGATGGAGCCTGGGGTTTCCACACAAAGCCCTGCACCCCTCAAGAAAGTCCCCTGCTTAGGGACAGTCCTCTCTATAACAGTTATCTCCCTTGCTCCAACTTCTCTGTGACTGCACTATTCTAAAACAAGAGGCAAAGATGAGGGTGGTCAAGACTCCCCGAAGGACAGAGCCACAGGCAGACACCCCACCTATCTGCTGCTCCCACAAGAGAGGAACAGATCGATCATTAGGTTGTGTCTAAGCAAGTGATTGGTGGCCAGCTCATGCCCTTCCACGCTCAGTGGCCCATCCTTCTATGGCCTATGCTTCCTCCTCAGTTAGAAAATGAGGCTGATTTTTCCTGGCTCTCCTCTGAAAGAGAAAACACTAATAAATCAAACACCAAAATATTTATTCCTCTTGTCGCACTGTCATGTACACTTCTTGAGGGCTTCAGCACCTCTGTATCTCCACCCTGGACCCAGATTTGTGTAAGACCATAGTACATATTACTTATCAGGACTCCAGTTGCCTTCCTTCCAGAAGCCTGAAAGAAGGCTGGCTCGCCAGATGTGAGACCTGAAGCTGATGTGGGGGTGAAACCATCTAAAAAACGAGACACTATTTAGCTTTGAGTAATTAATCTCCCTGAATGATCCAGAAGCATCCAGAGTGGGTACGCCCCCAGTCAGTAAGGAATGCTGAACAGGGTGTGGAAGGCATGGGGGTGGGAGTGGCATTCTCTGACCTTAGGTCATCTCTCAGGGCCACTGAGCAAGCACATCCATCACGGGACCCATGAGAATCTCACAGAGGGATCTTGAAGACATAAGGATGGACAAGCAGAAGGAGAAAAGACTGTTTTAGCATAAAGGACAGAGCTTGCAAGGGAGTATGGTGAGTGGAAGTCACTGGCACATGAGTCCTGCGTCATAGAATGACACGAGTAGAAACTAGTGACACAGAGACCCCTATGCTTCCAGTTTGGACCCAGTGGCTCTCTACAAGACCTGGTGCAAGCTCAGTGCTCCACAGCATTCCTGGGTGGATGAATGGGTGAAGAGACCACTGTTTGCAAACACTCAGGCCCCTGGAAGCCAGACTAATGGCGTTCTGCCTTCAGGCTAGCTGGGCTCCAGGCACAAAAGGACACCTAATTGGACTTTGTTGCTCCTGCAGAGACAAAGGCCAAGATAGCCAGGGGTGTTTCAGGGCTAAGCTGGATGAGCCGGTTAAGCCTTGCTTTTAAAATAAATAGCTTGTACTGTTTGTGCCCCAAGGACAAAATACAAAATATGCTTCATGGAGCCTGTCTCATTTATTCCTTGCAGCATACATATGCAAAGCATTAACCAGCAAACTCCCCCACCAGGCTTGTTTGGAGAATAAAGAGACTTGCCAAGGTCACACAGCACATCAGGGGTGAAGCTGAAACAGCAAGGACCCACACCCCACAGCCTGAACTGTGTCTCTCCCTGATTGGTTTCCTCGTGTTTCAGCCACGGCCCATGGCCAACCAACCAAACCATGGGCTGCAGCCCTTGTTAACTCTGAATCCTAAGATAGGTCTTCTCTTCTAGGACACTGGAAATGCTGCCCCTCTCTAAGGATCAGAGCTCATTCACAGCAGTGTGGCTACTTCTGGTGATTGCTACCTTGGGGCCAAGTGGGATGAACCCCAGAAGGGAAAAGGAGATGACTTGGGTATGCCTGAGAGAAGTCAGATGTGGACATGGGCCTGGCCTTCCCATGGGGAACAGTTGGGGGGGTACCATTTCCCAGCTTTGGGTGTGAAGTTCCCCTCACTGAGGGGACCTCCTTAACCTCTAGGCCTCAGTGTCTTTCTGCAAGTCACAGTTTCTCCTCCTGACACTGGAAAGAAGGCCTCTCTTTCCATTCAATAATTTTGCTATTCATTGTTACATGGATATTAAGAGCACATGGATGTATCTGTAGCTATCAAGAGCACATCTAGAGAGAGGGGTTCCAGGGGAACACAGAACTGTCAGAGACATGTGGTTACATTGGGGGCAGTGACAGTCTATTAAGATACACCTCCAAGGAGGAGCTAGCCGGAGTTGAAAAGATTATTTAGTAGCTCAAAGGGCACGCTGCACAAAAGATGTCTTAGTTTTTTTCCTAAGATTTATTTATCTGTTTTATTTATGAGAACACTGTCACTCACACACCCCAGAAGAAGGCATTGGATCCCATTACAGATGGTGGTGAGCCACCATGTGGTTGCTGGGAATTGAACTCAGGACCTCTTGCAAGAGCAGTCAGTGCTCTTGACCACCGAGCCATCTCTGCAGCCTCCAAACGTATGTCTTTATATTCTCATCTGCACAGCATGGGCTTTCTGTTCATTCACATGTTGTTGGACATACAATGCCATGTGCCATGTGTCTTATTAGCATTTTAAATCTCTACTTACAGGTGTGTGTTTTCATATTAGAACAAGTCACAGGTCACTCCTAGATGTTGTGGAGTGCCTCAGTGCTGCTCCAGTGAGAATTGAGTTGCCTTTGGCTGAGGAGTCTTCCTCTTTGTCAACTTGTCCCTTTCATGTTAATTTCAACCTTTGTTCAGTCTCTCCCAGGAACTCACTCCCTACCCCCATTCTTTTGCCTCACAAGATGCCAGGCCCTATCCAGATTACCATCTATGCTGTGACTTCTACAGAAAACGGAGCACATTGGTAAATAGACGTGAGTTTACAGTCTGCTGCTTTTGTCCCAAAGGCTCTGTGTAATGTCATTTGGGAAGTCCATTAATCATAGCCAGACAGACTGAATTCCAGATGTGGGTCTCATAACATTAGGTTTTTCAAAGACCTACTTATAACGATGGTTCTTGCAGTTCAGTCCTGTCAGGATAGCAGTAGCATGGCCTTCCAGGAACAGCCAGCTCTCAGCAGGCAAGACTCAGCAGGGGGGGATTAGGACCAACAGGAACACCAGGAGAAGTTCTCAGCTGTGCCTCTCTCAACGAAGCAAAGATCAGCGAAGACACTCGACCAAGAAGTGTTACAAAGCTAGCTTTACAAGCGAGCCAAGCCCCTCTCACAGTCTGTTGAGTCCTATTGGGCTGGAGAGATGGTTCAGGGGTTAAGAGCACACTAATTGTTCTTCCAGAGGTCCTGAGTTCAATTCCCAGCAACCGCATGGTGGCTCACAACCATCTGTAATGTGATCCAATGCCCTCTTCTGGTGTGTCTGAAGACAGTTACAGCGTACTCATATAAATTAAAAAAAAATAAATCTTAAAAAAGAAAAAAAGACCTATTTGGCTGGAGAGATGGCTCAGCGGTCAAGAATGCTGGCTGTTGTTTCAGAGATCCTGAGTTCAATTCCCAGCAACCATCTGTAATAGGATCTGATACCCTCCTCTGGTGTGTCTGAGCAGAATGACATTCATACATACATAAAATAGATAAGTCTTAAAGAAAAAAAGAAAGAAAGGAAGGAAGGAAGGAAGGAAGGAAGGAAGGAAGGAAGGAAGGAAGGAAGGAAGGAAGGAAGGAAGAAAGAAAGCAGAGTCCTATTTATAGTCCCTCTAAACATCATGTGTACTTCATGGGTCTTGCCTCACTATGTGTCTTGCCTCAGCATGTGAGTCTGTCTTAGCAAAACGCCACATGAGTCTGTCTGACATCACTCTGCCAGTCAGCCCGAGTCTGTGGAAACAGCAAGAAGCACACCAACTGACTTTCCAACGATACCGAAGTTTCCACTTCAGAGTCTATCTTCCATCAGCTACAGAACAAACAATATGGAAATGGAAGCTTGGGTTCACATTAAGATGACAACCATCACCTGAGACACTGACTACCTATCCAGAGTGGCCAGCCAATGTGCTCAGACCAAAACCCACTTCATGGATCTAGGAGAGCTAGGCTCTGGTGATTACAGTAGGGTTCCTTTGGAAAGAGCTGAGACATACCAATACGAGTGGGGCCAAGATCAGGTATTTTCCACTCCTCTTAGACCTCCGAAAGAAAAACCACACAGGACCTTAACAGGTGATTAAGTGCATGTGCCCAGAAGTTTGAACAGCTAACGAACTGGCCCTGAACGCATGCCTGCGAATAGAAAAGGTTCTCGAACGGGCTGTGTCTCAGTCTGCTCTAGATGCCATAATACAAAGTAACAGAGTGGGTGTCGTGAGTGTCAGCCACTGTTCTGGAGGCTGGAGGTCCACAGCAAAGTCTGGCTGGGTTTGCTTACTAGCCCAGGTTCTTTGACTTCTGCCTGGCAGCTCTGTCCTGACATGCTCTTTCTTCTGAGGGAGGAAAGCTCTGCTGTCATTTTCATAAGGCCGTAATCCCAATTGATCAGGGCCTCACTTTTGTGACTTTATTTAATATTTATTACCTCCTATTTCCAAATACACATCGGAGATTTGGGTTTCAACCTATGACTCTGAGGAAGATTCAAGTCAGCCATCCTTGATACGTAGACTAACTACGTGGATAGCAGAGCAAAGGAAAGGCCACTCCACCAGAATAGCCCTGCTTCTCTAGAGTATATCAGGACCAAGAAGTGGTCCATCCTTCAGAGAGTGCCTCTGGTGGTTCGAATAAGCTTGGCTCATGGGAAATGGCACCATGAGGAGGTGTGACCTTGTTGGAGCAGGTGTAGCCTTGCTGGAGGAAGGGTGTCACCGTGTAGGCAGATTTTGAGGTCCTATGCTCAGGCTCCACCCTGTCTGAAAGAGACCCTCCTCCTAGTTGCCCATGAGACAGTTTTCTCCTGGATGCAGCGGGATCAAGATGTAGAACACGCAGCTCCTTCTAGAGCACCATGCCTACCCGGACACTGCCATGCTTCCGACCATGATGATAATGGACTGAACCTCTGACACTGCAAGCCAGCTCTAATAAAATGTTGTCCTTTATAAGAGCTACTTTGGTCATGGTATCTCTTCACAGCAATGGAAACCCTAACTAAGATAGTGCCAGTGTAGAATGACCCACTATCTGTTCAATAGGACTGTGTGGTGGGAAGAACACGATCAGGGCCTGCCAGCTATGACCAGCCAGCGTCCCAGCAGCTGCGGAAGATACACCATTGTATGGGAGAGAAGAAGATATCCCATACACCGCTATAGGTTAAACTCCCCTACAGATGATGGGGATATAGGTTTGTATCACCAGAAAACCTGTCTAAGTCTCTAGAAGCAAAGTCAACCATAAAAGCCTCAAAGAATGCTTATATCTGGTGGCCACAATAGTGCAGTTACTCCTCAGAATCCATGGGCTTGGTTCCAAGAGCCCCACAGATAATAAAATGTTCAGATGTTCAAGCCCCATATGTAGAATGGCACAGTATTTGTACAGATTCTACGACTATCCTCCTCTGACTTTAAATCCTTTCCAGATGACTTATAATACCTAATACAACATCAGTGCCATGTAAATAGCAGTTATTCTGCTTTGTGTAGGGAAGGATGACAGAAAAACAGTTTGCACATTTTCAGTACAGATGCAAATTCTTTTGTTGTTCCAAATATTTTCAGTCAGTGGTTGACTGAGCCTGCAGGTGAGGAACCCATGGACACTGGGGTTAGGTGGGTGGATGGGGAACTGCCCTTGGGTAGACTTCCTCCAGGTTAATGGAGGAGGAATTCCCAGAGTTCTCCCGCTGATCTCCCAAGATCAATCATGGAGCTTTCCTGTGGGCAGGTTTCCTGCCCAAGTCTGGAAGGAAGAGCTGAATCAACCTGAAGTGAAAGTCAGAGTTGGATTATGACACAGAACTAGATATTTTTATTACCGAATTGGGACCATATTTTGCAACTTAAATTGACTTGACAAAGTAGCTGGAGAAATATTTTTACTATCTAGGAGAGACCAGAAACTTCCTGGGGACAAAGTTTTCATCCAGGAGCCGAGGAGGAGTTGGACTCCCTGAGTATCTTTATAGGAACAGTGAGCAAACAGGAAGAATACACTCCATGGGCAACCTTGACTTTGGGGCTGATGCATCTTCCATGTTACAGGTACATGGTGTACAGCTCTCTTGTAGGGTAGTGGTGATACAGCCTACCATGCAAGACGACTTTGAAACTTCAACTGCATATACTAGTGACTATAAAAACCTTAGGGCAATTCCTGGCACACAGCAAGTCCAAAGAGATGACAGCCACTGCTGTTGTTGTTTGTGACAGTAACGGTAACTGGAGCGATGTGTCAGAGAGCCCCTGTAAGTCAGAGGTCTCCTCAGCTCCAAGCTTGCTGTGTGTTCTGGCTTCCAAAGTTGACTCTCCTGTTAAAGTCAGCTTCCAGTACTACAGCACTTTAAGGAAGTCCCAAACCACTCAGAAATCTGGCCTTTCTCCCCAGCCCAAAGCAACTGTTGGATTTTATGTGGAAATCTTCGACTTCGACTTCTCATTTGGTCTCCATTTAGAGCTTTGAAAATATGAGATGTGCTGTCTATGACTTTTCCCCAGACTCTCACTGAATACTAAGCACTGTTTTCCAGAAAACTCAGCATCTGGACAGCTATCTAGCCCCTGGGATCACCCATGGAGTTGGACTAGTACCAAAGACTGGTTACCACAACACACCATCTACTCATGAATATCATTAAAGCAAGCTTGGTTCTGAGAAACCTTAAACCTTCAACCTTTGGCTCACTTCTGCCTTTTCTCAGCATTATAGAACATGATTAAAGGTGACACTGTGCCACAAAAAAGTTACGTGTGGCTCAAAATTCTAATTCACACTTGATGAGTCCCTTATCAATGGCCCCGGATGGTATGGTGTTAATGACTAGCCCTGGTGCTCTGCTCCTACCAGAAGCCCGTTACTAAGCCTACCTTGTGTTTTACAGTCTCCCCATCAGCCCCTGATGTCTGCTCATAGGACGAGAGCTTTACTTAACTGTTACTAACTGTGCACAATTTGCAAGAGATGAAGAGACATTCTAGAAGTTACTGCTTCAGCCTTCTGGAGAAAGGACAGGAAATGGGATGGTTCTTAAAGTCACCTTCCTAGAGCTCTGGAGAGAAGGCAACCTGTGACCCGGAACCTTGGGAGGCAGCCAAAGCCGGTGGCTGCCGTGCAGGATGAAGGGACACTCTTACAAGCCCACAGGAGGTGGTGAAAGAGCATTTGAAACTGTGGGGAATGAAGACACTGAGAAGCCATGGAAAGGAAGCCATGGGAGCTGAGTAGCAAAGAGCAGTGAATGGACACAAACAGTCGGCCCGGGGACTATGGAGGGGGCTGTGAGTGAGGGACGATGGGATCTCAGCTTTACTCGTTCACTCTTATCATTTTATTTCATAATATTTGAGATTATAATTACTTCATTTCCCGCTTCCCTCTCCTCCCTCTACCCACTCCCATGTACCCCTTGTCTTGCTCACATCCAAAGTCATGACCTCCTTTTCTTTAATTGGTGATGGTGGTGGTAGTGTGTGTGTGTGTGTGTGTGTGTGTGTGTGTGTGTGTGTGTGTGTGTGTATGTTCCTAAATATGTAAATATAACCTTCTCAGTCTGTATAATGTTGTACATATTTTTTTCATGGCTGACTATTTGCTACTGAATATGAACTGGTGTGCTCCTCCCTGGGGAAGAACAATTCTCCTGCTCTCAGCAGTCCTTCCTTGCTCATAGTTCTTGGTCCATGTCTGAGGACCAGTTATCATTAAGAATGGCCAATTTAGGGGCAGAGGCAAAAGACAATTTACACATCGTAGAAGCAGAAGCAACGAACTATGTAGGTAGTCCAATTAAAGTCACACTGGCAACTTCGAAAATGTCTGTACGACCAACAGTTTCCCTTGGAGGCTTCGAAATTACACCACCTGTGATCTTAAGGTTGAAGTGTGGTTCAGGGCCTGTGCACATTAGTGGACAGGACCTAGTAGCTGTAGAGGAAGATGTAGAGTCAGAAGATAAAGATGAGGAGGTTGTAAAACTCTTGGGTATGTCAGAAAAGTGATTTGCTCCTGGAGGTGATAACAAGGTTCCACAGATGTGCTGGCAAGTAAATGCAAGCAGGAGAAGAAGAAGAATCTACCTTCTTCCAGTGTCTTTTAACATCAACCGGTATTTAAGTTGAGAAACTAAGAGAATGTTCCCAAGCGACACTGACCCACTGTAAATTTACAAATGTGTTTGTGATTGTGCGAGGAACAGTTATATTGTGTTAGGCGTATTCATGACCTTGTTATTGTTTCATGTGGACATGAGATAGTATTTGTGTCAAGTTGACAAGGGGTGGATTGTGATGGCTATTCCTGGTGGACTATATCTGGAATGAACTATAATCCAGAATTGGAGGGCTCACCTGTGATCCAGATCTTGAGGCTGGAAGGCACAAGTGTCTGGTCTGGATCTTGACATGACCATAAAAAGCCCAGGAAAGGAGTACACACCTTTAATCCCAGGAGACTAAGGCAAGGAGATCTCTGAGTTCAAGGTCAGTTTGGGACAAAGTCCTAGATCCAGGCCACACCTTCTGCTGAAGACCTACATAAGGACATTGGAAGAAGGAATACTCACTCTTCTTCACCTACTTGCATTTACTTGCCATCACATGTCTGTATATACTATGTATACTAGCTAGATTTATGTCAACCCGACACAAACTATAGTCATCTGAGAGGCAAAAGGCTTGAGGCAAAAAAAAGGCTTCATAAAATCAGGCTGTGGGCCAGCCTGTAGAGCATTTTCTTAGTGATTGATGGGGAAGGGCCAGCCCATTGTGGGTGAACTCATGCCTGGGCTGGTGGTCCTGGGTTCTAGAAGAGGACAGGCTAAAGTTGGGGCATGGGGGTGGTAGAGGCAGGCGGATTTCTGAGTTCGGGACCAGCCTGGTCTACAGAGCAAGTTCCCGGACAGCAAGGGCCACACAGAAACCCTGTCTCAGAAAAAAAGAAAAGAAAAGAAAAGACATGAAAAGAAGAGAAGATAAAAGAAAGCAGGCTGAGCAACTCATAGAAAGAAAGGCAGTGAGCAACACCTTTCTATGCCCTCCTCATCAGCTCCTGCCTTTGAGTTCCTGTCCTGACTTCCTTTGATGATAATCTGTAGTGTTGAAGTGTAAGCCAGATAAACCCATTCCTCTCCAACTTGCTCTTTGGAAATAATGTTTTATCAGAGCAAAAGTAACTTTAACTAAGACACTATGTAAGACACTATGGGATTCTATTCAGCTGTAAAGGAAAAGTGAAATCATGAACTCTACAGCTAAATGGATAAAACCAGGAAAGGTCACACTGAGTGAGGTAATCCAAACCCAGAAAAGTGTCAGTGTCCTCGCACCATGGCTCCTAGCTCTGAATCTTCAGATGTGAGCACATAGCCTGGGGTAATTGCAGAACCCAGGAAAGTAAAAGGGCCATTGCTGGGGACGGGGTAGGGGCCAAGAGAGAGAAGAACGGCAGGTGGTCTGACCAGGAAAATGGGGGGGGGGGCTAAAATAGCAGTCAGGTTATCTGAAAAAGTAATAAGAAATCATATGATCAACTATCTGCCTTAAAACTACAATAAACATAAGTTTATATGTAAATAGACATATACTGTTCAAATAAAAATTTTCATCTAAACTAACAATGCTTCCTCCAAGAGCCAAAGACTACAACACCTAGCATGAAAATTCCTCTTTTGAGTTATTGATCAGGGTTGTCGAAGAAACTTCCAAAATATTACAACCAATTGCTATTGACCTTTGCCCCCCCACACACACACACACCAGAGGTGGAAAATAAATCCTTAATGCTAAAGATACCATTCACTTCAGTCAGGGCCCAGAAGCCCTGGTCTGACACTGACCTGAAAGCCTCCTCCCTGAGAACTAGCTGTCATAATACCAAAAGGCGTCATGCAAGCTTCCTAAGGGAAACAACCACAGTCGTACCCAGCTAAGATGCCTGTGAACCACAGTGACCAGCATGGCATGCTAACCCTAAGGGTGCAGTAGTGGCAGGCATACCTTGGGGGTAACCAATAGCTCTACAATTGGACTTAGGACCTCTCAAGAAGAGGGAAATCATGGCTAGTACTAGAAACTTAGCCAACCACTGAGGTCTATTGAAGTCATGCATCTTGGAGCAGGACCTACAAATGCCATTTTACTAAACCTGTTGGAGACCAACAGACTGTGGCCTGACTAGTAGGCCTGAGTTTCAGTTTCTCGGACCTGGTGCCCCGGGTCTCCCAGTAATCAGATGGCCAGCCTATGGTTTTGAGATATCCCATTTGACGCAGCCTGCAGTCTTAGAGATATCTCGTCTGACGCAGCCTGCGGTTTCAGAGATATTCTGTTGACGCCACCTAAAGATTTGGGGATATCTTGTATTATCCTGTTGTAAGAACAATATGACATCTGGCAGGAACGTTGATCTTTTGGAATTCCCCCACCCCTGTCACCTCCCATCTTGAGTGCCTTTATTACTACCCAGAAATAAAGTTCTTTGGAGCTTGATTGGATTACCGTCTTGCTCCCAAAGTATCTATTGTCTCCTGTCTTCTTTCCATTAGGCCGGTAGTTTCCCTCCTCGGACCCTTGTCGAAAGTCCCCCGGGAGGGCCCCCCCCCCCCGGGGAAGGACAGGACAGTTGACCCTTCGCATAAACCAGCATAATCCCTAATTACATTTTAAATACATGTCCTTATGCCCACATAAGTATAGTGTTTATCCCTCATCATGGAAATTTCTTTCTGCAACAGACAGACCATTACAAAAAGCCACAACTGATCAAAAGAGAATTGTGACATCTAGTTCCGAATGAGAAATCTATAGCACTAGCACACCTTCTGCAGCTAAGGTTCAGCCATGATTTCAGAAGAGGGGAGTGGAAAAGGGTCAGTGAAGGGCTAATGACCTACAGTCCTCTGGTGAACTGAGAAACTCTAGACAGGAGAGTTGACATGACTGATTACACCTATGGAGACTTCTGATGATACAAACCTGCTGGCATCTACCACTTCCAGACGGCAGGGGGCTGGACTGCAGTGGTCTTCCATCTCCAAAGTTTCCCCTTTTCCACCCTATAAAACCCCAAGATCCCACAGCATGCGGGCACAGTCTCCACCCCTGCAGAGTGCCTGTGGCCTTCAGTTGTTCTGGTTAAAACAATCATCCTGCTCCTCCAGATGCCTGTGTGTGTTCTTCTATTTCCAAGTCAATCCTGATCTAAAAAGAATAAGAAGAACAGGAAGTTTGCTGTGAGATTCTGTCTTTTATTTTATTTTAAAGGCAACTGCACAATATATTATAATTAATTATAAGTCTATATTGGTGGGCATATACTGTACAGATATTAATTTATGACAGTAAGAACATAACAAAGATACAACAATTAACTAAAAAAAAGCAAGAAACAAGCCTCTTTATAATTGCTATCAAAAGATCAGATACTTTGGAATAAATTTAACCAAGAAGGAGAAAAATCTGTACACTCAAAACTAAAACATTAATGGAAGAAATTGGGAAAGGCACAAATGAGTAAAAAGATGTTCTGTGCTCTGTACTGGAAGAATATTGCTAGAAAGTGAGCTACACACTCACTGCAATTCATCTAAAAAATACCAGTGATATTTCTCGTTTGTTAGAAAAACAATTTTAAAATGCAAGTGGAATCTCAAAGTAATCTTGAGCAAAGTGAATAAGGCTGGAGACATCACACTTCTTGACTTCAAAGTACACTACAAAAGACACCATAACCAGAACATGTTACTGATACAAAAAACAGACAGATAAACCAATGGCACAACACACAACCCAGAGAAGTAGGCCCACACAGTGGTGATTTGCCTTTCACAGTTTGCCAAGAACGCTCAGTGGTGATAGGCCATTTTTCCATAACTTGTACCAGGAAAACCAGATAGCCACATGCAGGAAAGCAAGCGGCTGTGTGCAGGAGAACAGAATCAAACCCTGTACCTCATGTTAGTCACAAAAACATCCCCAGTGAGTTCATCACTGAAATATAAGACCAAAAACTGCAACTATAAGCATAATAAAAATGAACATGAGAAAAAGTTCCATAAAAATGGTTCTGAGAAATAAAGCTTAGCTGTGACCAAAAAAACCCACAGGCAACAGACTGAAAAATAAGAAAATGGGTTATATCAAAGTCAAAAGCTTCTGTATGCAAAGGAAACAGGAAAGAGACAGTATGCAGTACCAAAAGCGGATGTCTACAAAATGTGCAACTAGTAAGGGAGTAATATGTGAAATGTACATGTGTGATATATGTAAAATACCAAGGGGATTCAGCTCAATGACAACAACACAAGAGCCTGGCTTTAAAAGGGGCAGAGGGTGCCAGGAGTCACTACTCAAAAGTACACGTAAAAATATGAAAAAAAAAATCTTCACATCAAGGAAGCACAGATCAGAAAAGACAGTGTGATGTCCCTTGCCCCTGTAGTGTGGCTAGTATCAAAAAGATGAAAGATAACTATACAAACTGATGACATGACCTGGCACAGTTAGGGAAGATTTTTATTGTAGATATGAGAGAGAGGACAGCCAGAGGCATCTGGAAGGATCCAGAGCAGGGAGAGAAAGAAGTAGACTGGACACGGCCAGGGCTATCTGTGAGAAAGGAGAGATAGCAGGGGAATAGAGAACAGAGAAAACCTAGCGAGAGAAGCAGGAGCTGGGGACGACTAGGGGAGAAGTGAGTGGCTGTAGAGAGGGAAATCCAAGAGCTGGAAAGAGTTTAGGGTCTGGGAGGAGATGAGAAAGGAAATGATGCTAACCAACACAGACTTTGAAAGGTGTAACAGGTACTTGGTAGCAAAGTAGCCTGGAGGCCAGCATGTGCTTTGATATGCTAATTGACACCTCAGGTAGCCAATTGTTCCTTCTGCTAATGCAGAGAAAAAGACTCCTTTTGGTAGAGGGTAACAGCTTCAGGAGTTCCTGAGGAATACTGGCTTTTATCTACCGCCAGAAATCCAGGTTGAGCCTGTTTGTAGATATTTGGGCTGCCTTTTGGAGTTTGGGAAATTGGGAGTGTCCTTTGGACCTAACTATAACAAGTGTTATAGGTAGGTAAAGGGAACCTACTCCCTGTCGATGGAAGTATAAACACGTCTTTTACGGACAAAGGTTTGGGGTTCTCAGAGGGTGAGGCATCTGACTGCAAAGGAAAAGCGTGTCATACTGACAGATGTCTGCAAGCCATGGTCGCTCCAGTGTTACGCACAGTAACTAAGACATGGAAGCAGTGTGTGTGCCCACCAACAGTGAGGGTTACACTGTGGGACCCGGATATGAGGGAATATAAGTCTATCTTTTAAAAAAAGGAAATCCAGATCTTTGTAAAAAACATGGGTGAATCAGGAGGGCATTGTGCAAAGTGAAATAATTTAGACACAGAAAGAATAATTCCAAGCCATTTCTCTTACTTGTGAAATGTAAAAAAATGTGGGTTAGGTGTTGTGTGGTGGTTTAAATGAGAACGGCTCCCATAGGCTCATAGATTTGGATGCTAGGTCATCAGGGAGTGATGCTATTTGAAAAGATGAGGCGGTGTGCCCTTGTTGGAGGAAGTGTGTCACTAGAGGCTGGCTTTGAGTTTTCAAAAGCCCATGGCAAGCTCAGAGTCTCTCTCTTCTTGCTGCCTGTGGATCCAGATATAGAACTCTCAGATCCTTCTCCAGCACCCTGTCTGTCTGTATGATACCATGCTCTCCACCATGGTGACAATAAACTAACCCTCTGAAACTATAAGCCAGCTCCAATTAAATTTTTTTCTTTTACAAGAGTTGCTGAGGTTGGAGACTCTTATGGAAGAGTTGGGTGAAGGACTGAAGGCTCTGAAAGGGATAGGAGCTCCACAGGAAGAAAAAGAAAAACTAACCTGGACCTCTTGGCAGCTTTCAGAGAGTGGGCCACCAACCAAAGAGCATACACTGACTGGACCAAGGCCCCTTAGCAGATGTGCACCCTGTGTCCATGTGGGTCCCCCAACAACTGGAGTGGGGGCTGTCCCTAAAGCTGTAGCATGACTGGGGAATCCATTCCCCAACAGGGCTGCCTTGCTGCCTCAGTGGGAAAGGTTGTGCCTAAGCCTGCAGAGACTTGATGCACCAGGGTCAAAGGTGAAGGGGAGAGGGTATGGGGAGGGATGCTATTAAGGGGGACCAGGAGGGAGGCAGCATGTTAATGTTAATTAATTAATTAATTAATTTTTTAAAAAGTTGTTGTGGTCATAGTATCTCTTCACAGCAATTCAACACTGACTAAGACAGATACGGAGATGGCTCAATGGACAATAGCAGTTGCCTTGAAAGCCTGAGAACCTGAGTTCAGTCCCTGGAAATCATGTAAAAAGGCGAATCCTGTGGTGTATATCTATAATCTTAGCATTCTTGTGACAAGTTGGGAGGGAGACAGGAAAATCAAGCTAAATGCTTACCATGCAGCAGCACAAACTGCAAGAGAAACCCTGCCTCAAACAAGTGGAAGAAAAGAATTCAGTCCTGAAATGTGTCATGCATGTGTGCACTTAGAAGTACACAGGTGCACACATGCCCGTGGCACAATGAACATGTACATACATCACACATACACACACACACACACACACACACACACACACACACACACACGCACACACGCACACATGCACACAAACAAGTAATTAATAATTAATTAAAACACTGAATTCACAAAAGCAGAGAGTAGAATGGTAATTACCAGGAAGTGAGTCAGTAGTAGGGTGCATGTGGGTAGGATACAAATTTCAGACAAGAGGAATAACTGGAACAGTTCAACTGTGTGACATAGTGACTGTACTTATTAACCATGACAACAGATTTGACCTTTTCTCACCACTAGAAACAAGAAACATTGTGAAGATACCTATACAATCAACAGTATATAGCCATTCCACAATGTGTACGTATTTCAAACAAGCATGTTATGTATCATATTGCAATTTTTTATTGATTCAAGTCTAATTTTTTAATGTTTTATTAAATAGGAAGTAGAAGGAA
Source organism: Uromys caudimaculatus (assembly GCA_028551405.1). Taxonomy (NCBI): domain Eukaryota; kingdom Metazoa; phylum Chordata; class Mammalia; order Rodentia; family Muridae; genus Uromys; species Uromys caudimaculatus. The sequence continues at coordinate 122,870,868 of CM052703.1, read as the reverse complement.
AGGAGCAACCAGAGTGAGACAGAATGAGTCCAGGTCCCTGAGCCACAGGCACCTGCACCGCTGTAAAACCAGCTTCCATCGTGTTCAAAAGAAAGAAGAGGCTGTCAGCCCCACCCAGCCGTAGGGTCACAAACCTGGCACACTGTCACCGCACGTGCAAGAGGAGGTGAGCTGTTGACTGAAGGTCAGCAGTAAAAATTAGCACAGTCAGATCAAATCTTCCCCTCGGGGCTCAGGGAATCCTGCAGGAGAGACAGGAAGATTATAAAGGCAAAAAGGGATGGAAGACACTAAGGAGACGGCCTTCCAGACACAGGATGACTGACACACATAGGAACTCCCAGAGACTGAGACAGCGTGCACAGGACCTGCACGTGTTCAAGCCGGGTAGCAATCCCAGCTTGGAGAAAGGGAAGTGGGTAGAAGCTAACATTCCTCACCCAGAAGCTATCTGATAACCGTGCAAATGAAAACTTAGGGAATCTAACTACACATACAAAACTCTATTATGGGCAGGCCCCAGGCCAGCAGTAGATGGCTAACACAAATTGGACTCTGTCATCTTAGGAGAGTCTTTCTCTCATAATGTTTGTCAGGGTTTGTTTGTTTTGTTTTTATTTTGTTTTTTGTTTTTTAAACTTACAGGTTCTTTGTGTGTGTGTGTGTGTGTGTGTGTGTGTGTGTGTGTGTGTGTGTGTGTGTGTGTGTGTATGCTTTTGGTTTTGTTTTGAATAGATTCCTGTGTGTACAAATGTATGTGTGTGTCTCTACATCTCTACATACTTCTCTGTGCTTTTTCTTTGGCTCATTTTCTTCTGTTTGTTTTGTCCTATTCTGGTTTGTTGGGTTTTTATCTTATTTTATCATTATTTCTTAGGTACTTGTTTCTTTTCTAACAAGAGACAGAAAGAATGTTGATTCTGATGGGGGGGAAATAGGGACGATCTGGGAAGAATTGGGGGAGGAAAAATCTTAATCAGAATATATTATATTTTTAAAAATCTGTTTTCAACAAAAGAAAATAGAAAAAGAATAAGGGAATCAGGAAGACCTATACTTGAACCTGGGATTTGGTTTGATTTTGAGGGACAGTGGCACCTGTGAGAAGTTAGCCACATCCCTTGCCAATGTTACTTTCCCCGAAGCAGAGACAAACATATCTAACTACAGGCTGCTTTAAGAACTATCTGAGAGACTAACACTGGGAGGGCAGAGGCAGGTGGATCTCTGTGATTTTGAGGCCAACCTGGTCTACATACAAAGTTCTAGGATAGCCAGGGCTACACAGAACAACCCTGTCTCTCAAAAAAAATAAAAAATCAAAGAATAAAATAAAAAGTAGAAAAGAAAAGAAAAAGAAAAAGTATGAACTGTGCTCTGCTTCCTGGCCACTGGGACACATTAGTCCCACAGCTGTATGTGGCCACACTACAGGCCCAGAACCAGCAGGGCTAAGAACTACAGGCTAGAACATCTAAACAGTGAGCAAAGTAAGCAACCCCCTCCCCCATACCAGCAATAAGAAAGCTGATAAACGCAATCTATTTCTGTGAAATATTACCAAATCAAACCTCCTTATGCCACCTCATCTGGGAAAAATAATTTCCCTGTCTTTGCTGCCATTTTACACTTGGGTGTTCCTCCTGTACATCTTACCAGGCTGCACTCCGTCCAGAACAAGAATTAACTATTTCATACTATATGGAATACAGTTGACAGAGTAAGTACTTATTATCTTTTAAAGCATGAAGGAGGGATGAAAGGAACAGAGCTGTATAGGTGCGAGAGTTTACCACAGTACTAAAATTAAGTTACAAGTTAGATTGTAGTTCACATTAAATTGTTGAGTTTTTACTGGGAATAGTCAAGGCAAATACTAAGAATGTAACTTAAAACCATGCAGAGAAACAGTGAGGAATTAAAATTAAACTATACCTTAATACAAAAATGATAGTAAGTAATAAAGATGTAAGACAGAAGATTTGTGGAAAACCAACAGGATTCATGGAAACACCACTCTATCCACAGCCACATTAAATGTAAATGCATCAAACTGTCCAATTAAAAGGCATAGACTGTCAGCAAGTTAAATAAATGACCATATGGTATACTATGTGTCAATCCACTTTAGAATCAAAGACACAAATGTAAAAGGTTAGCAAGAAACACATAGTACTGAATGAGAGAGCTGCAACACCAGCATCTCACAAAGCTGAGGGAATGACCTGAGCTGATACTAGAGACAGGGAAAGGCTTATGACACATGCCACATGCTAATAGAACAGTAGTAATATTACACATATCAGTGGAACTAGAAAGAACACAAAAGGGGAAAACACGTGATTACCTCAATAGCTTCAGAAGTACTTGACAAAATACCATACTATCTCATAATTAAAATATTCAGTACACTGGGAATAGATAGAAACTTTAGGAGTGAAGTGAAGGTGGCTGACCAGAATCCCCGAGCTCTCTTTCTAAGGCCATATACAGCCAAAACAGTGAAGAAACAAACAACTCCACTCAAATGACAGTAACTAAAGCTGAACCTGAAGCATACCCTGTAATCTCATGTGTCCCTAGGTTGGTGACACTGTCTGGGGAGGCTAAGGAAGGTGGAACCTAGCTAGTGACAGTGGGTGCATATTACCCCTCAGTCCTTTCTGTCACACTCTGCTTTCTGATCCACAGCTGGGGTGTAAACAAGCCTCCAACACACACACACACACACACACACACACACACACACACACACACACAAGTCACACAGCCACTACATACACTTTACCTGCTGGGCTGGGCTGAAACCCCCCTGAAGCCATGAAGGAAATAAATCTTGTCCCTTGTAAGTTGTTTATATTGATCATTTGGTCACAGTGACCATAAAAATGAAAATATTAACCAATACTTGTTATGCCCAGATCCTAGTATCCCTAAAGACCACCAGGAGTTGAACTTTATGCAAAAACAAAGAATCATTATTCAAGCTGGAACTTGGACCCTCACACTCCTCCAATGCAGCGGGGTAGCACAGAAGGCCCCAAGCACCAAGGTTCAGCCTTTTTATTGTGGGTGCAGCAGGGTGAGGGGCTTTTCAGCTTAGCAGCTCTATGATTGGCTTGGCATTCATTACTAGGACTTGGCGCAAGATCATTGGCTAACAACGATTTCAGTTGGCTTAAGTAATCTATCTATATCTATCTATAGCATCTGGAACATCAGGTATTTCCTGCTTGGCCTGTGTCTAGGGTGGCACCTTCCTGGAACAGTCTGTGTTTTTTCTAGTAATTAGAGTTTAACCTGAGGACAGGGCCTAGTGTAAAATATGGAGGCCTGGTTACAAGATGGAGTCTGTCTTGTCAAGTTGGGACCCTTCACTACGAAGATAGGTTGAGTTTATTAAAGAATAGCAGAATTTCCCACAGAGCACAAAAACCTAAGGTGGCACATAGTAAGAAAATGAAATACCTCATTCTGTTACCACATCGTCAGGATGGGCTCAGAACCAGGAGACTTTTCCTCCACTGCGGAGAAACCCTGCTAATTAAGGACATAGTCTACCAAGACCAGATATCTCCTGTGAGCTCAGCGCAAAATGGAGGACTCCCTTTACCAGCAGGGCTTCCCCTTCTCTGACCTTGTCTGGGGACCCCAAATCCCACACCCTCCACCTGGGGAAGGTCAAGAATAGTCAACCTACAAGTTTAGCTTCCTGTTTTCCAGATAAGAATCCACCCAGCAAGTACCTGGGATTCCTGAAATGCCTCTCCACACAAATGAGGCATTCCTAGTACCTTAAACTCTAGCCAATGATTTTCATTTACCCTGAAAACTCCTTCCCACTCTCCAAGATCAACATATAGCCCTGTTTTACCCCAAATAAAATGTATGCACATAAGCTAAGATTGAAAGAGAGTTGTTTCACTGAAGATCACTGGAGAAGGCCTTCATCTAAAAGAGCTGTAACACTAAGACCTCAGAGACCTGCAGGCCTCACACCATTCTGGACTGTGATGGTTTGTGTATGCTCAGCCCAAGGAGTGACACTATTAGAAGGTGTGGCCTTGTTGTAATAGGTGTGGCTTGTCACTGTAGGTGTGAGCTTTAAGACTCTCATCCTTGCTGCCTAGAAGCCAGCATTCTGCTAGCAGCCTTCAGAGGAAGGTGTAGAACTCTCAGCTCCTCCTGCATCATGTCTGCCTGGATGTTTCCATGCTCCTGCCTTGATGATAATGGACTGAACCTCTGAACCTGTAAGCCAGCCCCAATTAAATGTTGTCCTTCTAAGAGTTGCCTTGGTCATGGTGTCTGTTCACAGCAATCAAACCCTAACTAAGACATGGTTTGTGCTTCATCCATCCAGCCTGGTATAGCTGCACCTGGATACCCCGAGGGGGAAGAGAGAGGACATGGAACCACAGATGTTCCCTGCCATGCATACCACACTGCACAGGAGAAGGTAAGAGGACCCCAAGTGGCTCCCAGCACTATTCTAGACGCCTACTGTCCTCTCAGGCACTAAAGCCAGCTGAAGGAGCTGGCTCCATAGTCCCCACAGCCGCATATTCCCCCATTACTTTGCTTCATACCCCACAGCCTATTCAACCACTGTACTGCACTGGAGTAAGGACTGCCTCCCTGCACAGCATCCTTCCATTTCTGAGGGCTGTTTTAAGATCATGGATTCCAGTCTGTCAGCCTAGGAAACTGCATTAGATTATCTCACATGTTCTACAAAAGGTAAGACCTAAAATCATTGGACCCCAGTTGTCTAAGAGACACAATGACCAAGGCAACTTTTAAAAGAAAACATTTAATTGGGGACTTGCTTACAGTTCAGAGGATTAGTCCATAACCATCATGGCCACAGGCAGGCAGACATGGTGCAAGAGCTGAAGCAGAGAGCTTCTATCTGATTCAAAAGTTGTAGGCAAAGAGAGAAACTGGAAATGATGTGGGATTTTGAAACCTCAAAGTCCTCACCACTACCACCCCCAGTGACACATCTTCTCCAGTGAGGTCACACCTCCTAACCCCTCTTAAGGGGTGCCACTTCCTAATGACCAAGCATTCAAATACATAAGACTATGTATTTGCCATTCTCATTCACACTACCACACCAGCTGCTTTCAGGTCATGGACTCTGAAACCTAGCACTCAGCAGCTACTTGTGAGTCATGTTAGACTCAACATGAAGATGGGGTTTTCTCAGCTATGTCTCCATATTATGAGAAAATGAGATTATAAGTGAGTACAAAACAGCTATCCTGCAGCTGCCCCAAAGTCCTATAGCCTGAGATACCGTTATTGCTGATGGCGATCAGAACTGAGATATATCTATATATCTATATCTATATATCTATATATCTATATCTTTCTTTTTGGTTTTTCGAGACAGGGTTTCTCTGTATAGCCCTGGCTGTCCTGGAACTCACTCTGTAGACCAGGCTGACCTTGAACTCAGAAATCTGCCTGCCTCTGCCTCCCGAGTGCTGGGATTAAAGGCGTGCACCACCACTGCCCGGCAGAACTGATATTACTATGCTAAAATCCACTGCAGGTGCCCATTTTCCTATGGATGACATTCTATAGATTTTTTTTTTTTTTTTTTTTTTTTTAGCATTCTGTAAAATTTAAAGCAGGCAAATTATCTCCAAAACACAGAGTCACAAGAAATGTAAAAAAGTAAAAAGACATATCATGAAATAAATACAGGAATTTCCCCCCAGCAACTGACCCTAGAGAACATTCACAAAGTATAGGAAGAAAGACTGAATGGACAGATTAAAGGAAGTCAGCAAGGTTTTTTTGTTTTTGTTTTTTTTTAAAGTACAATTAATCCCATGAAATCAGAAAAACAACACATGATCTGAATGCTAAATACAACATAGAGCTACATGCTACCTGCCCCTTATCTGAAATGCTTGGGACCAGAGTTCCTTGGATTTCAGAGTTTCTCAGGTTTGAAGTATTTGTATGTATGAAGTATGTTACCAGTTGGTCGGCACTAATCCAAAAATTAGAAATTCAAACTTTTTGTGCAGTGTGTTAGCACTACAAACGTTTCCCATTTGTGAGCATTTCAGATGTTCTCATTAGGGATGCCCAACTTACATAATAAAATAATCAAACACAGATTTGAGAGCTGAAGACCGCAACAGAGGAAATAAGGATGCAATGGAGAGCCCCAGCCGCCTTAGATCTGGAACAGTCTCTGAATTTGAAAGTAGAGTTTTTAAATTACCCATTCTTGGGCTGGAGAGATGGCTCAGCTGTTAAGAGTGCTTGTAGCTCTTCAGAGGACCAGTGTTCTATTCCCTACACCTGTAGCTCCACTTCTAATGGCTCCAATGCCCTCTTCTGGCCTTCAAGGATACTAGGCAGATAAGTGGTGCACATGCCTTACACATAATAAAAACAAAACAATTTAAATTACCCAGTAACTGAGGAAAATAAGAACATTTTTAAGTAAAGATAAGCTGGGATCACTGAGTGAACAAGATCAACAACTAAGTCACTGGAGTTTCAGAGAAAGAGACAAACACAGGAACTTATTTAACAAATAACCAAAAACTTCCTGTGGCTTAGGGAGGATTTAGACATCTCTATGCATGAAGTGGAAAACTCCCCCCAAAAGATTCAGCCTAAAGGAGTTCTTGCCAAGGCACTTAAGGAAACTGCCCAAAGCCAAAGGCAACACATTTTAAAAGCTGCAAGAGAAAGATACCAAGCCATATGAAAAGGGATCCCTGAAAGTTTACCAGAGATTGGAATGGAATCGTCTAAGTGCTGGAAAAAACAAAACAAAACAACAACAACAAAAACAAAACCCCTGCAATCTAACAGTATTATACCCAGCAAAACTGTCCTTCAGAAAGGAAAGAGAAAGCCTTTCCCAGACAGACAAACGTTCAGGAAAATTATTGCCAACAAAACAAAGAGAAATCTTTAGGAAGTTGGAGTGAAAATGAAAGAATGCCAATTGCTTACATGGAAATGCACAAAGAACTGAGGGCTGGGTGGTGGTGGTGGTGATGGAGGTAGCACAGCACTTGCCTAAGATATTTGAAGTCATAGGTTCAAGTCCCAGAACTGCCCAAAACTTGTCAAACATTTTTTATGAAATATTTAAAAATGTAAATCATTATTCAAAAATATAAACTGTGTGGTCCAGGTTAAAAGGCTAGAGGGTTTTTAAATTTTAATTTAATACATATATGTAACACATTCTGGTCATAGTAACTCTATGTCCCTCCAATGTCTACCAACCCTCCTTCTTCCAACAGGTCCCCTGGTCTGAGAAGAGATTTACAAACAACTGACCAGTGTATGCAGCAGAAACTCTCACCACAGTTTTTTTCTCCTAGATAACTAGAACCTGAAACTGCTCCCAAGAGAGGCCTACAAATGAGATTAGGTGGCCCCCTCCTACTCATTCAGCTGTGCACCCTTTTGATCAACAGTATATAATAAATGTTGAATTTCCAAGCTGCTGGCTCATTACCATGAGAGTGTAGAGCTCACCCAATCGCAGCTTTTCTGTACATGTGTCTGTGTGTCTGTCCTGTTTTCATTCCCTATCACCCCAGTCACATCAGTCCTAAAGCTGTGCAGGTCACAGGACATGATCTTATATATAAAAATCCCAAAGGCACAAAGAAAAACTTTTAGAAATAACAAATTCAACAGAATGGCAGGACACAAAGTAAATATACAACATGAAGCAGTGCTGTTGTATGCCAGTAGTGACATATATGAAATAGAAATCTAAAGAACAATCCTATTCACAATGGGTACAAAATATCCAAGAATAAATTTAACCAGAGAGAAAACCGCTCTGTGGGATCGCAGAGAACGGAGCAACACCCTGTCTTAGTCAGGGTTTCTATTACTGCGATGAAGCACCGTGACCAAAAGCAGCTTGGGGAGGAAAGGGTTTATTCCACCCATGGTTTCATATCCCAGGTCATCATCAGAAGCAGTGAGGGCAGGAACTCAGGCAGGGCAGGAGCCATCAGGCAGGAGCTGATGCAGGGACAGTGGAGAAAGCAGTGAAGGCAGGAACTCAGGCAGGGCAGGAACCTGCAGGCAGGAGCTTACGCAGAAGCCATGGAGAGATGCTACTTACTGGTTTGTTCAGCCTGCTGTCTTATGGAACCCAGGACCACCCACCACCCACAATGGGCTGGGCCTTCCCATCAAGAACTAGTTAAGAAAATGCCCTACAGCTAGATCTTATGAAGACATTTTCTCAATTACGTTTGCAGTCTCTATTCAAACCAGTGACATCCTTCCCAGGAATAGATGAAATAACACTAAATTTGTTCAGTACCTTGAAAAAAACCCCAAGAGACAAAGCCATCATGGCAAAAAGAATAAGTCAGGAAGCACCCACCACCTGACTTGAAAATATATAAGCTGTGGTCGTCAAACCAGCAGCTTTGGCATAAAGATACAGACAGACCATGAAACATAACCACTGAAAAGGTGAACCGACATGTCTACAGCCAACTGATTTTCAACAGAGATAAAAAACACCACCAGTAGAGAGAAGATGGTCTTTTCAATAAATGATGCTGGAAAAATTGAACATCCATACGCAGAATGATGGTAGACTCCTCTCTCACGTTAGTTATTAAAGTCAATCTCTGGGCCTGAAGAGATTGCTCAGTGGTTAGAAGCACTGACTGCTCTTTCAGAGGTCCTGAGTTCAATTCCCAGCAACCACATGGTGGCTCACAACCATCTGTAATGGGATCCGATTTCCTCTTCTGGTGTGTGTGGAGACAGAACACTCATACAAAATAAATATTTTTAAAAAGCAAACTTTAAAAAAATAAGAGAGATATGAGAGGAGGGAGAGGCAGAAGGAGAAGGAGAGGGAGAGAAAGAACATCCTGATCTTTCAGAGGACCCAAGTTTGGTTTCCAATGCCCATGTCAGGAGGGCCACAATCATCTGTGACTCCAACTAAGGGGGTCCACATTCTCCTCTTGCCTTCATAGGCACCTGCAGTCATGTGCACATACCCACACATAAACACATAACTAAAAAAAAATAATAAATTTTTTAAAACTCAAAACGGATTAAGAACTTAAATTTAAGACCTGAAACTATGAAACTACTAGAAGAAAACAGAAGAAAAATGCTTCAGGACATTGGGATGGGTGAAAACTTTTAAATATGATTCTAAATGCACAGAAAGCAAAAGCAGAAATGCACAAACTAAACTAAAAAACTTCTGTGCCAAGAAGACAAAGTGAAGAGTGAAGAGGCAGCCTGCAGCACAGAAGGAAGGGTAGGCAGCCTGCAGCACAGAAGGAAGGGTAGGCAGCCTGCAGCACAGAAGGAAGGGTAGGCAGCCTGCAGCAAGGAAGGAAGGGAAGGCAGCCTGCAGCATGGAAGGAAGGGTAGGCAGCCTGCAGCAAGGAAGGAAGGGAAGGCAGCCTGCAGCACAGAAGGAAGGGTAGGCAGCCTGCAGCACAGAAGGAAGGGAAGGAAGCCTGCAGCACGGAAGGAGGGAATGGCAAAGAAAGCATCATACTGGGGTAATATCCAGAACTCATAAGGAACTCAAAAGCCAAAAGTGAACAAACAAATACAAATTTAAAAATTCATGATTTAAAAATGCACAGTAGATCCAAATAGATATTTCTCAAAAGAAGACATCCATGTATGAAAAGTCAGTATCAGAAAACACTGGGGAAATGCAAATCAAGATCCCTTGAGAGATCACCTCACTCCAATAGGAGTGACTAACAAGAAAGGAGAGGAGGAGAGAGAGAGAGAGAGAACAAAAGAACAAACAATCCAGCAATCCCACTAGGAACAAAGCTCATAGACAAGGGCGATGACGTCAGTATGTTGAAGACACACAGGCACTCCTATGTCCACTGCGACTCTATTCACAATAGCCAAGAAACGGAAACCATCTATGTGTGTATCCGCTGATGAGTGAACCTCTTTTTTTTTTTTTTTTTTTTTTGGTTTTTTTTTTTTTTTTTTTTTTTTTTTTTTTTTTTTTTTTTTTTTTTTTTTTTTTTTTTTTTTTTTTTTTTTTTGGTTTTTTGTTTTGTTTTGTTTCGTTTTTCGAGACAGGGTTTCTCTGTGTAGCCCTGGCTGTCCTGGAACTCACTCTGTAGACCAGGCTGGCCTCGAACTCAGAAATCTACCTGCCTCTGTCCCAAGTACTGGGATTAAAGGCATGCACCACCACTGCCCGGCGATGAGTGAACTTCTTAAAAACATCCCCCTTTTATTAAGCATAGATTCTTTTCTCATACAATATAACCTGAGTGTAGTTTCCCCTCCCTCTGTTCCTCTCAATACTCTCCACCTCCTCGCCCATAGATCCACTCCCTTTCTGTCTCTCATTAGAAAAGAGCAGGCTTCTAAGAGATAACAACCAAACATATCAGAATAAAATACAATGAAATAAAATAAAAGCCATCATATTAAAGTTGGACAAGACAAGACAACAGAAAAATAAAAGAGCCCCAAGAGAAGGCACAGGAATCAGAGGCCCATTCAGTCACACATTCAGGAGTCCCATGAAAGTACTAAACTGAAAATTATAGTCTACATGCAGAGGGCCTGGTGCAGACCTCTGTAGGCCCTGTGCAAGCTGCATCAGTCTCTGTGAATTCATATGAACTTGGCTCAGTTGTTTTTGAGGGTCTTGTTCCCCTGGTGTTTTCATCTCCCCCATTCCTTCTCTTTCCTCTTCCACAGGGTTCTCTGAGCTCTGAGGGGAGGGATTTGATGGGAACTTCTCATTTAGAGCTGTGTGATCCAAGGTGTCTCTCTCTCTCTCTCTCTCTCTCTCTCTCTCTCTCTGTAATATCTAGATGTGGGTCTCTGGTTTTGTTCCCATCTGCTGCAGGAGGAAGCCTCTGGTGAGGGGATGCTTAAATGTGTTTTAAATTTTAAAAGTGAGTGCTGATATATGAATATATCTATATCTATCTGTAACCTATAACTATTATGTACAAAATAATGATTTCCAGCATATATAATTATATAATGTAGATATACTTATATTAAGTAATTAAGCAAAAACATAAAGACAAGTACCATGTAACTGATCTCACTCAAGTGCAGATCACTAAGGAATCTTCCAGAAGTTGGGAGCTGATTGGCGGTTTCCAGAGGAGACGGGTAGTGTTGACCGATAGGAGCCAAGTTATTGTTAAGAGTAAAAGGTACTGGTGTTCTTTTACACATTAGGTTAACTATAGATAAGGATAGTGTACTACACATTTCAAAACACTAGATAAATTTTTTTAAAAATATCAATTACATGTAGATTCAAACAAAACTAAAGCAACTCATGGATCGGTGACCTATCTTTCTGCCTTAGGGAACTAGAAGACCAGAGCAGCAGAAGGAAGACACTGATCAGTGTTAGAGCGAGGACAAAACAGAGAACTTTGAAAATCAGTGAGCCCTGGAGCCGGTCTTTGTAAAGATCAGTAAGATTGAAACCCCCTTAGCTGGACCACGAACAAGGAGACCGCGCAAACTCCAGTCACGTCCAGACTCACAAGCCAGCGTGTGGTGCTAGCGGGTGACTTTGGATCCTGTGTCACTGGGCACAGAAGGCTACACTTGCACTGGAGTGGTGACACACACTGCCCCCTCTGCCCCAGATAGCAACAAGGACCAGTCACTCCTCTGGGCCTCCTGCTCTGGCCGCCAGTCCTAGAGTCCCTTGCTTCCTCTGCCCTCTGAGGTCCATAGGATCTATATATGCATCTAAGATCGGAAGGCCCTAAAGGAACAGTTGGAAGGGAAAACAGATGGAACTGCCCCTTAGGACCTGCTCCCTTGCAGCCCCCTCCACTACAGCTCTTTCTCTCCCACCTTAGTCTGCTTTTTACGGATCCGGGATGACACCGGGCCCAGAACACTCTTACCTGAGCTGGTCACTCACTTGAACTGCTTCTACACTGTAGTTCCTCCATGTCATGTAAGGCAGCTTTTCCAAGGGTTCTAGGGAAGAGGGTGTGGGTGTTTTGAGGACACTACTCTGCCTTCTACAGTAGGAGATTTCAGAACCTTTTGGAAAGGGGGTTAGTAGCTGGAGCCTTCCTATCTCTCTGAGGTACCAACTTCAAAGGGCCCCCAAGTACCTGTCCTGAATAAGTGACCCTAACTGTGGAGCTACACATATCTAAGTCCTGGGACAAAGCCCAGCTAACAAGTAAGTGAGTTTCTTTCCTTATTCACCAGCATGGCTTATGCCTGAAAACAGGTGCCTTCCTGGCTCTCTCTCTAAGAAGCTACATGCCATATTCGAGGAAACTGAGCCATGGATACGGGGACAATCTCGACCATCAGTGTTGAGTAGAAAGGCAAAGTCAGGTTCACACAGGCTCCTAAATTTTGGGTGAGAAATGCTTGTTAAGTCTGGGCTCACGCGACGCCGCAGTGCCCCCTGCTGGCCAGAAGCCTCCCATGCAGCTCATCCCATTGTAGTCGAGTCAATACCTGAGCTACACCTGAGCATGACATGCCTCTCAGACGAGCATCCTTGTTCCGTATTCAGGTAATCCAAGCAGGACAATGCCCCTGGGTTTGGAGGCTGGAGGTCGGTGAGTGGGGCTCCTCAACAGACTTACACAAGGGCTTGTGGGTGGGTGTGGAAGGAGGGTGAGCAGGATCACCCCGGTTTTCATCTGAGCAACTCCGAAGGCAAACATATGACCCCGCCAACTGAATGTGGGAAGGAGCATCATTAAGGGTGGACATGTTCTGAAAGCATTTTCACAAGCTATTCATCTCATCTCTCAGAAGCTTACTGAACTGCCATTCTGAGCCAGTCTCCTTCTAGAGCAGAGGTGTCAGGTACAAGCACACACACACGCACACACACACACACAGACACACACACACACGCACATGGATTTGCTCAAGCATGTTCCAGTCTCCCTGGCTACCTCTACATTGTGCATAGTCCTTCCTACCTAAAATTCGGTATATTTTATTTTTATTATTTTATTTTATCATATTTTCATCATCTGTCTGGTACCACATATGTGTATGCATGCACACACACGGTCTTTTATTGATTGATACATCTTTAGCACTTGACAGGGTTGCCTTACAAAAAACAAGTGCCTACTCAATGCTCACTGGCCTCAAGGAGTTCACATTTAATAATCGAGTTGATTCCTCAAATCTTAGGGATTTTATTCTACATTTCACAGAATTAAAACTCAACATGAGGAACCTAAGTGGTTTCTACGTGACAATTCAATGCCAGATACAAGAGTTGGGAGGCAAGCCTGGGTCAATGGACCAGCTGTCAGGGTTCTGCTAGAATGCTAGTTACTGGATAAAACAGAGACGGCGTGCAGGCATTACCTGTACTGCCTTAATTCTTTCTACTAAATGATGGGTAAAGCGAATGCTTAAATCCACACAGCACAGCGGCACACTGTGTCTGCTTGGAAGTCCCTCCAAGGTCCTCAGAGACTAGAAATGGAGGCTGAAGGGAGCTATTTTACATACAGCTAAATGAATTTACATCACATTTGAATTCTATGTACACATTTACAGTTCTGCTGCCACAGCAACTTAGGAAGAGAAGTGGGGCCACTGAGAAGGCTCAGAGGGTAAGCCCCAAAGCCAGGTAAAGATGGGAGAGAGAGTTCATCTCATACAGCTTTCCTCTGACTGCTACACAGTGCTGTGGCAGGTTTGCCTCTCTCTCTCTCTCTCTCTCTCTCTCTCTCTCTCTCTCTTCCTCACACACACACACACACACACACACACACACACACATCATCATCATCATCTTGCATCCATACACACACATACACACAATAATAATTTTGAAAAAAATCTACAACTTAGAAAAGTATTTAAAATCATAATTCAATTAGATGGATTCAACGGAAATTTGAACTCAACTGAAGAACTGGGAGCTGGGAGGCAATCGAAGGAGATAAATAAATAAAAATTAATTATAGCGAGCATTATTACTATACTAATGCATAGTCTATTATATCTAACAAGGCTGAGGCTGAAAGGTTAGGGCCTAGGAGAAGGAATGTAAGAGGACCCAGGGCGCTGGAAGTGTCTGCTGTGTTGATAATTAGGAGCCAAAAAGGAGAGGAGAAAGGAGCAGTGTAGAAATATTGGATGGGAAGTTCAAAGAAAAGAATTTTTAAAACCTGATGAAAAGCTATTATAGTACAGGTTTGAGCGACACTAGAGACCCAAGAAGAATAAAAATGCAAATGAAATTTTTTTAAAATGAGATAAAACCATCACGGGCCAATTTCTTCCCTGTGGTGGGTAGTAAAAATGCAGGGTTGTTTTAAGCAAACAAACAAACAAACAAACAAAAAACCATGGAGATCCAGTTGTGCCCATATTCTTTGCGGAAAAAGTATTCTGTTCACTAAGTGAGTTTAGCATCTTGTCCAGACTCTGTTGGCCTTCGTTGAGAGGACTGTTCTGGACCAGCAGTTGGAGCACATTGGGCTGCTCTTGTTTCCTTGTTTTGGCTTTGCGTTTGTATTTTTACTATACCTTTGCCCTGAGTTTTGAAGCAGGAAGTTAGGAGCCCACCAACCTTGTCTTCAATATGTTCTTACTACTCAGTGCCCTCGGAGTTATGGGAATTATGCAAACATCTTGTCTGTGTTTGCAGCAAAGTAAAGAAGACAATTGAGTGGTCGTAATTTATTAAGTAAGTATTCTCTCTCTCTCTCTCTCTCTCTCTCTCTCTCTCTCTCTCTCTCTCTCTCTCTCTCTCTCTCTCTCTCTCTCTCTCTCTCTCTCTCTCTC
>CM052703.1:122783701-122855572 GCA_028551405.1 Uromys caudimaculatus | reverse complement strand
ACAACATCCAACAGAGCAGCCCAAAGTTCCAAAGTCCTTCCACAGTCCTCCCCAAAACATGGTCAGGTTGTCACAGGAATACCCCACTCCTGGTACCAATTTGTCTTAGTCAGGGTTTCTATTCCTGCACAAACATCATGACCAAGAAACAAGTTGGCGAGCAAAGGGTTTATTGGGCTTACACTTCCATGCTGCTGTTCATCACAAAAGGAAGTCAGGACTGGAACTCAAGCAGGTCAAGGAGCAGGAACTGATGCAGAGGCCATGGAGGAATGCTGCTTACTGACTTGCTTGCTTCTCCTGGCTTGCTCAGCCTGCTTTCTTATAGAACCCAAGACTACCAGCCCACAGATGGTACCACTCACAAGGGGCCCTCCCCCCCTTGATCACTAATTGAGAAAATGCCTTACCTCTGGATCTCATGGAGGCATTTTCTCAACTGAAACTCCTTTCTCTGTGATAACCTCAGCTTGTGTCAAGTTGACACACAAAACTAGCCAGTACAGGAGGGGAGTAAAGAGGGTAGTAGAGGCAAAGAAAGGCAGAGAGAGGGAGAGAGTAGAGAAGTAGAGAGGTGGAGGCCGGCCATGACCATGTGGAGAGAGGGGGGAAGGGAATGGGGAGAGGTAAGAGATAAGAGATGTAAGAGAGAGGCAAGAGAAAGAGATAAGAGAGAGAGGAGGGGGCAAGCAGCCCCTTTTTATAGTGGGCCAGGCCCACCTGGCTGTTGCCAGGTAACTGTGGGGTGGAGTTTAGACCGAATGCTAACACTGATAGATTTCATCAGGGTGTACAAAGTTCTGTAAGATGCCATCCCTGCAAGTCAGAGTAGCTGCAGCCTTCATGCTGTTAAAAGCATCCCACGGAGGGCTTTCTGCTTGAGGAAGTTGCCTGGATGGTGAGATGGAGAGGAAGGGCCCTGATGTCTCCTCGGGATAATTCACTTGACAGGGAAGACTTTGCTATAAGAGGCAGCGGTTTCAGCAGCGTTGCCAAACCTCTCTGTTCACCAACCAAGTGAGGCCTCAAGAAAGCCACAGCTTGTTTGGGAGGGAAGAGGGAAGGCGAGCCAGGGTAGATGGAAGGGTGATGTCAGCTGTGAGACTTTGTAGTCTCCTGAACATAAGGTTTCCAAGTGTTTCCAGTTGTCTGCTACAGAGACACCAGCTATCTGGTGGCTGTAGGTTGGTTAGGTCCACTGAGTACCGGAAGTTAACGTGCAGTCTCCCTATTGGTCGCTTTGAGAGCAGGTAGACAGGAGTGACAGCTGTAGTAACCAAGGAAACCGCAGCTGTATCGGGCGGCAGCTCCTGAAGGTCAGATAACCCTTTGAGGTTAAGGCCGTTGAAGCTAAGCTGAAGTTCTTCCCACTTGTCAAAAATGAAGACCTTTCCCAGACCCTTTCCCGGTTGTCTCCACCCAGCCACACACATGCACAAAACATCTGCATCCTCTCTAAGGACGTTAGCTTCGTTATTGTTAATATCATTTTCATTGTGGTTTTGACACACATATCCCAGTCCTTGTGGACTTTCACAAAGATCATGAGAAGAATTAGCCCAAGAGGGAGATCTGGTCCCAACATGATTTACAGGGGAAAAAAATATGAAAAAGTTGCCTATCTCATAAATATTCATAATAATCTCTTTAAAATTCACAGCACAGAGCTCAGTGAGTTGCTACTCTTCCCCCGGGATAGCCCACTTGGCTCTTGCCCTGAAGTGCATGCCTGCCTTGCTTTGTAAAATGAAATTTTGCTGAACTGTGTGTCTCAGCTAAACACTTCTCAAGAAGAGAAGAACATGAGAAACTTCCTGGTACAGTGGTTACATTCTGTGGATTCAGGTACTTGCCTTCTCCTGAAATCCTAGAGCTTTCCATTAAATGGAAAACTGCAGGAGTAAAGAACTCATGTGTTTTTAAGTTGGGCACCACCCTAAGCAGCACAATGAAACGTCATGCGATCCCACCTCGGAAGGGACGCTGTATTAGGACTGCGTGGATATCCTTGCTGTGACATGATTGTATATAATGTGGTTTATTAAGCATTACCTGTTTAACATTAAGAAAAGAAGAATTAGGCTGGGCAGTGGTGGTACAGTCTTTAATCACAGGAGGAGGAGGAGGGGGAGAGGGAGGGGGAGGCGGAGGAGGAGGACTAGGACTAGGAGGAGGAAGAGAAAGAGGGGGGAAGAAGGAGGAGGAGGAAGATGACTTAAGTCCTTATACCTGGACGTATGGAGCCGAAGAAGCCATGTGGAATACAGAGGTCCAGGGCTGGTCTTCCTCTGTGCTCCTCCCAGAACCCCAGAAACACTGAGCCTGCAGAGACAATTGGCCCACGCTCGCTCCTCCCCCCCACCCAGTACCAAGTGGAGCCTACTAAAGCCATACAGACCTGAGAACTTAATCTTTCAACCAAGCTCAGCAGTGGCCTGGGCAATTCACTCCTTAAGTATTCGTTTCCTGTTACTTTCCATTCCTGAAGTTAGATCTCATGGTGGTTTTGCTTTCGCTTATGTACCGCTCAGCTAGGTTTTCAAGATGGTTATTTATGTCGCTCCGCCCAGTTTTCTATAACGCACTCTGTGCTCTCCTCCTCATATTCCCCCACTTTATCACATCCTTACCCCTCCCCTTTTATAACCCAATTATAACTTTCTGTAGCTAAGAAGCTATTGATCCCTCCAGCATCCCATTGTCCTCTCCTAACCATTTTATCCACCTTGACTGTCTTTCCAAAGTCAACCTAGTATTTCATGCTTGTCCCTACCCACCCTAGATCGCTCCCATTCCTATTCTCGTGAACTCAAATCTGATGCCATTTCATGCTGCCCTTGACTGTTTATCCACCAGCAGTTATTGAAGTCAGAGGGGTTACTGTTAGCATTTTGTCTAAGCTCCGCCCCACAGTTGCCTGGCAACAGCCAGGTGTGCCGACTCACTATAAAAGGGGCTGCTTGCCCCTCCTCGCTCTCTTGCTCTTGCCTTCCTGTTCCCGCTCTCTCTCTCTCCCCCCATTCCCTTCCCTCCTCTCTTTCCATATGCTCATGACCAGCCTCTACTTCTCTACTCCTCCTCCTCCTCTTTCTCTCTCTCTGCCTTTCTCTGCCTCTACTACCCTCTTAACTCCCCTCCCCATGCCCTGAATAAACTCTATTCTATACTATAGTCCATGGTGTGGCTGGTCCCTCCGGGGGAAGGGATGCCTCGGCATGGGCCCACTGAGGCACCCCTTTCCCCATACCTGACTACACATCCACCAAACATATCCCCTCTCTCTTTATCTTTTTGTAAACACACCAGTCACTGTACAATATCTGCATACCGGTGATAGAAGCTGTGGTTGCTCTCCCAGTTAACATACTCTGGGAGTGATACACAGCCTACGCCAGGAACTCTGAGCTCACAGGCTGAGGAGATTTTGAACTACACACTCAACTCTACCACAACTGGGTCCCACTTGAACACTGCAAATATCTTAACTGAAAAAATATGTAGTGGATAATACTACAAATGAAGTGATGGATAATATCAGATGTATAAAATCTCAGTGCAGAGACCTACAAACACACACAACAACATTAATTCCTCCAAAAAAAATTATTAACCAGGCATGTGGGGGGGTAATTAACCCCACAATAACAAAATCTAGTGAGAATGAATTAGATGAGATTCCAGACAGAGAACTCAATGGCATTCAGTGTGTTCAAAGACACAAACAAGTGAATGAAATATGGATGACTTGTATAAAAGAAGAATTCAATGAAGGTAGAAATGCTGAAGACAGCCCAATCTGAAATCCCGGAGGTAAACATTCAGCGAGTCACATAAAAAGCTTTGTGAAAAGTCTCAGCATTCGAATGCATCCAGGAGAAACTAAAGTCTCTGAGCTTGAAGACAGCCCAACGAGGACGAAGTTAGAATAAGAGAATACCACTGGGCATGTCAAGATGCCTGTGGCACCTCGAGCTGTGGCACCTCAAAACCCACAGCTGACAGGCATAGAAGAAGGAAAGGAGTCTCATCCTGAAGGCGTGTGACACATTTTCAGAAGAATCGTAACAGAAAATTTCCCAGGGTTAGGAAAAGAGATGCCAACCGAGATACAGGAGGGAGACATTTTGGATGTGAAACAAGAACAAGCCAGAACAACCCCCCACCCCCCCCATCATAGTTAATGAATGAAAAAAGTATATTGACACAGTATAGAGAAACACCAAGTCAGCTTTGGAGGGAGAAAGGCACAGTGGTGAACGTGGCCTGAGAAACCCAGAGCACAAACCTAGTAAGAACCTCAGCAATTATGCACCAAAATAAACATCTTCTGGGTCACTTTGTTTCGTGTGAGACAGAGTCTCTATGCAGTCCAGGATGTCCTGAAACTTGCTATGTAAATGAGACTGTCTTCAAAACTACAGAGATCTGCCCGCCTCTGCCTCCAGAGTGCTGGGATTAAAGGTGTGCGCCACCACAGCAGGCCCTCACCTCTTCTGTTTTTAAACTGATGATCTTAGTTATGTGTCAAAAGCTGCCTGGCACAGGGACTTTGCTCTGCACCACTGGTCCTCACTGCCTTTCACCTGAAGTGGAGGATGTTCCTGCCTCCTGACCCTTCCTGAGCCCAGGGTCCTTGTCCCTTCTGTTAAGAAAGCTACCTCTCTGGTAACTGTGAGGAGCCTGAGGCCATGCCTGGATTGTCTTCTTTTCTTACCATGGTGACAGAGTATCTGCCAGAAATGACTTTGGAAAGAGAAGGTTAATCTTGGCCCACAGTTGCAAAGAGATTTTTTACTCGTCTTAGTAGTAAAGGCACAGTAGAAATGGTGTGTTATTCACTGCATTCTGACAGAAGGCAGGAATGTAAAGCAGTAACAACCTTCAGATCCCTAGTAGTCACTTCTGCCAGCCAGGCCCCACCTAAAATCCACAGTCTTCAAAACAGTGTCATAAGGTGGGGGCTGAGAGCGCAAAACATGAGCTGTAGGGAGTCTACACTTAATGATGGACTCTTAAGCTCTTAGGTCAGTCTGCCACCCATTCATAACTGCTGACATGAGGCACACAAGAAGCCTGGGACAGAGGGCAGGGCCTTTGTCATTGACTTCATAACAACAAAGGAACTGTGTGCCTCTGTCTCATTGCACCCGGACCCTCTAGTCATTTCCCTGGGCTCAGAGACAAATCAGCATGAGCTCTGGACAGTTCCCCATGACAGTGCTGTCAAAATTCTGAAGGCCAGAAATCTGAACTCAAGATACGAACAAGGCAGCTCCTCCCAGAATCTAACTTCCTCCTGGCTTCTGGGATAGGGGTGGTGGTGAGGGAGCTTGACTTGTGCTGGTGTGTAGCCTCTCTGTCACTTCAGTTTGGGCATGTGTCCTCACATGACT
This sequence comes from Uromys caudimaculatus, assembly GCA_028551405.1. NCBI lineage: Eukaryota > Metazoa > Chordata > Mammalia > Rodentia > Muridae > Uromys > Uromys caudimaculatus. The sequence goes on along the minus strand of CM052703.1, from coordinate 122,850,179 downwards.
TTGTCTCCCAGAATTCCCTGTCTCTCCTTATTAACATATCAGCTGTTAGACTTAAGGTCCACACTAGCCCAACAGGACCTTATGCAAACCTGACTATATCTGCAAAGACCACATTTCCAAAAAATAGATACCTGGGTGGTCAGAACCAGAATATAACTTTTTGGGAGACAGAAATCAACTATGACATCCTCAAATCCCATGGGGCAATGATGGACGCACAGACAGCACACGTGTACAGTTCACAGCATTCTCTCCAGGAGCTGAAAGCCATCTGTGCAGCTCTGCACAGAGGGTGATGTCATCTTTCTCCCAAATAGCAAACAAACCCACCCTTGTTCCACAGCAGGAGGCAACCTGTCTACCTTCCAAGGTCTTTCGCTCTACAAACATCCTTTAAAAGGTAGAGAAGGAAGTTATTCTTGTACTTATAAGATGGACCATTTCAGGACTGACCCACAGAGACCTGTCTCCAATAGGATGCAGTCTCTCGGTAGGGAGATGGTAGATCAGCCTCATTCCATGAAGCAGGATATCTAGAGTCACCAGAGAGGACGTGGCCTTGCTCCAGCTTGCTACTTCATCCTACTATCCTGCTTGCTTTCCATGGGACAGACTGAAGGGTTCATTGAGGTCTCCTGATGCTCTGAGACTTTTGTCTCTTTCCTTCCCTCCTGGCAACCTATGTCAGGCTCAGACAATGGCCTGGGACCTCTGAGATCAGCAGGATCTGAAGACCCCTTGCTAACCACCTTCACACTACAGTAGCCAGGAGATGGCAGGCCTCCTTGTCCTTATGCCAAGCTCTGCATTGGGAATTCGTTTGGAGGGACCTCAGGTAGATACTCCATCTTTTCATGGCTCAGTTTCCCTACCTGTAAGAGTGCCCTGTGCAATTAAGAGCACTTGGTAATCTTGCAGAGAACATGGAAATAATTCCCAATTCTACATGGCAGCTCACAACCATCTGTAATTTTGGGTCTAACGCCTTCTTCTGGCTTCCTGGGAACCAGGCATGCATGTGGTACACATATGTGCAGACAAAACACTTATATACATAAAATAAATTTTAAAAAGAGGACAGAAAATAAAAACTGCCATGTCCTGGCATTGTTGGGGTGGTGGTGGTGGCACTCCACAGTGCCTGGAAACTGGTGAGCATGGAAAAGGCTGGGGTGCCGCCCACTTCCTGCTGCAGTGCAGAAGCCACCCAGGGTGAGTAGAGTGAGCAGAGTTCAACTTCCACTCTCCTTCAGTGAAGTCAGCATAGAACCTGTGAGTCAGGGATGGTGGTGGATGCCTCCCAGAGCATGTGATAGTATGGATTACCCATGGTTGGCACATAGGTCAGGCCTTTCTCTTTTTGTCTTGAAAGCAGTGATTTTTAAATTTTTTTTTATAATTTTTTACTTATTCACTTTATTCCCCACTCACTTCCCCCCTCCCTGTCACCCCTCCCACAATCCTTCCCCCTTACCCTCTCCTCTGAGCAGGTGGTCCCCCTGGCTATTCCCCCCAACCCTGGAATTTCAAGTCTCTGTGAGGCTAGGTGCATCTTCTCTCACCGAGGTCAGAGAAGGTAGTCCAGTTAGAAGAACATATCCAATCTATAGGCAAAAGCTTTTGGGATGGCCACCCCCCTCCAGTTGTTCAGGACCCACATGAAGACCAAGCTGCACATCTACTACATATGTGTGGGGAAGCCTAGATCCAGCCCGTGTATGTTCTTTGGTTGGTGGTTCAGTCTCTGAGAGCCTCAGGGGTCCAAGTTAGTTGACTTTGTTGGTCTTCCTGTGGAGTTCCTGTGCCTTTAGAGGCTGCAGTCCTTCTTCCTGTTCTTCAATAAGAGTCCCCAAGCTCCATCCACTGTTTGGCTGTGGGTGTTTGCATCTGTCTGAGTCAGCTGGTGGGTGGAGACTCTCAGAGGACAGCCATGCTAGACTTCTGTCTATAAGCATAACAGAGCATCATTAATAGTGTCAGAGATTGGTCCTTGCCCATGGGATGGGTCTCAAGTTAAGGCTGGTTATTGGTTGGCTATTCCCTCAGTTTCTGCTCTATCCCCCATGCCTGCATTTCTTGTAAACAGGATAAATTTTGAGTCCAAAGTTTTGTGGGTGGGTTGGTGTCCCTATGACTCCATTGGGGTTCCTGCCTGGCTATAGGAGGTGGCCTCAGAAGAGATAGAGATCTGTGATAAGGAAGACACCCAAGAATCAATAGGAGTGTCCTTAGCTGTGACTCCCAGCATATGGAACCTGAACAGGCCTTTTAACAGAGTAAGCAGGAAGTAAAGTGTGGCTAGCTCTGGAGGATGGCCACCTGCCTCCTGGAGTCTCTCTGTCTCTCTGTCTCTCTGTCTCTCTGTCTCTGTCTCTGTCTCTCTCTCTCTCTCTCTCTCTCTCTCTCTCTGTGTGTGTGTGTGTGTGTGTGTGTGTGTGTGTGTGTGTGTGTGTAGCTATTACAACCAGCCATCATGAGAATGAGAGAGGATAGGAGGTAGGGAGGAAGGGAGGAAGCTCTGTGGTGTCAAATCATTCATAGCAAAGTTTCCATCAGTAGCAAGCTCCCAAATAGATCCTTCTGTGGGTGCAACGTTAATGCTCACCATGGGTGGTGGCACAACTGGCCATCTAAATGGAAAGCTACCTAGCTGGACTATGTCTCTACAATATACAAAAATCAAGGCAAGGACCATGGAGCATTTGCATGTAAAGGACAAGTAGGTAACGGGATTCAAAGCTCAGAACAAAGGCAACAGAGTCTGCATGCAAATCCCCCGCCAGGCCAGGCAACCCTGTGGCAGAAGAGCAGAGGCAGGGGGATTTCCAAGAGGCAACGGGGACCTCAGGCTAAGCTGGTTTGTGGACACCTGCAGGAAAGGATTTTCTGTATCGGACCAGAAGGCAAAGGATACATATCTAAAGGATATGTATCTGCTAGCTTTGACCAAATGAAACAGATGTTTCTAGTTCATAACCGTGAACTATGCAGCTCACATGGTTCAAGCTAATAGCCACAGGGACGTGTGTATGAACGGGAGGCAATGGCAGCAGTAGTCTCCAGTTACCTCCTCCATGTCTGCATCCTTCTTGGCAAGACTCCCTGGGTCTACTCACGGTAGCAACTTATTTAACTCAAGGACCAAGTTCTCCAACCTCACTTACTGCTAACTATAGTTCTATTGATTTCTAATAGATATGTGACAGCAGAAGTCTTGGGTGTCACAGCCAGGGTCTCTCTTTAGAGATGGAGTATACTTTCTGTGTGTTTGCTTCTTCACAGCTTCCTGGAGCAAGGATATTGCATCTGACACCCTAGCAACCATGATGGGGCAGAGGGGCCTGAGTACCACATCTGTTCCTGAGGGAAACTTTCGAGAAATACTGGAAGTCATTTGCATTACTGATGCGCTTGAAGAGTCCCAACACCAATCTTGAGATGCCTATCTATGCCCAGCCTTATTTATTCATTTATTTTGCTTGTTTATTTAGTTATTTTACAGAAGACATAAATAAACTTCTATCCAATTTCTTGGTTTCTCTGCTACATGCCACTGTATACCTAATGCAATTAGCACAGTGGTCCACAGAGGAGCAAACCCAAATGACAAGCATAGAGAGATGCTGGAACTTGTCAGTGGTGCAAATTAAACAACATATCACTCATGTCCATCAGACGGGTGGAAAAGAAAGTCAATGTATTGTGCACGAAGATCCAGGGAGAGGGGGTTATCAAATGCATTGCTGCTGGAACATGGATTCTTATCAATTTTGGAAAGCAATCTGGCAACACCTATTCAAACTCAAACTGCATTACCATCCTTCTGGCAAGCCCCCTCCCAGAAATCTAAGAGCATGAAAATTCTCTCTCTCTCTCTCTCTCTCTCTCTCTCTCTCTCTCTCTCTCTCTCTCTCTCTCTCTGTGTGTGTGTGTGTGTGTGTGTGTGTGTGTGTGTGTGTGTGTGTGTGTGTTTACTTGCTTGCTAGTTTTGCATGGAGGTTCCCTGCAAAGGTTTGTGTCAGAAAAATATGTGAGGGAAACACAGGAACTCTGGGTCATTGACATTGAGTGACATTGTCTCAGGCATGATTCCTCTGGAACATGTTGAGTCTGAGAAGAAGGGGGATTGCTGGGACTGTCTCCATAAGAAGTGGTGAGGCCACAGCTCCCTAGGTTCCCATAACACTGCCCTTTCCCCTGTCTCCCAGATGGGACAATGGCCCCAGTCATTGTTAATCTCTGGGTTGTCCTAGTGCCTCCTCTATCTGTCTTCTCCACTCCTGTGACCCCCATCTCTTTGTTGTGACTGCTTAAGAGATAAACCCTCTCTGCCACTGAGACTTAACTTTCCACGACCCTGTGATGTGGAAGGTGAGGCTAAGGGTCCAGGACAGAGCAGATCTTCAGTGATGGGGGGGGGTCCTCCATGTTTAGAGACCACCTGCTCTATGATCCCATACTGGTTCAATACACACTCAACCATTATATTTAATAAGGTATGATGCTGTAATCACGTGGCAAAGGGAGCCATTCTAAAGAAAGACACCCATGCTCCTTCCTCCACCACCAGGCTATTGAGACAGTGTATCCCAAGGAACTGGGATTTCCCAGAGTCTTATGCTGGGACCAGGAATGATCTTGGCCACAGTCTGGGAACTTATCTCTCAGAAAGGGATGTCACAGTTTGCAAGGACAGCCCATCTGAGACAATTATGAGTCATTGATGAGCAGGGCCACACCTTGACCTGGGCTGCTTAGCTAAGCATACCGCTTGCCTTCAGTTTAAACTGAAATCTCATGTCAGGATCCCGAAGGTGGACTTGGGTGTCACTGGATTTTCTGTTCCTCTTCCTGTTGTGGTGAATTGAATAAATCCTCCCTCCCTGCTTTTTAGCATCCTGGGTCTCTTTAATTGGCTTATTGAGGACAAGTGGCCAACCCTGGCTTGTTAGGCCCCATCCAAGTTCTGAGCAATCTAACACTGGGCATGTTTTGTGTGTGCACAAGATACACGGGCTTGATTCTGTTTTAGGGTAGAACAGTTAGCATGGGCCCTTGGAGAGTTTGCTCCTAAGTAAGGCCACCCCTATAACCTGGGAACCCCTGGGGGCTTACCTCCTATGGGCCACCTTTGGTAATGCAGAACTTCCACCAATCAGTCCCTGCAAACAGTATCCAACCCTCTCCTTTCTGGTAGAAGGGCCCCTGATGGTCCTCTGACTTCAGAGGCTCAGCTCAGAACCTGGCCCTCTTCCTTGTTGTGCCTGGTCCTACCACCAGGGGGAGAAGGTGGTGGTGGGGCAGAGGAGCAGAGCTAGGAAAGGCAGGGGTAGGAAGGTGCAGGGGTCTCTTGGTCAGTACCCTTGACTCTCTTTTTCCCTATGCCAGTCTCTGTCACTGGCAGCTGCCTGGCCTGACTCCTTCCTGACTGAAATAGGCCTATGTCTATCAGTTAAAAAAAAGGCCCTTCAGAGAGGAGACCTCAGTCAGGGATGTTCCTGGACACTGGACTTCAGCTCCAGCAGGGAGGCTCCAGAGCAGGGCCATCCCATAATATGCACCAGGATGTGTTTATATTTCCTAGCAGCCACAGTTTTAAAAGAAAAAAAAAACAAAGCTAAAATAAACTGATGGAATTCATTTCCACAGTATTTTCTGTAACCAATTACATCTCATAAATGGCACTTAAGTTATACAGAAAGCACTTTAGACTATTTCTGTATACTGGCTAATTAAAGCCTAGGTGAGGTTAGGATGATAGCTCAGCCAGCAAAGACACTTGCTCCAAGTCCAATGCACTGAGTTGAATTCCCAGGGAGGGCACATGGTGGAAAAAGAGAACATTCAAACAAGCTGCTCTCTGACCTCCTCACATGCACTGTGACACACACACACACACACACACACACAGTCTTTTTAAACCCATGAGTCAGTGTATAGCATGCTTACCTAGCATGCCTGAGGCCCTGGGTTTGATCCCCAGCACCCATAAAACCATGCTTGGTGGCTCCTACCTCTAATCCTATTACTCTATTGATAGAAGCAGGAGGTTGAGAGTTCAAGGTCATCTTCAGCTATGTGGTGAATCTGAAACTAGCGTGAGAGCAGCGACGAATCCATTCTCTCTCCCTCCTGAGATGAGGGAATTTATACAGGGCAGAGATGTTTTCTTACCATTCTGGAGGTTGAGGAGTCTGATAGCAAGGTGCCAGGAGGCTTTGTTGTCTGCTCGGGGAGGAGGGCTTCTCTGCTTCAAAGGCGGCATGGGGGATAGGGCTGAGAAGAACCATGTTTTCTCTCGGCCCAAAGTAGAAAAGCAAGCAATCTGACTGCCCTGAGCTGCTTTTATTTTTCCCCAACATAATATTTTTATTAATTATTTGGGAATTTTATACAGTGCACCCTGATCACATTTGCTTTCCATTCCTCCCAGGTCCACCCTCCCACCTGGCCCCCTCCCTCAAAAGAACCCAATGACGACAACAACAACAACAACAACAACAACAGCAACAACAACAACCCAAGTCCAATTTATGTTGCCCATATACTCACTGGAGCATGGCCAAACTCCCAGTGGCCAGCCCCTGAAAGAAAGCTGAGTCCTCCCACCCGACCCAGAAGCCACCAACTGTGAACAGTTACACTTCAGCATCTTTAACACAATTTTTTGGGGGAAGGGGAGTTGGTACAGGGTTTCTCTGTGTAACAGCCCTGGCTGTCCTGCAACTCACAGTATAGACCAGACTGACCTCAAACTCACAAAGATCTGACTGCCTCTGCCTCCTGAGTGCTGGGATTAAAGACCTGTGACACTACAACATACCTCTCTTGATCACAGATTTTAAAGACTCTCTTCAATAGCTTCCTGTCTGGACGGTTTATCTGGGGAGGGTGGGAGGGGCTTCTTAAGTGAGGGCTTTAATCCTGTTACTGCTATAATACAGAACACCTGTATCTTAGAGGTCCCTAGCACTAACATGCAACTCTTTGTCCCTGAGTTCAAATACTCCAAGACCCCATGTAAACGGAATCATAGGATATTTGCCCCTTTCTGACTGGCTTTACTTCTCTCAACAAAATGTCCTCAGGAGACATCCATGTGTGCATCGGAAGTTCCTCCTATTTCAAGGTTAAGTAGTGTTCCATGCATGCCTTCTGGACTGGTCCCAACATTTTAGCTCCTGTGAGAACGGTGTCATGTGCATTTGGCACACAGACCTGCTTTCAATCCTTTCTGTTATGTGCCTGGACGTGGGCCGAATCATCTAAGTCTTTGTTTAATTATTTGAGGAGCTTCACACCCCTTTTAACTCAAGTTTATTGAGAAGTAATTTAAATTGTTAAGTTCACTTTCTCAGAGTACCATGAAATAAGCTTTGACCAGTAATACAGCTGAGATTCAGTCACTGCTGGCTTCCCCAGAAAGTTCCTTGAGCTGCTTTGCAAACAAATCCCATTTCCCACTCTGCCTCTGCTGCCACCTCTGACAACCATGGATCTGATTTCTGTTTCTCTTGCAAACCCCACAATGTCATTTAAGGAGTCTAGTTTCTTTCCCTTGGTGGTGTGCGTCTGAAATTTGCTCAGAGGACCACATACATCATGGGTTACTTTTCATTCCCAGGGATAGTTTCCAAGGGAAAGTATCACCATCAACTTCGCCATACACGGATTGATCTGGATGATTACGAATAACCCACCCGTGTCTCTTCCTGTTCTAGTCTTCATGTCTTGGGTAAACACCAACAGAGGAATTAGTATGGCTGTCTTTTCAAGAGCCCTGGGTCTTTGCAGCATTGCCACAGAACAATGCTTGATGTCTTGAGGAAATACGAAAATTGGACCTCGCTTAGATTCAGTGGACCTTCATGACAAGTGATCAGAAGGCTGTCCGGTGCCCCATCTTGAGGAACTTGGGAGTAGACAAGGCCCTGGAGGTGTTGAATTAAGCCTTCCAAACCTGGATATAACTCCCAGATGTCAGAGCTCAGTTCAAAGGTTAACCAGAGAAAGTTGAAGGACTGGAAAAATGGGGCGAGGGGAGACCTTGGGGATGAGGTCTTATTTCTCAAAGAGCAAAGTGGGGGTGTCAAGCCCCACCTCAAGGACTTTTAAATGCTTACCCACAGCATACAGAAAGGAATGTGGGTGCGACTCTGAGGAGACTGAGCTACCCTAAGGTTAGGACCTTCAGTCAGCCCTGACTTGAATAGGCAAGAGTGAGTGGCCAAAAGAAACCTTTTGATCGTCCACGGGAAACCTCTAAAATAACCCATCCCAGAAGGCCTTGCACTCCCCAAAGAAGTCTGAAGGGCAGTGACTCCAGTTGACATCCACTTAACACAGCTCACCCTGTCCAACAGGCTCCTGTCTCCAGGTACGTCCCCACCCTCAGCCCTGAGAACAATTGACTGTGATACAAATGAATCCGTAGGTCAGGGCAATTAAACTTCACCCAACAAACCTGTCCCTGTGTAGAAAGGCTGGGCGCTCAGGATGCTCCTGTTAGGGCCCAGTCTCAGTCAGTTTCAGCTGCTTTGACAAAGTGCCTCAGACTCATTTCCCACAGTTCCATGAAAGCAAAACCCGAGTGAGGGTGGTGGCATGGTGTGGTTTGGGAGGGGGGTGCCATCTAGTCAGCAGACTGCTGTCTTCTCTTCACAAGGGCACTGACTCAGTTCCTGCTTTAAGATTCTACCTTCTAAAAGCTCACCCCAGAGGGTAGGATTTCAACAGGAAGGAAAGGGGACACAGAATTTCTTTAATGTTTTCTATGCTTCTCATTGTATCCTCTTGAGGATACTGTAGCCAGCATTTCCCTCTGACCATCCCGGCGACATTTGATCTTTGAACTAGCAGGGGTTATATCAGATCCCAGTCTATAGATGAGAAAACTCAAGTGTGAACACACTTCCTGTGGGTACTGGGTGAGAGTGCTGGGTTCAGAGTAGGACTCCTTGACTTGAGAGCACGTGGCATGAATCACCGCGATGGATGGATAGCTCCTTAGAGCAGGCAAGATGAAGAAGGCAAACAACACAAATCAAGCCCCAGTTGCTTAAAGAAAGTTGTCATTTGCATGCGCATGTGCCTGCTATCCCTGAGTGTCTGCAGGATGGTGCCACGGGAACTTTTCTCTTAATACAGTTTTTGGAAGATTGATTAAGGCAGTTCTTCTCAATCAGTAGCCTTTCCGTGTCAATAGCCGTGCTTCAGTATTGAGTATGGTTGATCCCCCTCCAAGACGGAGCATGAATGATGGCCCTCTCCTGTCCCTCACTGTTAGGAACATTCTGGTAGCTGATCTTCTAACAAGTCCTGATCACCTCACCAGTGAATCCCTAAGCTCAGAGTCAGACCTCATAAGACGCTGCTTCACGATTTTACAAGTGTTCCCATTTAGACTCCGTCCTCAGCTTGCCCAACCATGGTCCACAGAATACACACAATAATGTGCTTCTCCCGTGTTTGCTACCTATCTTGAAGTTTTGAGTCTCCATGCCTTTGTGCAGACTGTAAGGGTAACAGGGTTTTTTCCATATTTATGAGTTATTTGTATGATTTGGCATTTTTTTCCTATGGAGTGTCTTTTCTTGCTTAGATGTGAATGCTTTTTATACGTTAAAGATTTGAACACACCAGAGATGGCAAACATTTCTATCAAATCTCCGATCATTTCTTTGAATTTCTCTCTCACTATCTCTGTATCTGTCTCTTTGTGTGTGTGTGTGTATGTGTGTGTGTGCACTCGCATGTGTGTGCATGCATGAGTGCATGCATGCATGTTCATGTGTGTAAGTGTGGGCACACATGTGTCATGGCTCGTGTATGGCAGTTGAAGGACAACTTCAGAGGCCTGTATGCATTCCAACATGCTTGAGACAGGATCTCTTGATGTTTGACACTGAGTGCCCCAGGCTAGCTGGCCCCAAAGCTCCTCTCTCCACCTCCCATCCTGCCTTGGGAGCTGTGGGATTATAGACCTGCACAGGGCCTCTGAGGATTCAAACCTGGGACCTTGTACAGCAAGTGCTTTATCCACTGAGCATCCTCTTCCCCCTCTTTAACTTATTAATGATATTTTGTGTAGAAAATGCGACATACTCCTTCCACAGAGTTAGCGCCCTCCCATGAACACTGGCGTCATCCTGGCGTGGCCAGCTCCGCTACTCACAGCCATGAGTCTTATGGGCTTCTTGTTTGTTTGTTTTGCAAGACAGAGTTTCTCTGCATAGCCCTGGCTATCCTGGAATTCACTCTGTAGATCAGGCTGGCCTCAAACTCACAGAGATCTGCCTCCCAAGTGCTGGGATAAAAGGTGTGTGCCACCACACCCAGCAAGAGTTTTATTTCTAATATGACTTGTCCTCAAGTGAAAATCAGAGACTTTCTTTTTTTTTTAAAAAATCTATTTATTTCATGTATATGAGTACACTGTTGCTGTCTTTAGACACACCAGAAGAGGGCATCAGATCCCCATTACAGATGGTTGTGAGCCACCATGTGGTTGCTGGGAACTGAACTCAGGACCTCTGGAAGAGCAGTCAGTGCTCTTAACCACTGAGCCATCTCTCCTGCCCAAGGACTTTAATTCTTTCCCCTCTTTGGGAAGAATGCTGTGTCCCAGCAGCCACTGGATTTTCCTGAGTCACTGGAGAACACATCACTGCCCCTGACCATCTTGGCTGATTGGTCAGGGTTGTCTTGATTATTGACAGCCATATGGGCCTCTGTGAAGAACTAGCCATTTCTGCTGAGGCTTCATGAGGAGTGTGTACCAAGTATACAGACCATGAGCAAACTGCCATGCTTAGAAGTACAGAGGATATTGTGCTGGGACAACAGGCACACTCTGGAATTGTTCCAGGCAGGACTAGATGGCCATCTCAGACACTGGGGATAACACAGAAAGGGACAAAGACCAGAAAGCTTAGGGACTGGGTCAGGGTCAAAGTTGGTGAATGTGCAACTGGCTTTAGACTCTGCTTCTATCCTGGCACTGCTTGCTGCTACTGCTACCTGCTGTGCGGCTTGGGGCAAGTTCCCCGTGTCTCTGAAAGACAAAGCTTTTGAAATTCCATGGCAGTTCTGCTCAGCCCTGGAGTTTGGAGCCATATCCGGAAAGTTAAATAGTTGGCCCCTGCTACCTTGCATCCTCTATCCCAGGAGAAGGGCTGGACTTGGGAGGAGACAACAAGTTTGACAAAGGGATGGAGGACATCTGAGTGGACACCTCTGCGGATGGGGTCAGTCTCCACTGGCTTGGGATCAGAGTAGTGGATCTATTCTTGTGGCCGGGCCCCTGGCCGACTGTGAAAGGTGGGGAATACCTCTCATACTTCTCAGGTAGCCTCATCCAAGCCTGTCACAAACCACGGATACCTCAGTGGGGAACACATGAATGTGTGTGTGTCTGAGGGAGCTGTTGTGTATACTAGCAAGCCTAGCCTCCTGGGTTGGGTGGCAAGGCAAACAAACACCAGATATTTAAAGCCAGAAAGAAGAGTCCTGTGGCTGGTAGAGAGGGCCATGACCCGGTGCCTTCTTGGCCTTAGACATTTAGAGTAAGACTTTTAGCTTTATTCTAAACCATAGGAAGAATTTCTGGGCTCTTGTTTTAATGCTGATTCCCAGAGAGGCTTAACACCTTGGTTCAGCTGCCAGCCATCTGCATTCTTTGGTGTATTGCCGGCCCACGTCACTTAGTTTCTTCCTTATTCATTGGATGAGTCTTACTCCATTAAGGATTTTAGTCTGTGTTACAAAACAATGCCACAGGTTTTTCCCAAATAGCAGGGACTCTCTGGCTAGCCAGATGATACCTATTCTCGCTTATCCAATTCTGGTCTGTGTTGTCACGGAAATATTTCACATTCCTAGACTTTTGTTTATCTCCGGGCAGGGGCAGGCAACCATTCTGCCCCTCAAAGGATCCTGGGACGAAGATTCAAGGTCAGGATACCTGGGACAGGCCTCCCCAGTGGCGCGCCGCCGTACTGGGTACGCTCCTGGCCATGGATCAGGACACACATGGGCCAAAGGTTTCTTCTGCCGGGAAGACCGAGGCTTAGCAGAAAGCCGAGGCCACACAAAGGAGGCCAAGTTTCACAACTGGCTCAGAAGGGCAAACTGGGCACAGCTGGGACGGGCCGACAGAGAAGCAAAGGTCCAGGGTCCACGCTGGAGCCCCGCCCATCAGGGCACGCCCCTTGAGCAGGGAGCATTCTGAACTCTCATCACCTCCAGGCTCTGCCAGGACCCTCCCTTCTCTGAAATCATTGGTTAACTCTTAGTCCCTGCCCCCGGAAGATCTGCTTTTTGCAGCCAATCGGCGAGCGCGGCGGCGGTGGAGCCTGGGAGCGAGGTACCTGAATCTGGAGCGGGGTCTGCTGGATTGACTTGGGGGGCTAGGGCTTTCTGGGGTCGCTTGTCACCGTGGGCTCGGTGGTGGGCTGCCACAGGACCAGTGCCTGTGTCCACGGAGGGCTGGTGCCAGCTTGCGGGAGTGGCAGGATGTGTATTCTTTGGAAAGTTGGGGCCCGGCCTGTTTAGGCCCAGGGGCGGGGCCGTCTCAAATTTGTTTCGTCTCCTGCTTGATGACACTCCACCTGTCATTGAAGTGAAACTGAGGCCTCTTCTGGCCGCCCAGGGTGCCAGGGGCTCAGAATTTGAGACCAGAGGGAGATACGCTGAGGTTGGCTGCTCCCTTAAAGGGCCACTCAAAAGGGACCGCCAGGGATGCCTGGAGTCCCATTCCAGCCATTTGGAAGGCAAAGGTTAGTTCTGGCTCTGGCGGTTGACTCTAGGTGACAATAAGGGGACCATGGGGTGAAATGAGTCCAGAGTGACCGTGAGAAACGGGCAAATTGAAATTCGATAGGTTTTTTCCATTGCTTGCCTCTTAGGTCAAGTGAGCCAGGGACAAAATAAGAGAACTATAGTTGTTCTTAGCTTCTGTCCTTGGTAGTGGCCTTTTCCCCTGAAGACACCTTGGGATGTCTAACGAGGTTTTTGTCAAAAGATTCTGAATGGAGGATTCTCAGTGTCAGGAAGCTGAGAACAGTGCTCACCTCACACAATGTTGAGACATAAGTGGCTTCTTATGTAGGCTAGGGGAAGCACAGCTGTGGATGGGGAAGAAGGGCGGGGACTCTTTTTTGCATAGTAAGCAGTTAGGGAAAGTGTGGTTTTATTCTGCCTCAGTATCAGGTGGCAGGTGTGAGGATATTCTCCTGTCCTGATGCTGTTTGTTGAATATTGGCAATATTGGGAAACTACTGAGACAGTTCTCTTTAGGAAGCCAGAGGAGAATGAATAGCATTTGTGCGGAATTAACTCCAGATTTGATTTTCAGTTGAGAGAAAATGAGGCAGAAGGAAGCGATAGCCAAGACCTTCCAAGGCCCAGCTGTTGTCTGTAGGACTCCAAACAGCCACGTTTACATGTTCAAGAACGGCAACGGGGACTCCGGGGACTCCTCTGAGGAAGAGTCACATCAGGTGGTATTACGACCCCGCGGCAAGGAACGCCAGAAGAACAGCAGCCAACCACCAGGAACAAGCAGCACGGTGCTGCTGCAGCGGGAGCTGGCGCAGGAAGACAGTCTCAACAAGCTGGCTCTCCAGTATGGCTGCAAAGTAAGCTGACTCAGTCCTCTGCCCTCCAGGGTTGAGAGAGACACAAGGGAGTCACTATAGGAGGGGTCCTTGTTCTTCCTGACCCCCATAGGTGGCTAGAATCCTACATGGTCAGGGCTGGAAGCTGGTGGAGGCACCCCTCATTCGGAACTCTGGGCTCAGGAAGGGTCAGTTAGTTGGGAACCTCAGTTCAGGGTGCACTTCCCTTTGCCCTGCCCTGCACAGGGACACTATAAAACAGTGTGGTCTTTGGAGCACACTGGATTTAAGATCTTAGGGCTGGAGATGGTAGGCGGAGTCTACAAGTTTCTGTGGCATGCTTCTCTCACTACTTGTATTTTCTGACCTTTGCTTGACAGTAGCTAATCTGACTAGTAAGAGTTTTTTTCTTCAACTGCATGGTCTAGCCTCTGTGCTGTACATTTGTTTGTATAACCTTATCTTTCTCTTTAATTATGTTTTTAGCACTCAGAGTGATTAACAGTGCAAAGTAAGTTGGAAAGTGTTTCTGGAATGGCTCTTTTCTCCCGCATTGAAACGGTCTGTTTCATGCTGTTGACCGCACGCTATAACCATGCCGTGTACGTGCTATCACACGCTATATTCTGACAGCAGCTTTCACCAAGGTTACCTCAGCTACACAATTAAAAAAAAAAACAAAACTTTACCTCTTAAAAATTGTCTATGGTTTATCTAAAAAGATCCAAATGGGCAAAAAGAATGTGGGTGTTGGAGTCTTTCCCAAAGAGAGGCTCGTCTCCAGGGACACATAGTATCTTTACATTTCACCAGCCTTTGCATTTGGATCATATAATCTGCTACTGTAGGCATAACAGATGCTTTATAGACCACGGACTGAAAAAAAACCTTCCCAACAAAGTCTGGAAAAATAGACTTATCTTTCCTGTCATGTCAGAATGGCAATCTCTAAGAAACCCAGAATGGATATTTAATGTCTCCACTAACTAGTCCAGTTCTATTGGAGGCGAACACACGTGCTGTTCATTTAGTGCACCAAGAATGAAAGCTGTCAAGCTCCTCCCGTTTGTTAGTTTCAGAGCAAGATAAAAAGCATCCCTCAAGCCAGTTCAGTAAGACTCTAAAAGTGGCTGCTGAGTACAGCGATCACACACATGATAGGCTTGCACAGTCAACTCTGTAGGCCGTACTAACACTCTAGAGAAGTTTTCCCAAGTAGCTTGAGGGGGGTTTAAAACTTGGCTTCCCAACCCTCCTTTTCTGCTAGGAACTTTGTGTTACTTGATAAAATCCACAGTCCCAGTCCCACGACCTTAGTCTGAGAAGGAAAATCTCAATTGGAAACTCCTGGCTGATTGCTGATTACCTAGCCCGCGTCTCATGAGAAGTGTCATCTCCCCAAGCTGAATTAACTTCTATTCAGGAACTAAGTTTCTGTGCCTGCCCTGCTTCTGGGAAAGTGCTGAGGGAGCATCCTGAGGAAGCTGTCTCAGGTGGCAGAGACTCTGAATGTATGCCCAGAGCCAGCTCAGGCTTTAGTGAGCTTGTCTGGCCACTTGCTCAGCTGGGCTCTGGTGTGAGATGGGGGCACTGAGTTAGACAAGAAGGGTGACCGTGTTGGTTCTGTCTTGCCTGAAGCTTTTGTTGTAGTCACAACACTTTCCAAAGTTGATCAGAAATTGTTCAAAGTAGAGTAGTTGGTTTCTAAGCTATTCATTAAGAGGTAAAAACAAAAGACTAAAACAGCAAAAGCCTAAGTTACTTAGCTGAAATGAAGCTGGCTGTGGGTGTGCTTTCAAGCCCCTTGGGCTTCTTCACTGGAGCCCCAACAGACAAAGGTCTCTGCTGGGTACTGGTTTTAAGGAGCATTGCATGTTTATAATGCATGGCTTCCATAGGTTGCAGATATCAAGAAAGCCAACAACTTCATCAGAGAGCAAGACCTGTATGCTTTGAAGTCAATCAAGATTCCTGTGAGAAATCATGGGATCCTCACAGAGACCCACCAAGAACTAATGCCCCTTGGAGCCCCATCCTCTGAGACCAGGGTGACCCTGGTAGAACTGCCTGAAGATGAAGATGCCCCTGGGGAAACTGCTGAGAGCAACCAGCTGACAGACTTCTTCAAGGGCATTGATGAGAACATTGAGCGGGCTGTGCAGTCTGACGTCTTCCACAGTGACAGCTGCTGTGTGGAGGCCCCAGATCAGCCGCTGCTCCCCATGACCCAGAAGCCAGCAGCCGATGGTGCAGACTGTGGGATTCAGTGGTGGAATGCTGTCTTCCTTATGCTTCTCATTGGGATTGTGTTGCCAGTGTTTTATCTCGTCTACTTCAAAATACAAGCCACTGGGGAGGCCTCAAATAGCTTGAACGCAACTGTTGTCCCCAATGGCTCAATGTCACTGAGCCCAGTTCCAGGGCAAGCCCCCAGGTTGGCAATTCCAGTGCCTACCCTCCCTGCTTCAGACAACCAAGTCAGCCCTACCACCCAAGCAGGAGCCTAAGCTCATTCTTTTCTAGAGTTGGCAGGCTTTGGCAACTGGCCCTCGATGTGTGTAACTGTCACTCGCTGTTTGCAGAGGGTGTTGCATTTTGCTTCCTGAGATGTGTGGACACCTCAGCAATCTGGATTCTGAGACGTGTAGACTGAGGAATGGCTTGGCCTAAGTCAAGGATGCAGGAGCCCAGACATCCACCATCCCAGCAAGAGAGACGTTGCCATGAAACTCATGGCCCTTTCTTGAAGACACGTAGGGGCCGGCTGTGAGCACCTGTACAGCCATTGTGTGCAGGCTCCTAAGTAGAATGTAACAAGGGATCTGTGGGATTTCTGCCCCTGGTGTTGGGATGGGGTCAAATGACTGTCAGTGTCCCTCCTGCTAAGGGGAGAGGTGGGCTCAGAGACATGCCCTGTGTCTAGATCAAGGTGCTACACAGTATGTCACTGGGTTTGTCACAGTTGACAACCTGATATGTTTGCCTCTCCACTTGGCCCCACTGAGGCAGTACTGCTTGAGAAGTGAGAAAGCTCCCAATCCAAGCCACTGTCCCTTGACTTAAACTACACTTCCAGAGTCACACCAGGAGCATCTGTGGTGGTGGCTCCCTGCAATCTTCCAGTTGGCATCTGAGAAGCAGCTGTTATTGACAAGTGGTTTGAAGGGACTACATCCACCATTAAGGTTCTAACACATGGACCTTTGAAGCAAACTGGTTGCCAGCCCAGCGTGGTCAAGAACAGCGGGCCCTACCCCAACCCCTACCAAGTGCACCCGAAACAGAGCTCTTCCCGCTGCCTCCTTGACTCATCTGGATCCTTAGAGTAAACTTGCACATGCTGTGTCTCAGTGTTAAAACCAGACACAAAGTCAGTCAGCTTTCTGTTACCGTAACAGAATAACCTCCGGTGCGAAAAGCTTATCTTGGCTCATGGTTTCAATCTGTGGCCTGATTTGGGGAGGGGGCTATGGTGAGAACGTCATGGAGGAGAGTGTGTGGTAGAACAGATTGTTCGTATGACAGGGAAGAGACAAGGGGAGGTGAGGAGCTTGGGCACACCTTCAAAGTTCTGCTTGCACTGACTTAACTTCCTCCTACTAGGCCCCATTTCTTAAAGGATCCACTCTTTCCCAACACTGAGATGAGGACCAAGCCTTTAAGATATTTGCCTTTGGGGGACATATCCAACCCCCACCAGGTAACTCTGGCTGTGAAAGGCTGTAAGGAGAGCACCACCAGATTCAGGAGGCTGCAAAAGGCTCAGGGTTCCTCAGCCATTCCCTAAAGGCAGTTAGCCATCCATGTCCTGTAAAGGAGTGTGGGAGGAAGGGATGAGTCAGCTTGTCTTATCATAGCAGGGACAGGCAGAGGTGGCTGGGGCTCAGCCTCGGGGACAGACAAGCTAGCAGGCTTCTGGGATGGTTAGCAACTTGACACTTAGGCCTAGAAATCTGGCCAGAGGAGCAGGATAATACTTGAGCTGGGCCTCCTGTCTGTAAAACAATCATATTTAAATCATCTTCAGAATTAAGTATTTTGAGGCCAAAAATGAGCCCATGAATCTTGGTACAATAAACATCTTGATTATGTAAATGATTTCTGTCTGGATGCTCAAGACCATTGTGCCTGTGAATTTTCTTAAATGTTGTCATCATTAACTTCATCAGGCAGGGCTCAGAGTCCCATGGGAAAATAATTTTTTGGCAGAGAATGTCTATAATTTTTCTGTATTCTGTCTCAAGTGTTGGGGACTTGTTACCACCTGCATACAGCCCTGTGTGTAGACCATGACAAGGGATCTGCATTGTCAGGGCTCCTGGGTTTGGATGGGGTCAAATGGCTCACAGAATCCCTGCCTGCTGAGGGCAGGGATGGGCTTGGCTCAGAGATGTGTGCTCTGTGTCTAGGCAGACCACGGTGCTATGCGATAGTATCAGTATGTCATGTCACTGAGTTTTAGATATGTCACACTTTTAACTTGTATTTCTGTATTTTTCTCAAGTGGAATAAAATAATTTCTTCTGTGAAGGAAACACGATTCTCCCTCATTTCATAACACGTGGATATTGGTAACAGTTAAAGCTGAGGAGTAGATGACAGTAGCCTCTGCCTCCTGCTGAGCCTGGGCAAGTTGCCGCAGGCTTTTGCTGTGCACATCCTTATGTGGCCAGGGAAGGACAGACTTAAGTGGTAAACAGTGTATTCTGGCCCACTGACCTACATAATGTTTCATAATTCAAGTAGGTCTGTGAAAGACATACCATGGGGTTCATTTTCTGCTAATTTGTTCTCTGGGGTGCTTTTGAAAAGATTTTTTAAAGTTTTAAAATTATGTGCTTGTGAATCCAGGTGCCCTTGAAATTCAGGTGAGAGGGTAGGACCTACTGAAGCTAGAGTTCTAGGCAGTTGTGAGCTGCCTGATACTGGTGCTAGTAACTACCCTGGAGTCCTCTGCAAGAGTAGTGAGCACTCCTAACAATGCAGCCATCTTCCCGGTCTCCAAGAAAGTGACTGTTTTAAAGAATAACTTACAACTTTTTGTTTGGGCATAATGCTCAATGTTACACCTAAGGAATTGTCTTAGTATTGGTGTGACTTTTTTATAAGGGAGACAAGGCCCCAGGCTGTGTTGTGCACCGCATGCCTGAACAGCAGGAGGCAGACAGAAGGGGAGAGTGCACAGAGGCTTATGGATTTGACAGTCATATGGGACAGACTGTGCTCTGGGCCATACTTACCTTGTAGAGAAAGCTCAAAGTCACAGGAAAGATGGCTGCAGCTAGGAGCCAAGTACACTAAAGTATAATCTGTGGTGTCTGTTGTTCAGTGAATGCCATGGGAGGGCAAGCATTTTGTACAGGAACTCCTGCCTGCCCAATCCCAATCCCAGAGCCCACCGCTGAGTAATGTGCTTGTGCTCTTCCGGTTCTGCGGCCTTCCTGCCCGTCCGCCCACCAGAGGTGCTGATGGCTCTGCCTCCTTAGTGCTACCACCTCACACCTGGCCGCATTTGGTTATTTTAAGGTACAATCTCATTGCCCTGAATAAGGAACACAGGTGACTTTTTACCTGTACTCCATCCTTCCATATGCATTTTCTCTCTACTGTGATCAAGGGACTAGGGGGCAGGACATGGGGACTGAGTAGCTGGTGACCTGGTATGTAGGGATTGTGAATGGAATTATGGGAACAGGTTGCTGGAATGGTTTGTGGCCAGATGAGCAACCTGAGTTCTACATTTAAGGGCTTGGCATTATTTCAGGAAAATAAGATGTGATTCATGATGGCACGGGGAGGCGGGCACCACTGAAGTGTCCTTATCATCCCCATTATTCCTAATCCTTTTGTCTTAGACCCGAGAATTCATATAGTTTCATTTGATTTGGAAAATTGCCATCATTGTTAAATTTAAATTCTTAAATGCTACGTGGGTAAATGTTGGGGAAACCTAGTATTCAAGTTGCCTCCAAAATACTTAACCAATTACAGAGACAGCACTTTACAGTGAAGCCCAGCAGGGACCTTCCCTGTGAAAGGACAGCCATCTGTAGTGAGACAGACTGACACCATCAATTCCAGAACCAACTAGGACACATCACTTTGGGCTATTCGCCTAAATATAGCACCTCATCGCCGTCACTATCAGACGCATCCACAGCTAAGTGGCGTTCAGCTGGACAGGTGGCTGGCCTGGGCTGCACCTTCCAGCTGGCACAGGGCTTGGAAAATCACTTTCTTGGCTGGTGCCACTCAGACACACAATCAGCTTAAAACCAAGATAGAGGTTTAGAGCAAGGCACCCATGGGAGCTGACTAGGAACTCAAAGTGAATTGATATTAAGTAGCTGCAGCTGTGATTAGAATATTTTTAGCCACAGGACTCGAACAGCTTTCAAAATCTGCTAATAAGAGCCCTATTATAGCCAGCAAGCAAAACCAGTGCAAAAAATTAACTTGATTTGACACCAAGAATCTGCTTAGCTAGGAGCTGGCTCACAGCAAAGAAGAGAAAGAGGACTTTAAAAAAAACAAAAAAAAAAAACCAAACCAAACCAAAAAACTACGGGTTTGAACAACTGTTTGGAACTTTTCTGGCTTCTGGCTCAGTTAAGATCTGAGAGTGGGAAGGACCTGCTAGTGTGCTGTAACAGCCGGCCATCTCTGCAAAATACAACTCCAAAGTTCCAGCCATCTCTTGCCTTGACCTCCGTGCTGACTTCACACTGAGGCTATTCTCTATGAGCAGAGTAGTTCTTGGAGACCCACTGGATTTAACTGAGCTGCAGTACAGCCAGGCTGATACTGGGGAACAGATGGCTGGCTGCTTCCTACAGGCTCTAGGGCTGTCTAGATGCCACAGGGTGAAACCGGGGAGCAGGGATGCCTGGTGGCCATGCCAGAACCTACTGTTTTCCCCAGGCAAACATGACAGAGTCTGGATGTATGGTCAAAGCCAGGCCATCTTTACTGGAGTGAGTGCAGGAGACAAATAGCTTACAACAACCTCTAGCATTGTCTTAACCATTTGATAAAAACTTCACTCTAATATTTATTGTATAATGAAGAAAAAACAACACATTCAGGGAAAAATTGAGATTAACTTATTTTTCTTAAAAGGTTCGTCTCAAGGATGGCAACAAAGTCCAGCTTGTGCCGCCAGACGGTTTTACATGATCAAACCGTGTACAGCTTCTTTGTGTGAACTGTTGACTACAAACATTTACCAAATACATAAATCTCTTTTAAAAAAGCCATTTTAAATATAGCAAAGCAGTGTCTTCTTGCACAGCAAAGTGAAGAAAGTTTCTACAGAGAAATAAAAGTTTTACATTTGTAAAGTTCTTTTCACATTCTAACCATCTAGCTTTTATGATCCAATGCCAGGAGTTTTCAGGTTCCGTATTTACTATGTATTTCTTGTGCGCATGATGGTTAATACAGAAATTATGTTAATACATTATTAGTCATCTTTACAGTTGAAAGGAAATGGTGAAACGTACTGTTCTTTGAGAACAAACCCCTGATTTAGTTTTGTAACACAATGGATGTAATTCGGGCTCAAAGGATGGAGTTCTGACTGGGACCACCTGTGTCACAGCGGTGACACTCACTCTCAGTATGGAACCACTTAGAGTTCCCAGGGAACTTCCCACGCCCAGGGCAACTCAAGCTTTTTTTGTTTTTCATTTTAATAATAAAATATGTTATCTGAAGGGAGAAAACGTTCCTGTGATGGTGTCTTATACAAAACACATGAGTCTCAAAGGGTAAGAAAAGTCAGTTTACAGCAACACCGTCAGTGTCCTCCCTACTCTAGGTTGGCTTCCACTGAGAGCTGTGGGTGTGGATGTGGGTGTGTTCACACATGAGCATCTGGGTGAAGGATGTCAGACCCATAGGCTCCAGACCACACTGGGCTTATGGGAAAAGATTAACAGTCAGATATTCAGTTCCTGAAAACGGAATACATTGTGACTTGGTCAGTGTAATTTAAATACAAACTCCGAGCCTTGTGTAATATTACTTTAGAAAACAGTAGTTGTACTGATTATAAACCTGCATAGAAAGAAAGACTATTGAGATACAGTCAGAAAAGCCATCTCATAAGGCACACAAGAAAATAGACAGTAAATGTGAATGTGTTAACTCCTATTCCGATATACAGCAGAAGTTCATGAACATGCATAAATAACGATGAAGGGGTCACTTAATACTTTCAAAGCTATAAATGGTTTACAAAGTGGTAAGGGTTAACTTGGAAATTCAGTGTTGGGAGACTGTCTTGTTTTAATTAGGTATGACCTTATGAAGAACGTGCCTGTAAGTCAATTCAGTACATTTAGAAGAAAATCTAATCTTTTCTGAGTAAGAGCCAAAAGTTGAGACCACAGAGAGGAGATAAAACATCACCTCCATTTTTTTGGCTTCTACTAACGTGTGCTACCTGAACTGTCAGTGAAGCGCTCTCCACTGCACAGCCTGCGCCCACCACGGTGCATGGACCTAATACCTATGTGCCAGTCAGGAAATCCGGCTGATGAGCTGTCAGGACAGCAGATGAGGGAACATCAAAAGGAGCATAATTTAGGGAATTAGGGGGGAAAAGCAAAATGTAAGTAAAAACTGCAGGTAGCTGCTTAACATTGTTCAATATAAAATAGCAGCCATTTTTAAACTCTTTAATTTTTTCAGGAAAAGGAGTATTTAAAAATCTAGGATAAAAGATATACAGGACTTTGAATTTTGTTCATGGCACAAGCCCAGTAAACGGATGACCTTGCCATCACCAACGAGCTGTCTCCCTGTAAGAATAAGGCCTTGTTCAAAATCCAAGCTGAGGGTGGCACCAGTTTCTGTCAGGACAGCAAGAATCGTGTCGAGGAGCTGCACCACAGAGAGCTGTTCCCTGCACGCCCGTGCCTGCCCACGCACGGGACACTAGAGCCCTCCTGGATTTTGTAACCAGCTGCATCATTCTATCTTTAGAGTCAAGGAGAAAAAGATCCCTTTCCCTACAGATATTTTTCTAATTATTTACCACTTATAAAACCTTTGTGCTCATCTACTATTCTGCCATTTTCTCTAATATTAGTTAAATTAGGTCATCTTTCTACCATTTTTTCCCTCACAAAAGGCAAGTTTTAAATAATGCCTTATAAAATCTGTTACAACACATTTTATATTTATGCAGGATGAACTTAACACCAATTTTTTGCCACTTTGCTATTTATGTACACATATAAAATATATAATGATGCTCACCCCATACAGCACAAAGATTACAACAGAACATCACACATTCACCACCAGTGAGGGGAAACCCCTTTACACAATCCTCTGAAAAACTGGGCTAATAATTAAAATCCAAAGTACAGTATATTTAACAAAATAGTAAATATTAAACAGTGAATACTCTACTTAAGGACTTCGCCTTTCCCCCCAAATTGGCGGCAATCCACAAAAATATACTTTTTAATCTGGTGACCATACAATACATAGGTACTTACATCAAAGGTGATAATATATTTAAGATGCTATATACACAGAGTTTGGCTCAACTTTTCATTTACACATAGAATAATAAGTGTTCATGGCTTGTTTTTTCCAAGGTTCTGCTTGCGAGATATTTTTGTTTTTCTCCCCTCTTAAAATGAAACTGAAAAGTTAAAACAAGATAAAGCTATTCTTTAAAAAAAAAAAAAGTTACAACATACAGCTTTGGCTTATATAAATAATTCAGCAGAATGTGTTCAAAAGTAGTGGATATAATTTTATATATAGTCATCAATTCATTAAGGGTGTTTTCTTTCATATAAAATATACATGACCTAAAATCAGTTTCTTTAATTTTTAAAGATATGAATGTAAAAGAAACTTCTGACATATTCCAATTATAACTTAATATATTAATTTTATTTTGTTAATGCTCTATATTTCTAGGCTAGTATTTCTGAATATTTCATGCGTGTTTTCTATTCTTTCTTTTTAATAGCTAAAAATCACTTCTTTGACCCAATACATTTTTTGCACGTGCAAAACAGTTATGTGTGGGGCTTTTTTATTTTGTTTAATATCAACAGCCCTTTCCCATGCACCCCTTTGCAACAGACCCATGCCAGGCTGGGTTATTAATATAAATGACATTTTATGTACAGTATTGCTTTCTTGGTTCCTGCTTTTCTACTGCTCTGTTCTACAAAGCATTTTTTTTTTTCTGAAGTAACTACAGTCACCGCACAGTTAAATAAAACAAATAGGGGGCCCCCTAGGTTTCTGTAGGCTAATGTGGAAGAATTATATATGGGTACACGTTTCTCTGCAAAAACTTTACCTTATGAAACAAGTAGTCCAAGGAAGTGCCAGACTGGTCTGTTTCTACAGGGTGCTTTGTCTGCCATGTGGACACACATCTGCAGACCTACAAGGGTTTGCAGTAAGTGCCTGATTTTCTGTATGCAATACACACCCACACATATACACACTCACACCAACATACATATATATGTAAAGGAATATATATGTATGCATGTACATATAAATATATTGAACTCATGTCCTTATTCACCAATTTAAGATATGCGTGGCAGTTCGCTGCAGTAACGCAAAGAACAGACATGAGCCGGGAAGCCTTAGGTCACCCATGTGTCCATCCTCATGCGTTTCACAGAGGGGCTTTCTCTGTCCTCAGTGTTTGGAGGTCGGCCAAGCACAATTGGAGAATGGAAGTCAGCCCGTGGATCCTCCCGGTCACTGCCATCGTAGGAGCTGCTGGAGCTGCTCAGACTGTCCACAGGGGAGCGCCCCATTTCCTGCCGGGGTTGGGGCTGTGGGGGTTGTGGTGGTGGCTGCTGCTGTGGCTGCGGCTGCTGTGGCTGGAAGCCTGATGGGGTCATCCTGTCACGGGGAGGTGAGATTGGCTCTGACTTAATGTTGATGTTCTGGTTGGTGTTAATGGACAAGTTTGAACCCTGAGATAACTGCCCTCCAGCCCTGCAGAGAAACAACAGAGGTGAGATGGCTTGGCAGACGTCTGCCTAACTCATATAACAAAGCTCAGGAAACTGTCTGGGAAGAGTGAGGGGCTAAGATCCCATACTTTTGCATCTTAACTCTGAAAAAACAAACCCAACCAGTTTTAGTGTCTGGTGTTGTCTAAAGAACAACAACACGGACCTTGAATTCTGTCCCGTCTCCCCCTCAGGATCTTCTGTATGGGCCCTATAACAAGCACATCTCGTGCGTTCCCAATGGCCATGAGCTGTAAATTCAATCACCCTCATTTTCCATGAGAACAAGTAGTTTCGGCAAGGCAAAGAACGTGCGTGGTAATGTGCGTGGTAGTATGTGAGACAGGACTTTCCCCTGTGTCTAAGCTTTAAGGCCTTTCCACTTATTTCCTGGACTTTCTTGTTATTTATTTTTTTGTAAATGTTGCCCAGGGATGGTCTTCAACTCCTGAGTCTCAACCTCTTGAGCAGCTGGAATTATAGGCAGCACCAAATGCCCAGCTTTCAGGTCCACAGTGTTCAATGATTCCACTCAGAACAGGCCTAGGGCTTCACTTGCTTTATAAGCAAAACATTTCCCTAAGACACTTTGCACTTTCATCCATGACGCAATTCCCCAGAGTACTACTGATTACAGCGCACATGCGCAGCTCTTTCACCATCCAAGAGACAGAAGTCTCTAGCACTCTAGGCACCGTGGGCAGGAGGCTAAGGTGCCCAGGCCTGGTCAGGTGCAGAGCAGCCAGCTAGCTGGTGCTATGCTGTCTCTCTTCTGGGTGCTCTCCTATACTTGTTCCTTCTTATGTTCAGGGAGTCCAGCCTTGTCTGGGCACCACCATAAATCCTCTGTGCTTTACACCCTGCCCATAAGGGACCCTCCGTTTATGGATGAAGTAGTTTGTAAACTGGGCCAGAAATGATCAAATGAATCCTATGGCCCCTGACTCATACACAGGATATTTTCAACCCCACTTTTCTTCTACTCCAATCCAAGCAGAATACAAAAGGCACAGGCCTGCTGTCCTCTTCTCCAAAGCAAAGGAGGAAAGGAAGGCAGATGAGCCTGAATGTTTTCAGCTACTTTTCCTCAGGAAGCAGACTCCGAGGTGACGCTGGGAAGCAGTGGCTCATTCTTCTGGCAGTGAGTGAGAAGGAGCATGTGGGTGCCATGTGGGTTTTAGGGTCCCTTTGGTACCACCTGAGACTCTCCATGTTTAATAAGAAAAGTTATGCTCCCCAGATCCCTTCAAGAAATGCCTGGTTTGCTCAGCATCTATGCTACTATCTAGAGCTATGATAAGAAAATACTTTCTCCCAACACTTGTATGTACAGAAACAAGAATCATGGCAGGACTTGTTTTTGATAGCCTACAAAGTAAAAGAGAGCTGACAGGAAGTGTGTGCAGGCCATGTGTTAAAGCTCAGGAGACTTTCCAGTTACTCACACTAGAGAGCTGAGGGCTGCTTGTCCTAGATGGTGCTGCTGCCAGGCTGAAGCCTGCCCCAGAGACAGCATTCCAGGGGAAGTAAAGCCTTGCAGGGCAGACAGGTCAGCGCTGGTCAGTGAGTAATCTACAAAAGAAGGACATTATTACTACACAGATTAATGTACCTGCCCTCTGGAAAAAAGAGATTACACTGGATTGAACCTGAATCAACACGTGCTGATGCTCAGCAGGACAGGAAGGACAACGAAGCTTTCTTACTGAACTAATACCACAACACAATCAATGACATTTACTTTACTAGCTCCCCGACTGTACACGTCACCTCAAATTCTAAGACATACAAGCCATTTTCTACGAAGGCTTCGGTCACACTTCCTGTGACCAAGGCTTAGGATACTAGACACTGCTTATATGCAGCAGGTTCAGTTCATCAGTAACACTCGAGGTTCCATTTAGTTCTGAGGAAAGGTGGCAGAGACTCCTACTTTTAACTTTTTTCTCATGTTTCAAGAAAGGTGTTTAAAGCAGTGGTCCTCCAACTGAATTAATATAGTTTAAGGAAAAAAAAAAAAAAGGCTGAGTTGAGAAAGTGCCACTGGCACTCAGGTTTCTATGTGACTACCCTTTCATACTCGACATGCCCAGAGAGTCTCGGCCTGATGTCTACTCTAGTGACCCTTCCAGTCCATAATTCTCTTTTGACTTCTTGGCCTGTCTAGTAACCCACTTGACCTATTCCACTTGGCGATCTCCACAAACACCTTAATTCTAGCCTAACTCAAACTGAACTCCTGTTCTCCTCAAAGCTGTCTTCCTTTCTTGATAAGTTGTGCCAACATACCCAATGGCTCATGCCAGGGAAGTGAGGGTTAACATTACTTCTCTGCTGCACTCTACCTGAGCTATCAACAACTCCAGTCAATTCTACCTTGCTGTCTCCAGCTTGTGGAGGTTCCAGTGTCATCTATTCCTCTACTCCAAGACACCAGTAAACTATTACTAGGACTACTATACAACCTTTCTACAACTTATTGGCATTCACTTAAAAAACAAGATTTGTTTTTTATTATTTTAGTTGTGTGTCTGGTTATCTGGGCACATGAGTAAAGGTTCCCACTGAGGACGGAGGAGGGTGCTGGACCCGTCCGGAGCTGGAGTTACAGGCAGCTGTGAGTTGCCTGAAG
Organism: Uromys caudimaculatus; assembly: GCA_028551405.1. Taxonomy (NCBI): domain Eukaryota; kingdom Metazoa; phylum Chordata; class Mammalia; order Rodentia; family Muridae; genus Uromys; species Uromys caudimaculatus. Next base: position 122,822,922 of record CM052703.1, on the reverse strand, counting down.
TGGGTGCTGGGGTCCAAACGTGGGTCCTCTGCAAGAGCAGCACCAAGTCTTAACCAAAGAGCCACTTCCTGTGACCACGAGACCAATGGAGCCCAAAATGACATGTTTGAAAATAACAAGTATGACTGTAATGCCCTGTAACATACCCAACAAATCCTGCCTTTTCCAGCTCAACTCTAACTGCCCTGCCTGTGACACTCATCTTGCTCTGCCCGGTGGCCTCCTGCCTGTGTCAATGCTGGCACAGCAGGAGCAGGTCTTTCCCAGTGCTGCTTGTCTTTCTTGTGGCAGACCTCACACTCTATTGACAGTGCCTGCTAGGGCACCCGTCACACACGTTACTACATCTTGAGGCTGGCTGGGGTGGTGGCACTGATGGGCATGAGGAAGTGTCTTTGGGACCCACAGGCTATTTTTAAAAATTGTTCCTTTATACATCCCTTTATTTACTGCCTGGCATGGTAGGCTTGACACTAAGTATTTACAGAAAGAAAAATAATATATACAATAATATGGGAAAAGAAAAAACACAAACAAAACAGCTATTCTAAAAAGGAGAGTAAAAGTCACCTTGGGTGGAATGAGACTGATATTTAGAGTCACATGATTTTAAGGGTGCCTCACTCCACTTTATGTGTTTCAGTAATTCCTTGGAGACGTTGTAAAAATATATGTATGCAAAGCCGGGCAGTGGTGGCACATGACTTTAATCCCAGGACTTGGGAGGCAGAGAGACAGGCGGATTTCTGAGTTCGAGGCCAGCCTGGTCTACAGAGTGAGTTCCAGTACAGTCAGGGCTACACAGAGAAACCCTGTCTCAAAAAACCAAAAAAAAAAAAAAGCAATATTTTAAAATGCTTATACATATGTACATTCTTTAGAAACTAATGGTGTTTCTAAAAATGAGTATTACAGTAGAATTTTGAGTATACTGGAACCCCTGCAATGAGACACGCAGAATACTGCAATCTAACTCTGATACTTAATCCAAACTTGGCCTCCTCAGCTATATTCATCTGAGCACTGGACCTCTCAAGCTCCCTTCTTTCCTATCTTCTCAACATCAGAGTACAAACTAGAAAGCAGCGCAGGACTTTCCCTACACATGCTTACCAGCTAAGCTGTGTCTCATCTGGAAAAAAGATATGCTCTTAACTCAAAATCTCTTATGAAGCAAGTGACTGAGGGACTCTAACAGGATTTCTATAAGTGGTTAAGCTCTGGCCTTTTCTGGAATTAGTTCTGTACAAGACAAACAATGGGCTACAATTCACAGGCTACTAAGCATCTGATAGATTGGAGCAGTGTCTTTTTTCATACAGGTACCAGGGAAGGTAAAGGTTATCCCCCAGGCTTTGTCAACCAGATCATTGTAAGTTGTTTGAACAAAACTAGCCCAGGAGTTAAAATACCAACCAAAGGTATAAACTATTTGTCCCTCCAGGGAGCTCCACACAGCGGTTTAGTACTGATGCGAAAGCATTTACTCTGAAGTTTAACACTAGGTGAGCGTCATAAAGGAGTGACTTCCTTGCACTGCAGTCTTCTGATGACAGACAAGGTGTTCTTTCTTTCTTTCCCAGAGCCACAGGTATTTGGCTCAACTGGGAAGGAAGTGAAACCACACGTGCTTCCTGCCCGTCTTAGAATGGTAAAGCCACAGGGAGCCCTCTACACGCCAGTTCTCCATATGGGCCATCTGGCTAGGCTAGCAGCATCCTTCTCCATTAGTGTGTGTGTGTGTGTGTGTCTGTGTGTGTGTGTGTCTCTGTGTGTGTGTGTGTGTGTGTGTCTGTCAAGATGGGGGTTTTTCTGTGAAGTCCTGGCTATTTTGGAACTTATCCTGTGGATTAGGCTAGCCTCAAACTCAGAAATCTGCCTGCCTCTACCCCATTCCCCACCCCAGGTGCTGTGTTAAAAGGTGTGTGCCACCACTGCCCAGCTACTCTTAAACTTTCTTAACAGCCTTCTGTCTTAAGAATATTTAAAGATAAAAAGTCTGAAACAAAACAAAAAACCAAACAACTGAAAACTTCTTCTCAGCAGGAGAGTAACTGGCTGTGGGAGAAACCAGAGATCACTCTCCTTCACAGGTAAAAAAAACAGACCAAGCTAGTAGCTACAGGAGAGAAACACGTCTTGTCTGCCACACTGAAGCACCTTCCACACCCCTTAGAGACTTCTACCCTTCCTTAAAGCAGGTTTACAGCATAAAGACAAAACAATGTGATTTCAAAGTAGAGGAAGAACAAGATAGCATGCAATAAAAGACTTCATAAAAATACTGAGCGATCTGCCTTCGACCTTCCTTGGCTAACTGTGTGCCGCACTGGATTATAGCTACCTGCTTCTTTCTTAAGAAGCAGAGAAAGGTCAGACACGGTGCACACACCTTTAATCCTAGCACTTGAGAATCAGGGTAAGGCTTTTGAGACCAGCCTGGCCTACAGAATGAGTTCCAGGACAGCCAAGGCTACACAGAGAAATCCTGTCTTGAGCCCCCCGTCCCCCAAAAATAAAAGCAGTAAAACCTCATGTTGGAGAAGTAATTTACTTCGTTTGATTATCAACTCATTTTATGTAACTTTTTAAAGGTTTAGCATTAAAAAAATATGTATTTAAATTTGAAACAAAAAGACCCAGAGATAACATTCTCAATAAACATGCTAAAAAAAAAAAAAAAAAAGTACACCTTGTTTAGAAAATGGCAAGAACGGAGTCCAGGAAACGGCCCCAGAGATGGCTCACCAGTGTTGTAGGCTGTCGGCATTGCTGAGTATACTAGTCCCTGCGGAGGCAAGCTTGGAGTTGTCACAGACACTACAGGCGTGGCAAGAGGTTGAGTGGCTTGAGAACTGCTTATCCTTTGGGCATTCTGTGAGAGATCAGAAAAAAGATTAAGTGTAATTATGTGGTATTTATGTTCAGACTAAATAGTTTAAAAATAACTTTCAATTGAAATGTGACACTTCACAGTTTTATGTGAATGTCATTATTTCTTGCAACAGTGATATGAAAACCTTAAAGATATTAGTGGGAATAACTAAATATTTAAGAGATCTATCTTTGTATTAATTATTCATTTCCCCTTTAAGATTACAGCATATTAATCCCAGATGCATGCCTTAATACAGGAACTTACCTTATGGGTGATAACACTCTGTGTGATAGTTTAATGGGGACTTGATATTATTTCAAGTACTGACAAGCTACATTAAATGAAGTCTGTGTGTGTTTTAAATGGCCGATGGCAGCAAAAGTACTTTGTATACATGAGATTATAAATTTAAGAGTACAGGAATCAAAACTGCTTGCTTTGCAGTCCTTATATACTAAGGCTTTAGGCTGTGGCTTATTTCGTATAGCTTGTGTTATGGTTTCCCCCCTGCTCACCCTGCAGGTGATCTAGGTTTTAACAGCATATTCAGATCTATAGCACTCTGGCCTTCCAGTTTCTGAAAGGAAAGGCTCTATGTTTTAAAATAAGATACTTTTCAAAAGGCTATTAAATACTGACTGGCTTTATCTGCGTAATAGCATCTTAGCCAGGTTGGGAATAAATTAAAATGTTGACAACCCCACTATCCCCCTTTCCCCTATAAGGTCTATGTAGCCCTGGCTGATTGGGAACATACTATGTACATCAGCCTTGCCTTGAGCACACAGAGATCCAGCTGCCTCTGCCTCCTGATGGTTGGGATTTAAGGACTGCCTATTTCTGGCTAAAAGAGTCAACTCTTAAATGATGAAGCTACATTAGGATAGCCCCTGTCTTCCATGTGTAGGGAGGGGTATGAGAGAATCATTTTTTCCTTCGCACTGACCTAAAGTTGACTTTTTCCAAGATCGAGGATCAGAGATTTTGTATTCAAGAAAGCTAAAGGGCAACTATAATTTGTTTTTACAAATAGTTATATAGGGGGTCTGTGTCAGAACTGAAGAGTCCGAATGAAACTCCTTTTCTCTCCCACCATTTTCAGAAAGCACGGAGATGAATGAAGGCCTCTGACTAACTGTGAATGTCTAACAGGTGACAGTCTTTTGAGGGTTTCAACCCCAGCTTCTCTCATGTCAGTTTGTATTTCTACACATCTTCTTACAGGACATCTGAATACCATATGATATACAGGTATTACCGGAGTCTCAGTCACTGATTCACCTCTTCTTAAGCCTGGAGAAAAATCACTTTACTTCTCTGAGCCCTTTAATTTGTTACAGAATTAAGTCAGACATGTTTGATATGTCTGGCTTTCAGTGCTCCTGCTGATAATTAAAGGAGTATATTAGAAATGAAGCCAAGACAGCATTCTTACTGTCCCCAGACTTTCTGAAGTTAAAACTTTACATTATTGGTGACATTGGTGACTTAAACAGACAAATATATTTATATTTCTTCTGATCCACAACCATCCCACTAAATCTATAATGAGATAAAATTATTCTAGAAGTGAAAGGCTTATAACCGAGTTGCTGTGGCCTCACTCTTGCCAGGCAAGTCCTCAATACAGGCCCGGGGCTGGCTCCTTTCCTTCGCTTCACTTTGGATCAGAGCCATCAACAATTATTTTAGGGCACAAACTGCTTTGAACAACTTTCTGAGTTCTAGAGGACTGCATTTCTGGTTCTGCTTTATATTTTGAATTGATTTAATTTTTAGAGTCTGAATTAGCTTAAACTTTTAAGGAATGTGATCGACTACACTTTCTAGTGATCTTTCTTATTTTCATGATTTCTACATTTCAACACACTCAGAAACTATCCCTGAGATTCTGCAGTTAGGTATTATTTTAAGGAAGGCAGAAAGTCACACATTGTCACACATTGGTGTGACAGGTGGAGAAAGAGTTTAGTCTCAGCACTGAGTCAACAATTTCAATGAGTTTTTGAGTGAGGGACTGGTCTCAAATAAAACTAGGTAAAAAATAGTGTTGAGCTGGTTCGATGTAGGCCATCCCTACTCTAGGCTTTTTGGAGTTGCATTTTCATGGCAACTTCTTGGTATGACTGACTACAAAGACTGGAGTAATAATGACCCTCCATACTTGTTCTGCCCACCAGAGAGATCCCTGCAGCAGTGTGTTCCATGAGTAAGTGACTTTCAGAACCACTAGAGGGCAACACAGTGCTAGATAATTAAGCATTTAGGAGAATTAAGAGTAAAGAGTGGGGTCTAGTATAAAATGAATTATTTCAGTTTGAACCGTAATGCAACCATTAGTGATATCCTTAACTAAAGAATTCATTGTATAATCCAGCATCACATTTATAGCTAATCAGTGAGTATATTTCAGATACCAATCCAAAAATGAGCAAGCACAGAGCAAATAAAAGATCATCTCTTATTTTAAGGATAAAGAACAGAGAACCTGTGCAAAACACGCCAGCATGCATAGACATGCCATACTGAGGAAGTGAAGCCAGCGGGTGCCTTTGTCCCACATGCTCTCATGCACTCCTCACCCCTGCCCATGCTAAAACCCCAACACCCGTAAGTTTTTATTCCCCTTAAACCAGAGTCATCTAATTGGCAAATGACTCAGAATGCTAGGATGACTTCCGTTGAGTTTGGGCTTTAGTTCCTAACAAAGAGCTAAGTTATTTTTAGTCAGGTTTATTTTCCAGGGGGGGGAGGGGGAGGGATATTTGTTTTGAAAAAACAGGTAACAGCTGCTTTTAAAAATCAGATATCTCCTGGTAAGAAGTAAACGTGTGTACGTTCAATCACAGACACTTCTTTTTTGTAAACAGGGAACCCCCTTGTGGTTCAGACTGTCTCATGCAGGATGAAATAATCAACTCTGAAAAAGGTGACCTCACCAAAAATGATGTAATCTTTTTGAAAGAAAGAAAGAAACATAACACAAGATTCTGTGTTACAATCTCAGAGACTCTGAGGGTGAAGTCATTTTCTAAAAACACTTTAATAATTTGGAAAGCCACATAAGGTATTTTGTGTATTTCCTTAGCAGAAAAAGCTTAAAGCATCTTGTGCTCAGGGATAGCTGTTGTTTTCAGATGACTTCAATAAGCCTTCTCCTTTAGTCCTCAAGTAAAAGGGACCAACATATACAGCAATAAACACAAAACTAGGATCAGCAGAACCAGTAGATGGATTTCTTGATTAAAAAATGTTTGGATAGTAGAAACAAAGAGAAAAATATTTTTGTAATAAAGGAACAAAGGTTAAATAAAAACATTTAAAATAATTAGTACTATTTATATATTTTACAACTCTGTTCAAGCAGGAAACCACACTCACCAACTCCAATTCCTCTTCCTCCGACTGTACTCAGCACATAAGAGGGATAAGAGAGTTAACTAAAACTGCTGGAACTTGCAACAAGATCTTTCTTTAGAAAAAACATGGCATTTGGATTCTAGGTGTTTGGAACTTTACAGAGGTTATATACATAGCAAACGATGTATATAGTACTTGCCTCTATATTATAATTGTTTTTTCAAAATAAAGGAAAATTCTTTTAAATTCTTTAGCCAATGATTTAAAGCCCATCCTACCCCTTAATCCCACCTCTCCCCGACCCACTCCTGCATGGGCTTCTCCCACACACAGCCAATACTTCTGGGACACTTCCAAGTGCAACGCTCTGCATTTATACACATTTTAATCCCCGCATAACTACCTCATCTGGCCAGACAGTCTACATGTCTACTACCAGTCTCTATCGTTAGAAAACTGTTGTGTGTTTTATTTTCCCAGTGGACAGCACAACATCATAAAACACAATACATGTTTACTAATAAATGCTATAGTTTTGAGTAATAATATATGTTTACCATTTGCAAATAACAGTGTTCATATGGATAAAACTATCTTAGTGGAGTAAAGCCTTGCATATGAAAAAAAGACTGGAAGTAAAATGTTAAACTTAACAAACAGTAGAAAATGAATGAAACAGGTTTTCTCCTTTTCTTTTAAGCAGTCATGAAATATTAATATGCTAGAAACAGTCTGCTCATTGTTATTTTCTATTTTATTTGAGTAAGTCAAGTTTCTTTCAATTTGTAAAATGTCCTAAGTCTCACTGATACAGAGTCATAATCTCAAAGTAGGTTTCTCTGCAAATGAACGAACTGATCATTTACCTAACAAAACAAGCACTCAGTGTACAAGTGGGCAAAGATAGTTCAGCTGCTCAGTTAGACATATCATTCCTGTATTTCCAGTTTACAATACAGATGTCAAAATAATGTCAAACTCTTGTATGTAAAATACGGTGTACATTTTAATCTACAGAGATAAGGGTATAAATCGCTTATATGACAAAGTTTTAACTGTCCATGGGTTTACGGGTTTGTTTTTTCTTTCTGTGACTAGATATGATTTTATTAAGCAGTTTTCAAAGTCCCAAGTTTAGGTCTTTCTAACACACCTTTCTGTGCCTTAAGTGACTTTTTTTTTTTTTTTTAATTTCAGAAAGCTGCTAGCAGGTACTGCCTACCTGCAAGGTGCTCAAGGACCACTTAAGTGTTGCTCTTTTCAGGCACACTTCCTTGTTCTCCACATTTGTGTTCTAACCACTTTACTCTACAGCACTGAGAACACCTGCAGAGAGCGTCACACACCTTACCCAGCTTTCTTTTCTTTTGCTGCTCTGTGTTAAATTTTCTCTTCTTTCTCAAAGTAAAAGCTATGGTTACTAACTTGGGACCTTCTTTTCATCCTAATCAAAAATTGTATTTATTCTCTGTGTGTGCATTCACAATATGTGTGCAGGTTAAAGGTCAATGTGCAGCAGTCACTTCTCTCTTCCTACCATGTAAATCCTTAGGATTGAAGTCAAGCTGTCAACTCTGGGAGCCGGTGACTTTGCTTGCTGTGCTGGTATAGTTTTATGTCAATTTGACGCAAGATAAAGTCATCTGAGAGGAAAGACTCTCAATTGAGAAAGTGCCTCCGTAACTTTGGGTTAGTGACTGATGGGGTAAGGACCCAGTCCATTATGGGTGGTGCCATCCCTGAGTTTTAGAAGAAAAGCAGGCTGAGAAAGCCATGGGAAGCAAGCCGGTAAGCAGCACACTTCCATGGCTTCTCCAGCAGTTCCTGCTTCCAAGTTCTTGGCCTGCTTGAGTTCCTGTCCTACTTCCTTTGATGATGACCTGTGATATGGAAGTGTAAGCCAAATAAACCCTTTCTTTTCCAACTTGCTTTTTGGTCACAGCAATAGAAGCCCTAAATGAAGACACCTGCTACTGCTAAGCCACCTGGAAATTCCTGACTTTTTTTTTTTCTAATATAAGCATTTAATGCTATACAGTTTCTCCAGTAATAATACTCTTGATGGTCTCAACATTTTGGAATTTTGTATTTTCAGTTTCAGTTAGTTATGGGTATTTAAACAATTGTTTACTTTAAATTATGTGTATGTCTATGGACATGAATATGGGTGCCTGTGGGGACCAGAACAGAGCATCAGATTCCTTGGAGATGGAGTTACCTACCTGATGTAGGTCCCAATAACTGAAATATGGTTTTCCTCTAGAGCAGGAAGCACTCTTGACCACTGACTACTAGCTATATGTACTGCTAAATTTCCCTTGATTTTTTTTTTCTGAGGCCCACAGATTATTTAAAAGTGTAAGGCTCAGGGATCATAACAGAAGAGGGAACAGAAAGATTTTAAGGGCTGGAGGTGGTGGATGGCTACAAGAAAAGTGTTTCTGGACACAGCAGAGCATCTGTACCTATCAACTCTCAGTGACTGTGATGGAATGTATACACCCGTGCACGCTCAAGCTAGGCAAAGTTCCAGCATGGAGTTGGAGAAGTGGACACAAAGTCCCGCCCCAGCCAAGAAGCTATTGGCAAACTGCTGCTAAGAGAGGGAGAGTCAGTTTCCTTTAAGGTTACAATCCCTGGTAGGCCATACTCCAGGGCAGTTCCCACACTGACACCACAAAGGGACTCTGTAAATTTTGTTTTGTTTTGTTTTAAAAAAAGAAGACACAAATTTGGGTGGGTAGGAGGGTATCTGGATGGAGTTGTGGGCGTGTATTCATCAAGATACACTGTATGAAATTCTCAAAGAATTAATGAAAATATTATTTTTAAAGGTAAATTTATGGTTATATTTCTATATTAAGATACCTTTCTGAGACTGATTTCTACTGATTGTGGACAGAGAGTCAGTTCTTATAAATTTGCTAAGTTTTATTTTATGAAATAGAACGGTCTTTTTTGGTGAAATGGTCCATAAATATTTCATAACTTAATATAAAAAACGACACTGCCTACCTTTGTAAACTAGTAACTCCAAGCTATTCTGAAAAAGCATCAAGCAAACCTTAACTGAAGGACATTCTATAGAACACATGAGCAGTGCTCCTCAAAATTGCCAAGGTCACTTAAGCCAAGTCTTAGAAACTCTCACAGCCTAGAAGAGTTAAAGACAACAAGATAAATAAATGAAATACGCTATAAAACCTAGTTTGGCTCCTGGCATGAAGAAAGAGATTAAGTTTAAAACTTAGGAAATGTATGTGAATATGAACTTTTTAGTTAATAATAATTTATAATACTGGGTCATTAATATTAATAACTGTGCCATAGTAATATAAACCGTTAAAAGAAATTATGTATGAAGTTTAAGGGAACCATATGATTTTAGTAATCGTTCCAATGAATCAAAAGCTGTTCTAAAGTAAAAGGTTTATAAACTGTTTATTCTTTTATTCCTTCTGTTCTTTGTTTCTCTGCATATAGTCAAGATTTTGATGACACTAGTATTACTTCTTCAAGAAAACTGTAACATTTCTTGCACAGTAGTTCTGCTGGCAATAAATTCCTGCTCTTGGTTTGAAAGACCCTGCATTTGTTTTTAAGAACACTTTGGCTGGGTATGGTGATGTAAGGTCTCGTGTTCACTGTCGCTGCATTGCTTACCAGCCTGAAGATGGCTGTGCTAGTAATTTCCTGCCTTTGGACTGGAAGGTGTGTGTTTCTATTTACTGGCTGTCTTTAAGAATCTCTACTGCCCTTTGCTTTTAGCAGTTCCAACGTGCCTGTGTGTCTGTGCACATGTGCATGGAAGTATTATCCTTCTTGGTGACTGCTGCCTCCCTTAGACCATGGCTCCTACTGTTCTCCGTTTTGGAACTGCACTTTCAGACATTTGCACTACATAATAATCTTGCAGCTCTCATCATGTTTGATTTTGGTTCTTCTCCTATTTCAGTTTGGGTATTTTCTACTATTTTACCTTGTTGGCCCTGCCACTGCGAAGTTTTAGTTACCTTTCTCAGGAACTAAGCTAGGTTTGAAAGTTATTGTTGCTGTGGTTACCTTTAGTATATTTACACCCCACCCCCCAAGCTTTATTTAAACCCCTCTCAAGGTGGAAGACAGGCAGGCCAGTGACTATTCCGTTCTGTCATCCCCTCTGTGATGTGCCTCAGACTGCCTTCTCAGTTACCTTGTTACTCTCATGGTTCCCACCATCAATGTCCTCTTGCTTTGGAACCAAGTAGCAATGACAGTGAGGTGTCATCAATGCAGTAGAGGTGACAATATTTGTTGTTCGCCCCTCACTGTATTTATCCCATGGAAAAGAAAATGACTCACACAAAGGCTGTTCTCACTGCAAGTGGCTGGCTGGGTTTGGGAGGTCTTTCCAGGTCTTATATATGTGGTGTATTCAGTGGGGCTCAAGATGGAAAGACAGGAGTCTTTCCTATAGAGGAGTCTTCTATAGGACTTCTATAGACTCCTAGATATGAGTCTTCTATAGAGAAGACAGACTTAGCCTACACTGGGGCTTCAGGAGTCTCCCCACACGCTTGACCTCCAGCAATTCACTGACCACACTAGCACCAATACCCTTCTCCACAGTAACCATCTTTCTCTAGCCTCTAGGCCATCTGACCACTATGAATTAGCAGCACTAAAATGAATTTTTTAACAGCATAAAGTTAAAAGCAACATATTTTAAATTTTCTGTTTTCCCAAATGAAAGACCCTTTCCCCACTTTTACTTGTCTAATGCAGAGTCTGAGATTTAAACAAATTGTGGCGTAAAGACCCTAGACATGCGTACTGCTGTCGTGGACAGACGGGACTCCTAGCTCTGCTTTCTCACCACTACCTCGCTATGATCAGAAGCTAATTGAGAACTAAATGAGAAAATAACCCTAACAAATTACTGATGTTTTAGAATCTACGAAAAATTACACAAATGTAGACTCACTCCCTGAACCTGACAGCATCACTTTCACTTAACAGAATGCAAATGGCAAATTTAGAAACCACACAGTAGAAAGAGCACCTGGCATATCATTTATAATGTTAATAGTCAAACTGCTGCTGAACTCAAAATGTCTTTAAAACTTGCATGTATTCTAGAACTGTCTACAAGAAGCTAAGGAGCATATACATTCTGTTCTTCACACGAAAAGAGCAAATGATTCTAGAGCTGTAAAGACTCTCAAGAGGTAAAGTAGGAAGTATCATACTCTGGTCAAAGGGAAGGGTTATTTGAAAGGAATAAGCAAAGAAAATTATTAGAGCATAATTCTTTCCAGTTTGCAAGCATTCTTCCTTAAATATTCTATAATCGTTCTCTTTGCTATACAGAATTTTCTAGCAAATAATTTCATTATTTCTCACCAAAATGCACATAATATATTATTGAAAATATGTCAAGTACAGAACAGAAATGACATGTTTAATTCATAAACTGAAGTCAAATGTCTAAAGAAAGTTTTTAGCCTGAAAAAATTAAAATTGAGCATAATAACCTCTCCATATTTAGCTTTTATTTTAAATAACCATTAAGCAGTTTTACTTCTTATTTCAATAATTTGGTTTTTAAGCACTTAAATGTCTTCCTTCAAATCCTCATTTTGAATAGAAAATTCATTAAGAAAACCAATGGATACTATGGAGGCTTAGAAGACCTCAGAGGAAAGTGCAGATGAGTATGAACTGTGTGTTTAAAGAAAGAAAGCTAAAGCGTGGGTCAACTTACAAGTGGGGGCATCATGCCCTTGCTTGAAGGGGGAATGACAACTCGTAGATCTGGTTTCCGACTGTTCATTCCAAGATTGCCACCACCTGGTGGCGGGGGAGACTTTGTAGGCATGACTTTGCCTAAACTATTTGCACCAGTATTTCCAATCAAATTTGGAGAGGCCCTTGAGTTTACAAATCCATTCCCTGGGAAAGGGAAAAACAGTTGCTTATTAACATGTAAAGAGTCATTAAAATAATTTAATTAATACATCTAAAATAATGTTAACTGCCCATATATATATATGTGTGTGTGTGTGTGTGTGTGTGTGTGTACATAAGTTTTTAAAAATGATTAATTTTATAAACTTAGATGATTAATTTTATAAAAAAAATAAGAATTTTGTTTATGACATATAAAGTTTATCATTTATAATAAAACACAATGTCATTAATATTGTAGTATTATTTTGACAAATTCTCATTTGTATTTACATATTTTAAATCTCTTCTACTTATGTTTTGTATTTGTATCTTGAATTCTTGAAATGGGGGTGTCCAACAAGATGCTCTTAGTGTGTAAAGACACTTGCTAGCAAGCATGATGGCTTGACGTTTGTCTGCAGGACTCACACGGGAGAGAACTGACTCCTAGAAGGTGTCCTCTGACCTCCACAGGGGCACTTTACCACCTGCATGTCCCCTCCTAATAAATAAATAAGTATACTAATAAAGGAATAATTTATAATATAATTATGTATATTTTTGTACTTTAAGTGTTTGATATGCTGCAACTTGTATATCCTTGGAAAAGGCTCTAAGTTTATCCTTTCCTCTGAGCCTATAAACAATATTTTCTTACTACTTTTCATATTGCTAACCCCATATTTTTCCTTACTACTCAATACTGATACCTCTGGCTCTAAAAACAAAACAAAAGTCTCAACAAATGAACACCGTTCTTCAACTCAGCATGGTTCCCACCTTACAGAAGGGACATGGTGAGGAAGACAGTGTCTTCTGCAGCTGACGCTGATGGCTGTGTCAACCATCATAGTTGCTTACTTCAGTCAGCTTTCTCGACATATATTCAAAGGAAGACAACAGAACAAGAGAACTCACCAACAGGAGGAAAGGGGGAGAGAAGCCATATAGCAGAGCACAAATCCTACAGATGCACAGACACACCAAAGAAACAACAACAACACAGGCATCGCACTGCACTGCAGCTTCTCAGCTCCAGGAAGGACGAGACAGCTGGGAGGAGAAGCTGAGTCCTCCTACCTACAACAGCTATCAGTGACCACAGAATCAAATGAACAACAAAGGACTTCATGAAAGAAAAGGAAGCTATAAACTCAACTGAAGACTCAGACAACAAAGTTAACCAATGTGGACTAAACAAGTAAGTCACTTGGAGAAAAGACTTTAAAATGGGAAGGAAAAATTCCATAAGAAAATTGAGAAAGTAAAAGGAACCAACTAGAAATTCTGGAAATTAAAGAACCAATTAATCAAATCAGATAAAAGGCAGGAAGAATCTACAGAAAATATGAAGCAGAGGAACTATTCAGGGATGGAAGACAAGGTTAAGACAGTACCACATACAGATAAATATAAAGCAATGAAATTAAATTTCCAAGAAACCAAAATAAAGCAAAGATAGTTAATGGCTCAAATAACCTATTCACTGAAATATCTGAAAATTTCTGAAACCAAAAGAAAGAAAGTGCTCAGAACTTCAAATAGACATGAGCAATGAACTTCTTCATGACATATCTGAGGCGAGATTTCAAAAACACAAAGAAGGGCTGACAAGACAGATTGGCGGGTTAAAGCACTTGCTACCAAGACTGACAATCTGAGTTTAATCCCTGGGACCCACATGGTGAAAGAAAAACTGACTCCAGCAGAATATCCTCCAATTTCCACACACGTTGCAGAGACATATGCATATACCCCCACACATATACATAATAAAATAAGTGTAATTAAAAATAAAAAGCAAAGAAACAATACTAAAAGCAATAAGGCAAGGCCACTGAGATGGCTCAGTAGGTAAATTCAATTGAGTGTGGGCAGTACAACCTGTCTTTGGTCCCTGGATCCTATAAAGTAGTTCTCCTCTTCCCCCCCCCCCTCCTTAAAACAAACAACCCAAAAAGCTATGAGGGGAAACCACTAACTCACAGAAGCAGAGGCAGAAATATTAGAACAACAGTAAGTCAGAAAGCCTAAAAGTAAGGAAAGCAAAGATTAGTGTATTTCACAGCCTATAATAAACCATTATTGTCAAATCCAGCAAAATAATTATTAAAATTCATGAAGAACCAAGTTAAGCACAAATAAATATATGTGGCAATTAAGCAAGAAATGCAGGAAATGATTAAAGAATAATATACATAAAGAAGTTTGACAATTTACCACAACACAAAAGAGTATATTTCATGAAAGCAAAGGATTAAAAAAGGTGAAAAGAGATAAAATTCATAAGGTCCAAAACCAGCAAACTAAGAAGAAAAAACAATGAAAATCAACCAGAACAACTGCCAACAAAAATCAACAGTAATAACAAACCCTTCTCAATAACCTGAATGCAAGTGACTATTTCACCATTTAAAGATACAGACTAAGAGACTATGCTTAAAAATGAGGTCTAACTATTCAATTGCCTCTAAGAAACTCATGTAACTAGAAGAGATCCAAAACCTAAGAGCTTATCCAAGGCTCAAGTCAACCTACCAAGCAATAGAAAGCTGCCAACAAGCTGACCTATCAATCCTCACATCTGATAATGAAGACTAAGTTAGGAGATAAGAGAGCTACTACATATTAACAAAAGAACATTCATCAGCCAACAGGGCACAACTATTGTAAATGTTTATGGAACAAATCCTTCTCGGGTTTTAGATCTTTTCTAGTTACATGGGTTTCTTAGAGGCAACTGAATAGTTTGACCTCATTTTAAAACACAGTCTGTTAGTCTATCTTTTAATGGTCAATTAGTCATTTGCATTCAAGTTATTATTGAAAAGGGTTTGCTGCTACCATTGATTTTATTAGCAGTTGTTCTAGTTGGTTTTCCTTGGTCATTCATAAAACAAACATTAAAAGGCACAAAGACAACATGAGGTCCTGACACAGTACCGCAGGAGACCTCATTACCCACTCTCACACATAAACAGGTCTTCAAAAAGGAAAATTAGCAAAAAAACTCTTCACGCCTTAACTATTAATTAAATAAATCAACTGGACTTAATAGGTATCTACAAAGCATTCTAGCTAATAGAGCGAGAATATATACTTCTTAGCAGCACATGGAACCATTCCTAAAACTGTTATTACAGACAATAAAAGAAGCTTTAATAAACACACACACACACACACACACACACACACACACACACACACACCCTGAAATAATTCCCTGCATCTAATCAGGTCACAGTGAACTAAAACCAGAAATCACCAGCAAGACTAAGCTCAGAAAATACATAAATACTTGGAGACTAAGCTATACTTTTTTGATTTTTTGAAAGCTATACTTATCAATTTTTAAACTGAAGCTCAATTTTAAAATCAGGGAGGAAATTGTAAAACTCTTAGAGTCAAATGAATACAAAGCACAACCTAGCAGAGCCTCTGGGATACAGCCAGAGTCCTGTAAGGAAAAGTGAGCAGCTCTGTGTTCATACTTGAGAAAGCCAGAAGAAGCTCAAGTAAACAACCTACGGTAACTCAAAGCTCTAGGAAGACAAGAAATCAATCCAGGACTACATGGATTCACTGCTAAATTCTCCCAAACTTCTAGAAAAAAATCTAAGTACAACACTTCCACCAAACTCATTCTATGCTGCCAGTACTATCACGGTACCCAAACCAGGTAAAGACACAACCAAAAAAGAAAACTAGAGACCAGTCCATATAATGAACACAGATATAAAAATTCTCAGCAAATACTTGCAAACTGAATTCAAGATCACACTAGGATGTTTCATCATGCACGTATCATCCCAGGGACACAAAGCTGACTCAGCAAAAGTAAACCAATAAATGTCACTCTCCATATTAACAGACTTTAAGACAGAAAAACCACATGATAACCTCAACAGGAAAGTTTTTTGACAAAGTTTAATATGTATTCATGATAAAAAGTCCTGAAATAAAAAGTAGGACAGAACATATCTCAACATAATAAAGGGTATCTAAGACAAACTAAGCCACTCTCATGCTAAATGGAAAGAAATGAGAACATTACCTCTGAAGTGTAGAAGGAAGCAGAATGTCAGCTCACACTGTTATTCAATATAGTGCTTCAAGACTTAGCAGAGTAATAAGAGAAAGATAAAAATGACCAAATTCAAGGAGGAAAAACCATCTCTAGTGGCAGATGATTTAATTCTATACTTAAATAGACCCCATAGACATCACCAGAAAACTTCAGGTCCAAAAATACTTTCAGTAAAGTTTTAAGACAAAATCAACATAAAGCCAGTACTTTATACACACAGACACATACACATAGACCAATATCAAACGGACTAAGAAATAAGAAAAAATATCCTACTTTATATTTTTAAAACTATAAATAAATCTAACCAAGCAGTCAAAGACTCTGAAGACATTAGATAAAGAAAAGAACGTCCATGCTCCTGAACTGGCAGAATGTACACTCCGAAATGGCTATACTACCAAAATTAATCCTCACAGTCACTACAATTCTCAGCAAAGTTTCAATAACATTACTCCCAGAACTAGAAAAAAAAAAAACTCTAAAATTCATGGAGAAATATGGAAGACCACAGATAGCCAAAGCAATCTTAGGCAGAAAGCATACATTACAGAGCCATAATAAGAAATACAGCATAGAACTGGCATAAAAAGACATGTAGATCAATGGAATATAATACAGGACCTGTAGATAAATCCAAACAGCTATGGACACCTAGCTGCTGCCAAGGTACATGCACTTTGAGTAGATATCCTATTCAATAAATGGTGTTGGCAAAGCTGGATAGACACTCACACAGAAATGAGATTAGACCGCTATCTCTAACCCTGCACAAAAATCAACTCAAAGTGAATCAAATACCTTTTTTAAAAAACATGGAATACTGAAATTGTTATGGAAAAAGACTTCAAGAGCTCAGTATAATAACAAGCTTTCTGAACTGAACCCCAATTATCACAGCAAACACCCCATAGAAAAGCAAATGAGAGTACCTGAAATAAAAAACCTTACAAAAGAAACCATCAGCAGGCTGGGGAAATGGCTGGGTGGGTAAAGTGCTTTCTGTGCAAGCAGGGCGGCCGAAGCCAGGTGTAAGTGTTAGGACTGAAGACACAGCTCAGTTCCTAATCACCCACAATCACCTATGGCTCCCGCTCTTCTAGCACTGAGGGCACCTGCACACATACATACACACACAGACAAATTAAAAGTAAATCTTATAAGAAAGACAGGTATGATGGTGCAACCCCAGTGGTGATGGTGGGGTGGAAACAATCAGACCCAGGGATTGGAAGTGTGAGCAACAGCTTAGTGAGACCCTGCCTCCAAAAATAAGACGAAGAGGTTCAAGAAGCCATCACAACATCAACCTCTGTCAACATGCCAGCACGGCTGGGCACACTAGCACACATGCATACACCAACACATTTTAATTCTATAGAATTTCTTGAATGAAACAGAACTATGTTTACTTGGTATACTATCTGGAGTTTTACAAAGCAATTTCAGGTACATTAAGTAACATATATAGTCAAATGATAAATTGATATATGAATTCTAAAATTTCATTCTTAAAAATCACATTTATTTGTGGAGGAGGCATGCCTGGAATCAGAGGACAACTTATACAGGTTGGTTCTTTTCTTCTATCATGTGAAATCTGGGGACTGAACTCAGCCTATCTGATCTGGGGGCAAGCATGTTTACCTGCTGAGCTAGTTTTCCAGTCCTGAATTTGAAACGTTAAAAGACTATAATTAGGGGGATGGAGAGATAGCTTGGTGGTTAAAAGTATTGCGTTGCTCTTCCAGAGGACCAGGGTTCGATGCTAAGCATACACATGGCAGCTCACAACCACCTGTAAACTACTGTTGTAAGGGATCCGATGCCTTCTTCAGGTCTCTTAGGGTAACAGGTATACACATGTAGTACACAGCCAGACATGAAGGTAAACACCCCCCACACATAAAATAAATAATAAAAGTTTAAAAATAAATCAATACTATGCTTAGGAAATTGATAAAAGTTTGTGGAAATAAAAGTTTTAAAGAAAATAGAGGTTTTAATATAATTATCTGCTTATAAATATTACTTAAGAGTTGAAAATACTATTATAAAAATAAAATATTTGTATAAAAACTAGAAAATTACCACATCACTCTGATAGACCCGACTCTGTAGACTCCTACCTGCTACACTCACCAGCCGGCACCTGCACTCGGGAAAGGCGGCAGCGTCTGAGAGCTGCCATGTCTGCTCGGAAGGGCACTTGGAAGATGACTACACCCTTTCCCTGCTCTTTATTTCAACCAATTCTTGCATTCTTAAAAATTTTACTATGTGACATAGCAATTTTATTTGTATGTGACTTTACTTCGTTGTGGGGACTGTTATTTTAGTTGATTTTGTGAGGCTATTTCCTGCATTCTGCTTTCATGTTCTTGAAGGGTATTTATTCAATAAGGGCTCAATCTCTTTTCCACACTCTGCAGAGCAATTTCTTACATCTCCTGTAAACTTCAGAGAGCAGTGAGGTGGGGGGGAAACATGACCTATTCTCTAGGTCATTCACTTATGGAGCAGAACAGAACTCACTCAAGAGCTAATCCAGATTTTGTAAATATTTTACAAATAACATATTCAAAGTTAGAAGAACTTAATAGAATTTTATACTGCAGAGCAATAAGTTTAATGAATTTTCTGTTAACATATAATGGCGAGGATGTGTGTTCTGAGTCTGCAATACTTGAAAGGCTATTTCATGAACTTAAACTAAAATCCAAAACAAAAAACAAAACAACAACAAAAAATAACACCCCCCACTATTTTAATATTATTATTAGATGATGCAAATATGTAATTTAGAGGCATACATCATTAAGAAGCATGGATGCTACTTTCCCATGTGAAATCTATAATGCGTTTTCTATGAGACCACAGTAACCCATGAGAGTCAAGTTACAAGAGTGGACGGGGAGTTAAAAGCACGGTATCTTAGTGTCCCACCCTTCACTGCAGCAGATAGTGAGTAGGATGATGTAAGTGCCTGGCACCTTGCCAGGCTCAAGCTAATCTCAAGTGCAAGCTTGTTATTCTCTTAGACTGTAGCGGTGCATGCCTCTTAGCTTCTGTTTAAGTTCTATAATGGAGAGATACTGTACAGGATGATTTGTTTTTCTTTAATTGAATAAATTTTAAGTTAGTGTGATTATAGTTAAAACTTGAATAGTAACCTATTATTCTAACAAAAACACTCTTGAGTAAACCATATACCTATGCCTTCAGAAATTTAACAGGCCTCATCTCAATTATGGCCCTATTGGTAGAAGGTATATTGTTCCATTATATCAGTTCAGCTCATATTTCAGGATATGAATCTTATCATTTGAAGCAATGCATTCAAGTCCATGGCCTTAGGACTCTAACACTAAACAGTAGATGACTATGTCATTCATGTTTTACTATGAAACCACGTTTAAAGTCCAGCTGTCAAGCAAACTTCAGAGGACTCTAAAAACCTCAAGCAAGATTCAAATTGGAAGTGGTAGCACACAACTTTAATTTTAGTACTTGGGAGGCAGAGGCAGGCAGATCAGTGTGAGTTTGAGGCCAGCCTGGTCTTACATAGTGAGCCTCAGGCCATCCAGGGCTACACAGTGACAAATAACAACAAAACTAACATGCTCAGCCCACTACTCAAAACATATGCAGAGAAATAAAATGTCATTTATGTAAAGATATGAAATTTATTAAAGCACAAAAAAAGACCATGATTTGAAATAATCAATGACACATTCACTTAGTTTGATAACAATTCCCACATAATGGACAATATGGATCGTATCAGAAATATTTAATAAAAAACATTTGTGCCCTACCTTCAAAATCCTATCTTTTTTCCCCCATCTGTTCTGGGTGGACTGCACTAAAGACACAACTTTCTCCTCTACCAGAGACTTCATCAATTCTCATGCAATATGATGACTGAAGCATGCAATTACAAATTTCTGATTCATTTCCCTTAATTTTTAGTCCAAATTCAACTTCCAGATAATGCTATCATCTCAAGCCAATGTTTTAAATCCCTATACCAATGTCACCCTTTGCCCGGCCCATGTCATCTTCATAGAACTGTCCATCTGACACAACCCAGTTCACCCACTTCTTAGCTTCCACTGCTCTGGCACATGCAATCCCCAACCTTCACTTTCATTCAACACGAAACAATTCCAGAAGTTTCTTGAACTTTTCTATTTCTAGTCCAATATATTTTTCTTTCTCAACATGTTAAGAAAAGTAGTTAGAGGTTGGGGAGAAAGTAACACGTATACAAAACATACACATACATGTACTATCCCCACCCACCAAGCCCAGTAATCTTTTTTAAGTGAAGGTGCTGAATATATCAATTGTTTTCCCAATCTTGAAATTACAATCTAGACCAAAAGTTAAATAAACATCTGAGCTACAATATAAGCTGAGCAACACATTTATATTCTCAGCAGCAAAATGTATACAGTAAATCATAAACAAATAGACAGTTACCATGATAGAGCTAAACAAAACAAAACAAAACAAAACAAAACAAAACAAAACAAAAGGTATCAAATCAGGAAAAAAAAAAAACACCAAAGAAGCAATATACTACAATAAATATTTTATGACTTTAGGGATACTATCATCATTATTATGTCACATAAAGTTCAAAAAATAAAAGAAAAGGGAAAACATTTATTATGTTGTAACCCTAACTACCAGAATCAATTTGGGGTTCCTTATGCTTTTTTCTGTATGCATATTTTCTGCATATTTTAAATCACAACAACAAAAACTCATTTGAAATTTACCTAATTTTCACATTGCTGACTTTGCCTATTTCATCCCATTTTCCACTGCAACAAAGTTAGCATAAACCTCTACATATTTTACTTTACTTCCTTTTTTAAAGATTCATTTATACATATGAATGGGTGTTTGCCTTTATGTGTATCTGTGTACCATATGAGCGCTTAGTAACCCTCAGAAGCCAGAAGAAACCATCAGACCCTCTGGAATCGGAGTTATACATAGGCATGAGCCTCCATGTGGGGGGTGGGAACTCAATCCAGGACCTGTGCAAGAGCAACCAATGCTTTTAACTGCTAGGCTACCTCTCCAGTCCCTAGCCTACTTCTTTAGACAAAGTCTCAGAAAATGGATTAGGGGGTTAGATATTTTATAACCACTGCAATCTTTCAAACTTTTAAATAAAGAGTATAACTATTTAATAAAGATATAAAGGTGTCAAAAGCATGTATGAAGACCATCGGCTTCATTACATCTTTTAGGTGTTCCAATAAAAGGGAGTACCAGATGCAAAATAGCAAGTGAAAGTTGTACGGAGTTTTAGCACTTTAGTTTGAATACAGGCTTGTTACAACCTGTTGTGTAGATCAGGCTGGTCTGGAATGCAGGATTCTCTTTGTCCCATATGGCCTCTGAAATGCTGTGGTTACAGGTATACCCCATATTCACACTAAGACACTGGCTCTAATTAAAATACTGCTGGGTACGTACTTTGTGTATACAATGTTGGTGATTAAATTCAATGCTTCACACATGCTAAACAAACAATACTGAATAGTTATATTCTTAATCCACTATACACAACAGGTCCCAAATAATAGACCAACATCATTGAATTACAAAAAAGAAAAAAAAAAAAGTACAGTACAAATCGTGTGGCTACTAAGAGGGACTGCTCATTTCTGGTTTGCTTTACACAGGCTCTCGCCTTCCGGAGAATCAGCCCAGTGTGATGTGAGTATACAAGGCTTTCTTCAATACTGGTAGGCTCTAAACACACTGTCCTATTGGTGTTAAAGAAGGAAAATGTAAGTGCATACGAAAAGAGTACATTTGGATCCAGACAATAAGGCAGGGTTACAATTAAATAAACCATACATATTTGAAAATACACATTTATGAGCATAGCAGTCCGAATGTGTAACTGATATAAAACTTTCATATACTTTCCTACATTCAATTTCTTAAGACCCTATAGCGTTTTTCTTAATCGATTTAAATCCACTAAAATATCATTTAATGTGGTGCAGACATAACATCAAAATCATTATCTTTACCACATGTCAGGACTGGAAAGACAGGTTATGAGATATTTTGAAATATATTTTAGAATCATTTATTTTATCTGAATGTTTTACATATATATGTATGCATGTGTACTTTACATGCATCTGATACCCAGCATAGACAGAAGGACCCTCTGGAACCAGAGTTATAGTTGTAAGCCTCCATATGGGTGCTAGGATCCAAACCAAAAGAGCAACAAATACTCTTAACTGCTGAGCCAGCTTTCCAGCCCCTTTATGACACATCTTTACACCACCGAGAATCTAGAAGGCTGGAGCCTAAGTAAAGCAAACTAGAGATAAACAGTCTGTCTTAGTAGCCACACGATTTGCATCATACCATTTTGTTTTGTTTTAAATTAGATGGTGCTAATCTATTGTTTAGGACCCACTACGTATAGAATATTGGGAATAGAGCTATTTAACAGTGTTTGTTGAGGATGTATGAGGCTTTAGAATTAATCACCACCATCACATGCTGGGACAGTCCCAAAGTGGAAAAGCCTAGTTGGCTGTAACTATGACAAACTGTGAATGTTCTACACATGGCCACCAAAGCATATCCTCAAGAGAAATTGCTTGGATCGCTAACTTGAGTAATATACACACATTTCTTTGTACTCTAATTTCTGAAAACATTTAATGATGTTTTAAAAAAAAGTCCTTTGCCAGTGTTTAACTTTAGTGATGACGAAAGTTACTTTAAGAGCATCTCCCTAAGACATGATCTTAGAAGGCAGCTAGCTGCCCGGTGGTGGTTACCTTCTGAACACGCTAGCTGCTGTCAAATCTTATGCAGAGAAGCTGTTTGGCAGTGGGCAACAGTCAATGCAGAGACTCATAAAGTGCTGAGAACGAGTGGCTGCTGAGCACTCAACCCTAACGGGAAGTCATTACGGCCCTCCCCATGAAGGTGTAGGGAGCCATCACGTAAGGAGGGGTGGGAAGGACGTTAAGAACTGGAGGACCGGGAGGACACTGAGGAATGCTGTCCGCTGTCTTCCAGACATGACATGACCGTCACAGTCACCAACTTACAGAAACTCTGACAGCCTGTAAGATCAAGGCATTCACCATTCTAGCGTGGATTAGGGAGGGACACCTCTAGAGGAGGAGGTGTTGCAGTTAACAGCTACTGAGAGAGGGAAGGCCATGTTTCCTTGGGGTTGTTGATATGGTGTCTATACTCTGGTGGATGGTCTCGCTCCCACTTGAAGCAGGTAGCACTAACTGAGCTCAGTGGATTATTTAAAAAAGAAAAGAAGGAAAAGGACAATGACGTTAGAAGCAGGCCATGTGGGTATGGGGAGCACGGAGGGAGTAAGGAAGGGAATGGCGGGCAAGGAGATACTCAAGGTACGCTATGCGCATGCGTGAGATATGCATACATCTATATGGTACTGTCAAAAATACATTTAAAATATGCTTTTAAAAAAGATCTTGCTATAAATGTTGCATTAGAGCAACTTAGTGTTTAGCAAAGAAAACGCCTGGTATGAAGAAAGCACGTAGAACATACTAAATGAATAGATACCTGAACTTACAGTCAGTATGTAAGGGATGAAGTGGGGCTACTGCAGAAACTGTTAAGTTTTAGAGAAACTACCCCTCAGAAAATAAAAGGCCTATCTCAAGGCAATACTTACTAGTAACTCAGATCAGACAGACACATACAAAGTTAACAAAAGGAATTCACTTACCCACAGGACTATTTCCAGCTCCATTTGGCACCGTGAGGTCTGTAGTGCTCAACATCCCACCTAACGATATTACAGAGAAGAGAGAGAATGAATAAAAATTGGCTTTCTTTATTTCACAAACAACCAAATGAAATCATCTCACTATAATCTACACTCTATTCCTAAAACTCAAACCAAAACAAAATTAGCTTAATCAAAAGTTGCCACTAATGTATAATTTGATAAAATTTAACTATATATCTATATGTATGTGTGTGTGTGTGTGTATACACTATAGTATAACTGTACATGTAACATGCTTAACTACACATGTGCTGGGGGAGGGTCTATGTGTACTCTACACAATACATGAATTTAAATATTAAGCTCTTGATACACCTGCCACCCTGCGCACCAGTGTCAACTAGTGACGACTGATGAGAATGGGGACAGTGCGTCCATACGGAGCACGATTACTAAGCTTAGGACTTAGGAGAGGGCAATGCAAGCCTGTAGGGACTAAGGTGGCAAATGCACTGCACACTGGTGTTGGATTATTGAGCTAAATCAGCAGGAAGAGATACACAGCATACTCTCACTCCTGGATTTCTAACATGATGGTTCACATTTAACTTTAAATCTTCACTTACAACATTCAAGTTAAATTCTCTGCCTGTCACAGCATGGCTTTCACATGATAAGGAAAAGTTATAGGTGTTATATTCTCTATACTATTGTACTTTGGTCAGAATTGTTTTGGGATGTTAAAAAAAGTACTTAAAATGTATTTAATTATGTAGCAGTGACTCTTGTTCATCCTGACAACAAAGTGGATTTTTGTTTGTTTACTTTTGTTTTTTGAAATAAGGTCTCTACACAGCCCTGGAACTCACTATATAGATGGGCTATCGTCAAATTCAGAGATCTGGCTGCCTCCCAAATGCTGGGATTAAAGGCATGTGCCCCCATACCTGGACTGATTATAATAAAGACTAAGGACAATAAACTTTCACTGTCAGCAAATACTTTTTCATCTAAAGAGAGTACTTCACAACATACTTGCGCTGCCAGTACTTGGTGGTCTCTGCGGAGCTCCCGGGGACACATTTCTATGTAGTGTGGCTGGGGGTGGAGACAGCATGCTCGAATCTGCTAATGTTGAGCTGGCTGCCAAAGATGGTGACACAAGTGAACTCCCTGGGTTAGTGTACGACAAAGCATTAGGGCTGGTCACAGGGACTGTGACAGACATTGAGAAGTTCTGAGGTGGCAAGCCAGGCTGTAAGTAAAGAACAAGGAAGAGAAAACTATTGGTTTCATTTTCATCAACATTATTAAATAACTTTGACTATGTAACTCTCATTATCAAAAGTAGAGGATGGGGACAGTTTCTTCACTTGCAGTGTTAAGCTATTTTCTCTAGAATTATACTTGAATATGAATATACCAGACACAAACTTTTCCATTTTCAATTTTATATTGATACATATATGCTAAATGTAACTATACAGTATGTTTCAAATATTCAAAGAGACAAAATGAAAAGTTAAACCTGGAATTAAAGTAATATTGTTGAATTTAAACATTATAAAATATATCACTGTTACCAAGTAAACATTAATTAGAACTTCAGTGCAAACCAATTTAACATTACATTTCTATTGGGAGAACCCAAATATAACCAAAGGGAGAAAGTACAGGTATATTACTAACTTAATACATCAAATTTGGGACATTATGAATAAGTCCAGTATGATTTGATTGATGGGTATTTTTAAAGTAGAAAAGTCAAATAATTATATACAGAACACAATGTAATTTGTATGTAATGAAATATACAAAGAAGCCTACACAAGATTAACTATTGCCAAGTTAAAATAGAGTCTTAGTATCTTTGAAACTATAGAAAGATTAAATTGTAAACATTATAAAAGCTATCTTCTTATCAAAATATTTCATGCTTTCTCTGAAAGGTCATTTCCTAGTTTGCTCTGGTATTTCCTCCATAGACCAATTTCAATATATTTGTTGACCATGATAAACAGCGGGCTCCTCCATAACTTAAAGTGGTGGGGGAGGTAAGAAGAAGCGCACAAACAATAAAGCGAGTTTATTATTCTTGCAGCTTAAAGTTTAACTGTGGCAACAACATCCTCGTGAGGTCACAGCAATCTTATTTGCTATTGTCTGTTTTTAAAATGATGGTAGTTGGTTAAAAAATTTCCTTAAAGCTATTTCCATGTGATTCTTCCTACAAACTTGTTAAAGACACAACATATGATGCAGATCACTCTTTAGGGCATAGTTCAGGAGATTAAACCTTGACAATGAACAAGCAAACAGCACAGCACCAGCACCGGAGCCAATGGTTCCTAGACAGCTGCGCCTACACACAGAGCTAGAGAACAGAGCTACAGGGACGGCCTTAGGTGCCGCTCTCCAGAGTCCCGTGAGAAGATCTTCTGAGACACTCCAGTCCAAGTGTAAGAGCTCGGTGAGCTCAAAGCTGACTTTTTCACAGTGTTAGTTATCTGTGCACAGTAAAATTACAGTGACTATTTGTTTAGTGACTAGTTTAAGGATATGGGTACCTAACAGTAAATCCAGTCCTCTTTAGTGCTGAGAGTGTAAGAAAAGAGTAGCTATGTACTTAGTTTTCTTGCTGTTCAAGGCTTTGGGACAATATACAAAGAGCTCAACAGTCAGTTCAGCTGTGCTAAAATGAAGATAATTATATAAAATAAATAAAAATGATTTAGAGGTATGAAATCTTACAACAAACTCAACTATGTTACATTTGGCATTCTTAAGATCAAGTTTATGTTTAAATATGTATGTGTATTAAGTAATGGGTGAGAAAAGAATACCTGACAAGTGCTTTATATTAAAAAATCAAAGAATTTTAAGACTAGAAGCAATCTTAAAAATTATGTGAGCCAACTCACTCACTTTCCAGATAAAGGAATTGTAATTCAGAGTATCTAGATAGCAATTAATGGCAGAACCTCAATTAAGATGTTTTCTTTTCATTTCTACACTTAAGATACTCAACATTTATTACTACAAGATTTTGGAAGTTTTAAAGTTCTGTAAAACCAAAAAGAGTTAATAAACGCCATCTTTTCTCTTATACTCATTGTCCTCAATCCTCTGTACAAACGAGGGAGGATGTATGGTCAATCTCTTCATGCACATGATAAAAGCACAAACCATACTTTAGTACTCACTGCGATTTTATGATTCCGCATCATATTATCAAATTCCTCATTAATTTTTTTATATTTCTCTTCTGTATGTGGAGTTAGCACATATGAAGTATCAGGGTCTGGGCTGTCGCACCCTCTGTGCTCCTTCTTGTTCAGAGCCTAAATATGAAGTTAACAAAAAGGATCAACAAATAAAAAGTAAAGGCGAAGCGAAAGTACTTACAGGGCCTCGCTTGAAAATAAAATCACTATCTTCATTTAGTTTGCCGAGTCTGTCCTCAGAGAGTGGACTGTGCTCAAAGTAATCGTCAGCATCAGGGCTCTCACAACCATTAAGGCCTTTCTTTCTTAACGTCTGAAATACAATTGGAAAATTCACACAAAAAGAATACTAACTTTCCATGAGTTTTTTGATTGTTTGTTTTGTTTTTGTAAAACGTGTTAAGAGAGCACAGGTTGAATAAACAGATTATTTAAGAGCCGCTGAATGACACTTAAAAGACTACAAATATATTACAGTTCTCCAAGTACCATAAGCCTAAGAGAGGAAAAAACTGAGCTCTCCCACTACACATTAAGAAATACAGAGTATTTGTTTGTTTGGACTCTTCCTTTTCAAAGTGCTGAGAGAACACTAAAATCACTTCATGTTCTGAGTCACAGCTGGAATCTGGTTAGTAAAGTCAGTAAGAATATAACAAGAATCTATCAAAATGATGTGTTGAGAAATTGCAGCATCTTTATGCACAGGTCATGCCTACCATTTTACCTACTGGCATTTCTTTCTATCAGGATTTATCTTATTCAATAGGAATTAGCCCAGAATCCCAATAATTTACTGCTAATTTGTTCTCTATTATCATTTTCTCACATAATCTTAATATACAAAAGCTTGAAACCAATGTTTGTCAACAATGACTCCTTCCTATGTATGGTAAATGTTAACATTCTTAGTGACTTTACATACCTAAAAAATCTGTAGTGAAAAGTTACTCAGAATACATCCCCTCCCCATTTGCTAGTTTTTTCTCTATAGTTCCTTCAATTTGTTTTAATCCAGAGTTGCTTTCTTAGATAACTTTGAGTGTCTATCAAGTATTCCCCTGGACCACACTGATTTTTTTTTTTTCTTACTCTGAAGTAAAAATACAGTGGACGGTTAGTTTTCCAATTTCTCTCTTAAGGAAAAGTCATCATGATTATATCTAATTTTTAAAGGAATAAAAATCCTAGTGACTTAAAGATTATAGAATATTAATTTACCTTCAGAATGTTTAATTCCATTTTTAAAATCCTGATGCATCTCAGTTTAAGGAAGAACTACTGACAACTCAACCGTCCTGAACTACGTTGTTTCTAGCACAATCGGAAGCAGCACCAGGGTTGAATGGTAAAGTACACCTGCTACCATCAGAGTAGAACCGAGGACTCTCGAAGAGCTGGCCCAGACATGTCACCAGCCTGCTACCATTAGAGTAGAACCGAGGACTCTCGAAGAGCTGGCCCAGACACGTCACCAGCAAGTGATTAACTTAGATGAAATTCAACTCATCTTAGGACTCTGTAAAACTTTATTTTTTTTAGCCCTGTTTCTCCTGGAAATATAAAGTATCTATGGAACATTACAATTTGAGAACCTTTCGTAAATTTCTTCAAGTGATTTTGAAATTTTACCTTACTCAGTTGACTTATTTTTACATGCTAGAAATAAGCCCCTCCAAATGCTTCTCACATGTTAGGAATTCTATACATAATTCTCGAAACTCATTAAAAGACAATCGTTAAACACAAGTGTGTTACAAACACTCCATCTATGGCCCCTCCTCCCAGGCCCCCAGCCCTGGTCTTAAGCTCTATAGACTCATAGTTTTCCTATATTACATGCACATTTATGTGTACTTAGCCAAAAAAGATATCTTCACCATCCTTGGTAGCAAGTTCTACTTGACACGTTTCTGAAGTTGTTATATCAGTAGTGAAAATATTAACACTAAGAATGAAACATACTGAACCTTTAATATCTACACAGCCCTAGCAAAAGAACAAATATAGTAGGCATCTATACATAAATAGCAAAATGAAATTGATGATTTAACTTTACATCTCTGGGTGGGTACTTTCCCCCAGTTTTCTTGTATCTTAAAGGGTATATAATTCATCACATGGGAAATGAGAACTTACTGAATACCCATTACTCCCATGAAAAAGTTGGGTGTGGTAGTCTATGCTTGGAATGTTAAGCACTGAGGTAGCAGAGACAAGAGGATGCCTAGGGCTTAGAGACTCAGTAAGACTCTGCCTCAAAAAATAAGCCAGAGAAGTAACTGAGGAAGACACCAATGTTGTTAATTGTTAGCCCCCGACCTTCATAGCGCGCGACACACACACACACACAATTCAGCCTTGCTCTTCTTGTAGACTGAAATGTTTATCACTGAGTATTTTACAAATAGCAACACACAGTATGTATCTCTTATAGAATTTTTAAATACACAGAGCAAAATAAAATGACTTTGCTTTAAAATTACATACAGTTTTGAATTCTATAAAGGAAGGTTTAATCTTATTGGTACTTATGAGGAAGTAAATTACTGTGGCATCCCCAGCTCTGCAAACCTTCATTTCAGATGGGTTCCTGGCACAAGGAGGGAATTTACAAGGCAGTATCAGCTTTGTAGATAATAAGCTAATATAGCTCTGTTTGACAGTCAACTCTGCTTCTTATCACCAAACACGAAGAGTGGTTTTGAGGACCCAACTACCATAAAAAGACTTTCTCTCTTTATCATTACCAAACAGCATAGCAGTAAAAGTTTCTCTGCTGTCTCTGGTACTAACAAGTGGAATGCTGCAGTCTATTAAGAAGGCCAGGCAAGGCATAAAGAGGCCGGTCAGCTTCAGTTTCCTCCCAAGCTTCCATAGCTCTTGTTAACCACGGTGAGGAATCTGCTTCCATGCAGAAAAACCAGCAAGAATACTACTTTGTACTCTCTGTGGCTACTGCATTCTATCCTTAAGTTAACATAACTTCTCAGAAAGCCTGAGTTCCTATAAGTGTGCTAGACAGTTCATCAGTACCGTTCTGGAAAACTTAAAGAGAGAAAGCTCACCTGTGTCATAAAAGAACTCAAATTTCTGGTGTAAACTGTTTTGAGTGTTCCCATTGGTTTTTTTTTTTTTTCCTGAAATAATTAGAATCTGAAATATATATTACAAACAAGTAAAGGAACCATTTGATGAGTAATTATCAGTAGACTTGATGCTATCTACTCAGTATACTGTATCAGTGTTCTAAGCATGTTGATGACATTTCTGCTATCAAATACTAAAACTAATATACTCATTCAATCTTTCAGAAGACAGTTCTAAAAGGTAAGTCACACACCTTTAAAAATATTTTTCTATTTATCATCAATAAAGTTAAATTCAATTATAATTTTGATGGCTTTTGTCTGTGTGTCATTTGGGCCAACTCAGGTACTTTCTGCTCACTTACACTTAGGTATAAAATATAGGGTTTAAGTAAATGAATGTCATTAGCTAACATATACCTTTCAACTTTAGTTGTTTAGGTATAAGTCATAATATTTTTTTAAAAACAGGTAAAAAACAATGAAGTACTATGGGAACTATTGCTGGGGCACATTCTTCCATGTTATCTGACTCTATGGGCTCTATGTCTTTGCTTCTGCACTATTCTCCGATGCTGAAGAGACGGAAGTTAATCTGTAGCAAGATGGTAATACTGTAGAGTTCTGTAAAGACAAGCAAGTTCAGAGGACTCCTTTCCCACACCTAGGAAGCAGATTCATTTGGCCTTCTTGAACTTACATATCTGCCTCTTTGGATGAACCCACTAACCAGGGGTAACTTCTTTCCTCACCTCAAAACCATGAAGGCATTCTCCCTCATCACCCTCTACATGGCTCTCTAGTTTTATCTTTTATTCTTAGTAACATATGAGGTTTGTTCAATATCACAAATTTGTGTGTGTGTGTGTGTGTGTGTGTGTGTTCACACAAGTCTTGGAATCAGTTCTGTCTGCCACCTTGTAGGGTCTGAGTCATTAGGCCTGTGAACAAACGCCTCTACCCACTGAGCCATCTTCCTGTTCATATAGGTACTTAACTGTCCCTGAACCACTGCTTAAAGATTGTTCCTCTTTCTGTAACATTTTTTTTATCATCTATGTACAGTTCTGTTTCTGAGCTGCTATTCCACTGGTATGCTTGGCATTTAGTATCCATATTGATGCACAGTAACTTACTATAGCTTTAGTCTTCTGTATCAGATAGTGTAAGTAATGCTACAGACTTAAACAAATCCCCAAGTTTCAGAGGCTTTACACAATCAATGTCCCTTTCTCACCCATTCCAAGTGCAGTGAGGACGCTCTAACTCTCACATAGCTTCCTGTAAGCTGCAGGGTCTATACAGTCTTTTGGGGGTAACATGAACAAGGTGCTGGTTATTTAAACCCTGAGCCTTACAGATATAAGCATCTTTACTGAGCTGCAATTGCCAGCCTCAGCTAGGACCTTAGAAGTTCCATCTATATTTTCTTTTGCACAAGCAAGGAAGAAAGACTATAATGACCATGTAGGAAGTAATACATAAGTCAGGCCTGGAAGTAGTGTGTGTCATTTATTTCCATTCACATTTTTTTCAATTAGAACTCAGTTATACAACTAAATTCCTAATCACAAGGAAGGCTTATACAGATTCTAGGTATGTACCCAAGTGGTAAAGAAATGGCCCATTAAAAAATAAAAATATCTCCAATAAATGTATATGAACATAAAGAACAGAATAACATTTTACTAGGGTTTTATATTCGTTTTTGAAGGACTTCTAACTTTTCAGAATCCTCTTTGGTGGTTCTATAATCAAGGTTAAGGCTAGTTTCATGTAATAAGGAAAGGAAAGATCCTTTGGCTATTTTCTATGAGTGTAAAATACTAACATTTCCTCCCTAAAAATCTGGGGCACTTATTATATCATCTAGACTTATTTGATAATTAAGCCAATCAAGATTTAAAAAAAAAAATCTTGGCTGTATTCTGTTAAACAATTTTCTGGGAATCTACCTGACAAGCCCAACTTTGAGAAAAGGTAGGACCCTGAGGTTTGATGTGCTCAAAATGCACGTTAAAATGGTTGGACACAAACTAGACATCTTATTGTTACCCCGCTTATCTTCCACCTTTATAGAGACACAGGTACTCAGCCATATCCCCACTTACTGCACTGCTAGTGGAGAGCAGAACTGGGGCTAGAATCTGCTGTTCCCAACGTTCAGTCTACTTTCCACTATGCTGTATCCTTTAAGTTGTTCAATGACAGCATTACTTAACAATCAAAGTGACAACAGATAGAGGCTGGTGATCTGGTATCATTTAGCCACTAAGGAAGAGCGTTGATTGTGTCTGTAGTTGTAGGCATGTCTTTATATTTCTTCGCCAGTTTGTCTATGATCCTATACATATACCGACCTCAGTGATAAGCAGGTGGAGTTCAGACTTTGTCTTTGAATTTTAAAGTCTTAGTTTTATAATCCTAGGTTTCACTGCAGGAACTGTAAATAAAAACAGCTGTCACTTCTTCCCTACCCTGTCCCTCTATCATAGCCATTTTGGAGCTCTTATTTTCTAGGATCTATATATTAGGTAGCTAGGGGACAACTTGTTTCCAGAGAGAAAAAAATTTTTTATAGGTCTTTAACAGAACTTATCTTGAGTACATGAAAATTCAGAAAACTGAATGCCTTCAAAAGGCAAGGTAGCTCATGCATTTAAGCTCAACAGTCTGAAAGCAGAGGTAGGCAGATCTCTGAGTGCCCAAGGCCAGCCTGCTGTAGATATCAAATTTCAAGCTAGCCATGACTACATACTGAGATACAGTCTCAAACAGGCAAACAAACAAACAACATGTTCTGGTTCATGGTCTGTCTGTTTTTCTCTCACTTATCAAACAAACAAATAAACAAGCAAAACTTCAAAACTGCTTTTTTCTTTTTTACCCAACAAAATTTATTAAGAACATATTCTTAGTTTCTTAACACTGGAAAATATAGTATTTGTCCATATGAAGTCTCCAGTTACCTGATGGTGTGTTTTCTTATGGTGGCAGCCCTATTTGGTCTTGGCACCTTCTCCCAAAGCATATATACTGAGT
This sequence comes from Uromys caudimaculatus, assembly GCA_028551405.1. Lineage (NCBI taxonomy): Eukaryota > Metazoa > Chordata > Mammalia > Rodentia > Muridae > Uromys > Uromys caudimaculatus. The sequence continues at coordinate 122,789,540 of CM052703.1, read as the reverse complement.
TTTTTATTTTGTTTTTTGCATTTTTCAATGTCTACAAGTATTTAATGCTTTCCAATTTTTGTCACTTCTTTTATAATTTCCTATTTCTTGCCGATACTCTCAAGTTTGCTATTTTCCCCTAAAACAAAGCTCTATAATCTATGTATAATCTGAAATAGCCAGAAAGCAATCTCTTCCTCTTATTTCCATGTTTACTTATTGCATGTCTTACGTTCTTGCTTGTTTCAGACAATGTCTCAGACTTCAGACCGGGATTCTAGGCCTACAGGCTTGCACCACAACGGTAAAATCTGTCTTGTATTTCTGCATGCTTGGTCATCTTTCTATGGTGCTCAATAGTTTTGAAAGTTTATTAGATTTGGAAACACACAAAAAGGTGTCACTCTTTAAATGGGATATAAATTTGCTTCTTTGATGCGGTGGCTTTCTTAGACTTTATTATACAAATTTAGCCTGAAATCCCATCTGATGCTAACACTTGGTTTATAAACTCTCAGACATAAGCCCTCTTCATTCTTCCTTCCCACTGCACATCCTACTCAGCACTGAAGAACTCTTTACTGTAGTTCACTGGGAATAAATAGGAGAAAGCACAAGGTATTTCCTAAGGCTCCAGTTTGATATGAAGGGTAATGCATTAGACTCATTAACTTAAAAATGGTAATCCTGGCCTTGAATCTACATCTATAAGAACCTGGTGTTCTGCTTTTCAATTATTGTGTGGAGATGGATATATGACTTAGGGTAGCCAGAACCTTAAATACCTCTTTACCTTTACATTCTTAAGGTCCCCGAGATTTTGGCCTGGCATAGTCTTTCAGATCTCTTTTGACACCATAAAGAAATTTTTATTAATAGCTCATGTGGTGTTTTTGACTTCAGTGGGAAAATTAGTTCAGATAACTGGTTCCTGAAAACACTGAATTCTGGAGAAAAAAATTAAGTATTTTCTCATAAAATCGCAATGTAGTTCTTTGTTTTTGCTTTTTTCTTAGTATATGTTTTTTCATAGTTAAGATATAAACCAGAATTTTACAGCTCCTAAAAAATTAAAGGCAGAACTTACCATACAACCTAGGAAATTCCACTCTTGTTAGACATCGAGAGAAACGAAAACACATGCCCATATAAAAAAGTTTGCACAAAGTTTAAAGCAGCAGATGCACTATTCAGCCTTAAGTCTTGATACATGCTACAATTTATCTTTGAAAACACCAATATAAGTGAAAGAAGTTACAAAAGAGGATGTATTATTTTATGACTTCCTTTAAATGAAATGCCCAAACAGGCAAGTTAATTGGCATAGAAAACAGATTAGCGGATTGATCTTGTGTATAGATATTTTGATAAACAATTCAAATATGCACTCAATTTTATTAACAGTGAAGGTTATCCGGACAGTGATTTATAAATACCAGGTAGTATGGGAATACTTCATGTAAATTACTTAAACTTTAGAAAGGTTGACTGTTCTACAGCAATGATGTGACTTCCGGTGCTTTAAATACCTCCGAGGCGTGCCCAGCGTGCACAGGACAAGTGTCGCTGCCTTATATGCTCTTGTCCATTGAGCTCTCTAGCACTATACAATAGCACCTTTGTGCTACACATGTGGCGGACCCTTTCTGAAAGAAAAGTCTAACCTGTTCTACTGAATATGCTTACTACTAGACACATACTATAATGTCTGGACTCTTGTTAAACTACCTCCCAAAGGTGGACAATCCAAGTAGAATAAGGTCATCAGCACACTCAACCTCTTCTCCACTAGCAGGACTAGTATACTTGAAAGGGGAACGTGGGGGGAGGCGTGTGTTCAAAATCAGTACAATTAAATAATTTTAGAAAACTTCTGACAAGTCTGTGCCCTGACGTATCTTTGATACTTTAGACTGGTGCCTCACGAGTCACCGACCAATATGAGATTACCTAAACTGGACCTGAGTAAGATTAAAAATTCATTTTCTCAGCAGCACTAGCATATTGCTGGAGCACAACAGCTACTTGTGGCTAATGGCTACATTGGTCAGCCCAGATGACGAAGAACATGTCAGTCATCAAAAGTCTGTTAGACAGCCCTGCCTATGAGAATACTATGTGTGTATAAGGCCTAACGCTGTCTTTGCCAACACAAAGAGGGAAGCGGGGGAACAAAGCTGAGGTATGGGCAAGGCAGGGCCCTCGCGTGCTTCAGCAAAAGCTCAAGCTTCTGGGATGTGATAAAAATATTCCCACTTCTACTCATAGAAAGCATTATTTTTAACTATCTTACCAATGTTTATATATATCATCTATATATAAATGTGGCAAATACTAACGTAACATTTAATTATCTATTATACAATAATTCTACACAAATACTAGTGGCATAAAAAACCAATCTGATTTTTCTAAATTTCTGTACAAACACTAGCTGTTATTCCTGTTTGTTTTGCACATTTTCATAAATATTTTATACACATTTTTAAGATTTTCAAGGTAGAGTCTGGAAATAGTAATTTAAACCTAGAAAATGTGAAAAGAAAAATTCTACAAAAAAAAAAAAGCATTGCAGAAAAATATTTTCCACTGAATTATAAAAGGTAAATTCTAGCATAATTAACCTTTATTTCATTCAAGAAGACTTACACATTCAGTGTACTTCCTAAGGTTTACAAATTGCTAGCCTTTAAAAATAATACAAAAGGTTTACTGTCTGATGATTTATTGTACAATAATTAAAACAAGAACTACAAGAAAAACTTTTTGGCTGAATAAACAGACTTCCTATTCAATCTCTTCACCACTAAGCAAGATTCTTTACAGAATGCCCACAGGATACACAGTGTTAAAGTACTTAGTAACTGAATTAGCCAAACAAACAAAAACTCTAAAAACTGAAAGTTATGCAACCAAATGTATACTTGTCCAACTGTAATGTATCCAAATATTATACTGCTATTTGGAATTTTTATAAGTACAGACCTGAGTGTATAAAATAAAAAGACAGACCTGGTCTACACAAGAAAAAGACACTTCCTTTCCTTTGTAGTTTAGGAACAAAATAACATTTCAGACCTGAGCCACAATATAATTTAAAATATGAAAACTGTATCATTATCAGCATTGTTTTAAGCTATATATTTAAAGGACTAGGTTTTAAAAACTATATATCTGCATTAGCCAACATTATGTAAAAAAAAAAAGTGAAATAACATTCAAACTACTTATCTCTCATTTTATAGGCACAAAGGCATATCCCACCTGTGGCCCATGAGCTACAGACAGTCAAGAAGTTATAAATGTAGCCCAACATAAAATCTTACTTTTGAAATGAGGTTTTTTTCCCCCTGCAATTTGAGGAATGGGTTTTCCAATGTCAAATGGTTCTCAAGACTGAATTTTATAGATGTCATTTCTGCAACATCAAAAGGTTAGACACACCTACCACTGAGCTCAAATGATATTCTAATTTAGAAGCAGTATAGTACATTATTATACCCTGATAAATAATATTTGGTGGGAAACATCAGTCTAGAAGCCTTGAACCTACCTAACAAAAATAATTCAGTTTTAAAATAATAAAATAGCTACCACCACCATGTTGGGATAAAGGTAGCAATGTGTTCAATTAATACTATATTCCCACTCTCATAACAACATGTGACATGCAGTATGATAAATAGCAGTGCACAAAAACTGAAAATATAGAACACTACATACAGTATTTTTACCTTTTCTATCTGTTTCTGCAACCCCCTTTTAAAGTAATCTTGCAATTACAACACCATTTATCACCTGAGAAGTCCACAATCTGAAACCTAAGTAGCTGTTCTATTACACTCTTTCAGTGGCTAGCCAAACCTCCACAGTAAAGGACAAAGTCATGAGGATCTGGTTTGCATCTCAGGTCTTAGTTACTTCCTTCTTAACACTTCAGCTATACTTAGCTCATATAAACTTAAAATAAAGTGCCAATTGGATTTTCCTAATTTCCACCTAAGCCGCCTCTTAACCTACAATGTGCTTTCTTTTTAACCCTGTTCCTTCTCTAAGCATATTCTGTAAAGGACTGGTGAGGAGATCACCTCTATAGCAAGTACTCCTCTGACCTTTCTCCCAAGCCTCGCTGTCTCCTCCTCCTCTAATCTTGACAAAGATCTCAAACGTACTGTAGACTCTCCAGAGAAGAAATACAGAACATACTGTAGGTATGGGCTTTAATACCCTTGTCCTAGTTGCCTGGAAGTCAGTCTTCTCCTGTTTGCCTTTGGAACAAGAAGTAGAACTCTCAGCTCCTCTGGCACCACATCTGCCTGGATGCTGCCATGCTCCCACCTTGATGATAATGGACTGAACTCTGAACCTGTAAGCCAGCCCCAATTAAATGTCATCCTTTTTAAGAGTTGTCTTGGTCATGGTGTCTGTTCACAGCAGTAAAATCCTAACTAAGACAGTGATATTTCACAGTTTTCTTCCAGTGCACTTTCATTTCTGCTTCAACATTAATCTTTTATGGAGTAAGTATGATCTTAAGAAAGACTGCATTTAGAGATGTATAGTTTCTTATAAAAAGCACACAAATAAAAGTCAATAGTTGTGTTAACATTTTTGTCTAAGCTCCGCGCCACAGGTACCTGGCAACAGCCAGGCATACTCTGCCCCAGTTGCCTGGCAACAGCCAGGTGTGCCTGACTCACTATAAAAGGGGCTGCTTGGCCCTCCTCGCTCTCTTGCTCTCTTGCTCTGTTCTCTTGTCCCTTCTCCCTTCTCTCTCCATGTACTCATGGCAGGCCTTTACTTCTCTACTTCTCTTCTCTCTCTTCTCTCTGCCTCTACTACGCTCTTGACTTCCATCCCCATGCCCCAATAAACTCTATTCTATACAATACTCAGCATGGGCCGGCCGAGGCACCCCTCCCCCACACCTCACCACACCTCCGTAGAACATATCCCCCCCTTACCTTTTTATAAATACATCAAGCTGTATAATGAACAATAATGTCAAATAGGTATCAAAACAACAACAGTAAACTTGAAATAGCAAGAGGACGGTGCAAGGACATGTGGGGAGGCCCCAGGACTGTACGCCTCTCCCTGTGAGTCACCACCCTGCTGCTCCCGGCTCCCTAAGGAGTAAGAGAGCAGGCAGCACAGGGCTGGAGGTGGAGGGAAGCTGTGTCTTGTCTTCAGATGCTTCCTTATTTTCTCCTTCGCCTGCCGCTACAACTGGAGCCCTGTAAAACATTAGGCAATTCTTTAGGTGCTTCTCAGCCCTATAAGTTTCCTCAGCTGAGAATTCTCTGTTTAGCTCTGTTCCCCATTTTTTGATAGGGTTATTTGGTTCTCTGGAGTCTAACTTCTTGAGTTCTTTGTATATATTGGATATTAGCCCTCTATTGGACGTAGGATTGGTAAAGATCTTTTCCCAATCTGTTGGTTGCCGTTTTGACAGTGTCCTTTGCCTTACAGAAGCTTTGCAATTTCATGAGGTCCCATTTGTCAATTCTTGGTCTTAGAGCATGAGCCATTGGTGTTCTGTTCAGGAACTTTTCCCCTGTGCCCATGTGTTCGAGACTTTTCCCCACTTTCTCTTCTATTAGATTCAATGTATCTGGTTTTATGTGGAGGTCCTTGATCCACTTGGACTTGAGCTTTGTACAGGAAGATAAGAATGGATCAATTCTCATTCTTCTACATGTAGACCGCCAGTTGACCCAGCACCATTTGTTGAAAATGCTGTCTTTTCCCCACTGGATGGTTTTAGCTCCTTTGTCAAAGATCAAGTGGCCGTAAGTGTGTGGGTTCATTTCTGGGTCTTCAATTCTATTCCAGTGATCAACATCCTTAGTCATCAGGG
>CM052703.1:122752798-122783201 GCA_028551405.1 Uromys caudimaculatus | reverse complement strand
TGCATACACATGGTGCACAGACATGCATGCAGCACTGCATACACATGGTGCACAGACATGCATGCAGCACTGCATACACATGGTGCACAGACATGCATGCAGCACTGCATACACATGGTGCACAGACATGCATGCAGCACTGCATACACATGGTGCACAGACATATTAGCAGGCAACATACTCATAAAAAAACAAACAAACAAACAAAACATTAGGCAAGCCTCTTAAATACTCCCTGCCTGTTCCATTTCTCATTATAATATGGGGTGGTGGAGGTGGAGGTGGATGAGGGGGCAATGCTTCCCAAAGCTTCTTTGAAAATAGTGTTAGACTGTCAGAAAATACAAATGGCATCATGTCTTCCATTACTATATGGTCCAGACCAGATGAGATTCAGAAACAGGAGCCACTGGACAATTTTGGTTTTTTGCTTACCTATGGTCACAACTCCAAATGGAGTAAATGACTGTGGGGTTTATAAAAAATTTGGCAACAATAAAAAGTTTATGAACATGCAATGGCTTCAAATTAGTTCAAGATCAAACATGTAAGTTGGGCACAGGGACACACATCTGTAACCCTGGTACTTGGAAGGTAGACACAGGAGGATCAAAAGTCAAGAGTAGCCTCTGCTACAAAGAGAATTCAAAACTAGCCTGGACTAAAAATTGCCTCAGCAAATACTCCAACCCAAAGCATAAAGTGCTTACTGCACAAATATGAAGAGAGTACTTCAGAACCTCAGCACCCGCCTCAAAAGGAGGGCAGTTACACCCGCAGATTTACACTCCATCACACCACGGGGTACCAACTAATGCTGCCTGTAAGATTTCTGCTACTTAAAACTTCCATTGTGAAGCGCAGTGTTCTTATTACACATGCTAAGTTTTCTGCATACAGACACATAATAGTTCATGGAAAAACACATTTTTCTACTGTCGTTAGTTAGCATGGTGTGTTTTGGGAAGACCCTATATAAGAATGGCGAAGAGCTGCTGCTTGAGTTAATTTACAAACACAGTGTCATGACGTTTGGCGAGACTGCGACAGGAGTTCGAGCTTCTGAAATAGTCCTTATCAGAGTTCTGCCATTTTGCATCCCATATTTATATGAAAGGGCATTTTGGCACTGTTTATTATAAAATCAAAATATCAACCAACCTAAAAATCTCTAGACCCTGGAGTGTCACAAATGTAAAAGTAATTGTTATATAACAGAGACATACACCAATATTTGGTGTACTGTTTTAAACTCTGTTTGAAAAGATTTCTTAAAATTATGACTCATACTTGCTCAGTGTCTGAAATTAATTCAGAGTTTATTTTTAGGGATAAAATGTTTGAAAAAGCTAAAAATTACTGTCAAAAAAGTTTGTTCACTTCAAGTTGTTGGTTTACAACTCCACTTAGAACAAGTAAACCAAGTTTCTTAGACTTCATCTCCAAGATTTTTCTTCTAGGTCTGGTTGGGGAACAAAACACTAGGTTCTAGAAAAGTTCTCTGGTGAGTCAATACTGGTAAGTCAGGTTACCGCATTTTGGGAACCATTGTTCTTAAATAATGTATTTCTGGCACAATCACTTTTATTATCATCTTTTTTCTTCTTAAAGATTTCTATTATTATTTATTCATGTGTCAAATTCCCTAGAACTGGAGCTACAGACAGTTGTGAGCTACCATGTGCGTGCTGGGAATCAAACCGAGGTCTTCTAAAAGAACAGCTTGAACTGCTGAGCTGTCTCTAACCCATTCTTATTTCCTAGTTGACAGGCGCATTTTATAGTAATTATTTTCTTTCTTCTTGTATTAGTTCTAGTTTGCTTTGTATTTTGAATACAGGAAAAAATAAGACTAAAAATGGGACATTTCATGGCTGAGGAGACAGGTCTGGGCAAACTGCTTGCTGTGCAAATGTAGGAATAGCAGTTCATATCTTCAGCAATCACATTAAAAGGTGGGCTGGTTATAATCCCTGCCTGTAATCTCTGTGCTGAGAAAGGAGAGTCAGAGGACCCCCATAGCAAGCTGGTTAGCTAGACTAAATGTATTGGTAAGTTCCAGGGTGAGTGAGAAACCTTGCCTCAGTAAATCAAACAGACAATGTTCAAGGAAGTCAACCAATGTCAACCTCTGGTATCCTCATGTGGACCCACAAACATGAACACACATGTCTGTCCACATATATGCAAACACAAACATACATTTTAGAATCCAAGATATCATCATCTTATTCCATTAATCACAGTGCCTCAACGTCCTCAGTTGTATATTAGGGACAATAATATAAACTCTAGGATAATACAAGTGAAATAATGAGTCTATCAGACCAGGAGGCTCAAGTAATGGCTCAATGGGTAAAGTGCCAGCCATGCAAGCATGACGAGCTGGATTGCATCCCCATGACCTATCCAAAACAGTGGTACATATCTGTAACACCAGTGGAAAGGGTGGCAGGAATATGGGGAGATAGGTGAATTCCAGCTACCCTGACCCTATCACTAAATTCCAGCTTCAGTGAAGAGACCTTGTCTCAAAAAGCAGGTTGACAATAATAGAGGTAGTCATCCATACTGACCTCAGCTCCTCACACATGCTTACTTATGCACACAACCATGTACACGTGCATATACCACATACGCACAATCAATGTACCAGACTGAAAAATTAAATAAACGTTGCCCAGTACTCTTAACATGATGATCTGAATTCTCTGATAACCATTAAAGAGTGATCATAGGTACTAATGCTATACATTACTAATGATATACATAAAACCAATATATGGCAAAATGTCTCAGAGCTTCATTGGATTCAGTAAGCTAGGAAGCAAAGGTCCAGCTCAACATCAGTTATGCTATTCACTCACTACATAGCTATGGACAAGTCATCCCACCTCAGGTCTCCTCTAAAAACTTGTACATTGGGTGTGATGAGTAAATGAGATACAAGTGGGTTTCTTTCTTCTCTTTCTTTTTAAACTACTATGGTCCTCCTGTGAGGGCGGAGCACAACCACCACCGTGTAGAAACAGTATATAAGACATAAACAAGAAAGAAAATGGCCATGTCCCTCTAGTTTGACCCTTAAGTGAGCACAATAAGCTCTATTACCACATATGCTAGGAATTGAACGTCTCTACTAATACATCAATATTAAAGAAATATTGCAAACAGGAATATCTAATGCAACTATTTCTGCAAAAGGGGGTGGGGTGGATAAAACAATCCCATGTGTTTAAGTAGAGCTGCTAAAATCCTCACTTCATGCCTGTAACTATAATTATTCTGATGCACAAGTCTGTGTTCCATTTATACGATCACAAAATTTATACAAACATGTATATATATGAATGATGGTGACTAGGTGTGCTGGTCATTTTAATTTCTAGATTTATATATTCTAAGACAGAGCTAATGATTGTAGTTACATATAGTTACAATTTTTTCTTAAATCCATTGAAAAGAAACTTGGTATATTTAAGCACTTTTTGTATAAGCCAAGCCAAGTAGGGCTTGGGTTATAAATCAGTAGCAGAATGAATGCTAATAACGTGCAAGGCCCTGAGTGTGACCGTCTGTTACCGCACATGGGGCGCGTGTGTGTGTGTGTGTGTGTGTGTGTGTGTGTGTGTGTGTGTGTGTATTGATGTATTATGTATTGATGTTTTTATGTTTGTATCGACATTTGTATTGTGCATTAATGTTTGTGAGGATTGACATCTGTATTATGTATTAATGCTGATGACATGAATATAAAATACATGTCATTGATAACATGCTTTGTGGATTCTCACTAATGAAAAATAAGAATCAGAGCTATCAGGTTCTGAGTGCATCCATGTAGGTAAGTCTCGTAACACTTCAAAAGAGAAGAGGCTTCTCTTATACCTTGCTCTGTGGACCTTCCACCTGACAGTTCATCTGTATTGCAACATATTTTATAATGAAGTAAAAAATCTATCAAATCCAAAAGAGGCTCTAGGAATCCTGGTTTGTGGGCACTTTACTGTTCCTAATATCATAATGTACTATGTGCCTGAGCATTCAATGAGATCTAAGACTATCCCCAGGGGACAATGTCAGAACTGAATAAGGAGGACAGTCAGGGGTGTCTACTGAAGAACTATTTGGTGTGTGGAAAAAACATGATGAATATTTGATTAAAGAAAATGCTTTGTATATTAAGTGTAAGGGCAGAGAGGAGTTAAGATACTGTTCCCCCAAACCATGCAGTTACAAGACTATAAATAATCGAAATGTTACTTTACAAACACACATGTTCACATTTTCTGTCTTTACTTCAGGAAAATCTCTGAGTTATAGTCAAGACTTTCACGTAATAGGTGTCCTATCAGCAACAGTGAGCTAAAGAACTAAAAAGTTAAATGCAACTATATTCACAGGTAAAATAATGTTCAGGTTATTTCCTAATGTTTAAATGACCGAGTAAAACACAAAATGTTAAGTTTTAGGGATGAGAATATACGTTCATAAGAAAAATGACATTTTATTACTTTTGTAAAGATGAAGCTGTCACTAACTCAAGCATTCAATGCATATTTGGTTGCCAGTCGCCGTGCTTTAAGAGGAGTGTGAATCGTTCAGTACAGAGAATGCTCCTTAGCTGCCCTTTGTAACTGGGGTCCTATTCAGGAATGATACATGGTAACATAATAAAATATGACTTGCATGATAATTGTAACCATAGACTTAACAAGATTATCTGACTTTCTTCATCTCTTGTACCTGTTACTGCTCAAACTTCCTGCGCTCAAAGGGTCCCTTTCTGGTGTCCACTGGGGCACAATTCATTGATTTACTTCACGTCACTGAATCATCCTTTTTCACTTCAATGACAGGACAAGAAGTATGAAGGCACATTTTCTGGGCTTCTGGGTAGTGGTGGTTACAGCAACAGATAAAAGTTTAGATTATGCTGCACATCATAGATTATTACCATTTAAATGTAAAATAACATTTTTGGGTATGATTGCGTCCACACAAGGCTATATTTATATAATAGCTATCTACAAATTCTCTGTGATCTATATTACCATGCCTTTGTATGGTCTCCTTACCTTGAATACACACTGGAATACAAAGTTTTATCTGGCACTCCCCACTGTTGGCTCTGTTGAAGCAAGCTGTCCTGTGAAGGACAGGCTCACATGACAAGAACTAAGTGACCACTGAGTACCAAATCTTGCCAAAAGTTACTTGAATATGTAAAGAAGCAGACTCTTCCCAGTTGCAGTTCATATGAAATGAGTGGCAAATGTCTTACATAACGAGAGGTAATACACCACGCCACAACCGAGTGCCTCATCTAATATCAGAAAGAACCACACATCCTCTCAGAAGAAGATTTATATGGAGCTTTGTAAAATGTGTAGCTCAAGGCTCCACCCCTTGTCTGGATAAGAAAATACGACTAGCATTAGTGAGTCATCTTTAGATTTTTGCTTACATAACCCTCAAGTGTATTTGGAAAACTATGAGCCTTTTTATATATTCTTGACATCTCTATTTCCCACTTGCAAATGAACAAGAGTGTAAGAATGATGTTTCACTTGGACATTCTAAAACCAAACTGCTCATCCTGTTTTTTTTAAAATGCATCTGTCCTAGTCAGGTGCTGGCAGAACCTCTCAGAGGACAGCCATGCCAGGCTCCTGTCTGCAAGCACTTCTTGGCATCAAAAAGTGTTGGGGTTTTGTGTCTGCAGATGGAATAGATCCCAAGGTCTCTGGGTGGCCTTTCCTTCCGTCTCTGCTCCATTTCCTTCCTCCTGCGTTTCCTTTAGACAGGAACAATTCTGGGCTAAAATTCTGAGATGTGTGGGTGGTCCCATCCCTCAGCTGGGGGCCATGTTTATCTACTGGAGGTGGTCTCTTCAGGTTCTATCTCCCTGCTGTTGGGTATTTTGGTTGATGTCATCCCCATTGGGTCCTGGGAGCCTCTTGCACCCCTGGCGTCTGGGACTTTCTAGTGCCCCCCCCCCCCATTCCCTACCTCCCACAGCTACTTATTTCTGTTCTTGCTCCTGGCCCTCTGGACTTCTCTCTTGTTTCTTCCCACACCTGTCCCTGCCCCCCTTTTTTCCCTTTCCCTCTCCTCTTTCACCCAGGTCCCTCCTTCCCTCTGCTTCCCATGATTATTTTCTTCCCCCTTCTAAGTGGGACTGAAGCATCCACACTATGGCCTTCCTTCTTGTTAAGCTTCATATGGTCTGTGAGTTGTATCGTGGGTATTCTGAGCTAAGACAAACGCAGATACTCACAGCCAATCATTGGCCTGAGCTTGGGGACCCCAATGGAAGAGTTAGGAGAAGGACTGAAGGGAGTTGAAGGGGATTGCAACCCCATAGGAAGAACAATATCAACAGACTGGACAGAACAGAGATTCCAGGGACTAAACCCCCAACTAAGGAGTATACATGAGTGGGTCCATGGCTCCCACTACATATGTAGCAGAGCATTACCTCATCTGGCATCAGTGGGAAGGGAGGCGCTTGGCTCTGTGGAGGCATGTTGCTCCAACAAAGGGGGTGCTGGAGGGGTGAGCCAGGAGTGCTCCAACTAAGGGAGTGCCTTCTTAGAGGCAAAGGGGAGGAGGCGGGGGATTGCGGAGGGGAGACCGGGAAGGGGGACATTTGAAATGTAAATAAAATAATTTTTAAAAAGTAAGTATAGTTTGAAAAAGTTTACCACTTAGAACTAAACAGAGCAACCAGATACTGATTTAAACCTGGGAGGAAATTTTAATTCACAGCAAGAGCCACAATTTCAATGTCCCTCAGTTTATATCTGTAAATCTATATAACATGAATAAAATTAAAAAATAAGATGCAACTATCCAATGGAAATTTAAATTGTCTTACCTATATGATAATTAAATATTCTTGATGTTGATATGAATAAACTAATCAACAGCTTTAAAGAATAAAATAGAAGACAAAATATTAAGACTCATTTTTGCAAAAAAAATGTAGTTTTAAAAAGCAGTATATAAACATTTTAAATAAGATATGGTTTTTAAATGTAATACTGACTCATAATTTCAAAGAAATTAAGTCATGGAATCTCTTACAAAGAGAATTCTAATGACAATTCCCTAATTAACAAATGTATAAATTTCCATTGCTGTTTACTGATATTCCTGTTTGTTTGACTTACAATTTTTAATTGTGCAGTAATACAAAAGCATATGCATTCAGTAAAAAGCATTCTTTGAATTGTGGCGTTTTATGGGGCTAGATTATGCAGTACTGTCTTGTGCCAGGGTGAAGGCAGGGGCAGAGTCCAGCTCTCAGGCAGTCTGGTACCCTCAGATAAACAACCGAGACTCTGCATCACGCTGTGCTGCTGAGCTATGACATCAGCAAGTCGGGTGAATTTCAGTTGACAGTGTTTTCAATGTCTGGATTAGTAGGACTTAACTACATTTTAAGTTAAGGAACATCGGTACTCAACTTTCTTGGGAATAGAAATATGTATGGATGTATGGATGTATGGATGGATGTATGGATATCCCTACTAGCCACTCTGGACCTCATTTTAAAATCCCCAAATGAATTTAAAATGTGTAAATCTGTAAAAAAAAAAAAAAAAACTATGGAAAAACTTAATAAACATTTTTAATTTTAAATTAAAACATACATATGAAATAAGGAAGAATAATCAATATTCTATGAGTTTCTAATATCTGTAATTAAATAAGACCTAATATTCAAATACCAACTCCCCTTATGTAAAATAATTAGTGCCATATACTTCAGATTTAAGAGCATTTCAGATTTTCACATTAGTTGATGCTCACCCTGTGCAATATTAATGTGTACTACTCTCAGAAAGCATATCTGCCCTTCCCCCACTGCCAGAACACATACAGTCTTGCACAGCGATATGCAGGCGTGGCTAAGAGCACAGTGTGCCCGCCCTTCCTTTCATAGTCATCTCAAAGGGCCTGCATGTTAAGGATGCAACAGAACAGACTTCATCTAAAGTAGATTACTTACAAGTGATTATACCTTTTGTTTATTCACCCACATGAGATAGCCAAGGAATCAAAGCCTCATTATAAACTTGTTAGAAGTTTATTTATGTAAAATCTTTAATCACAGATGTAACTCTGTAGTTTATAAAACCATAGTATTCTTGTGGTTCAAATTACAAATTTCTAAATAATACCTTCGTGCAGATCCCGCAGCACAGAAGACCCCAACGTTGTAGACATAAGAATAAATGGATACTAAAAGGGGTTGCCCACAGCTACAAGCACTTGCAAGTAAACTGTATAAAAAGGCAATCAATGACGACGACGACAACAACTACTACTAGTACTACTACACAAGTATTTTCAAGTTTTTCTCCAGTGAGATGCTTGTAAAGTTCTTTGAGTCTGGCTCCTTAGAAGCTCTTTGTTATTACTGTCACCTATAAACTTAACTTTGGGCCACAATAACCCTTATGGATGCTCAATATGAATGCAGCATACATATATACACTACTGGAGAGAGCATACTGCATCCTCTTTTTAAGTGAAAGAAGGCCTGTTTGGTATAAATCCAAACCTGTAAGGCAGGCCTCCTTTCTCTTACACAGACGATTAAGACTAGCTTGGTAAGACTTTAACACACAATGAAGAAGGCCGGGGCTGTAACTCAGGTGCTTAACTGTTTACCTAGCATACATGAAGCCCTGAGCTTGATTCCCAGGACCATAAAAACTGGGTACAGGGATACACACCAATAATCTCAGCACTCTCAATGAAAGCAGAGGAATCAATCGTTATCCATCTAGTTGGAGGCCAGAAGAATACATAAGACCTTATCTAAAAGGTAACAAATAAAGCCCACAAATAAAGAAAGCCTTAAGGTTTTCCTATCACAAAAAAATCAATAATTTTAATAGTTATTCCTATATACTACAAAATTATAACTTACAGAGAACTATTAGAAAGATTCATGTTGGCTTACATATATATAGGAACACTAAAAATAAACTTCAAAATCGAAATGGATAGGGGCTGGAGTCCTAACTTAAAGGGCAAGACTACTTGAGTTTGGTACCTAGCAGTTACCTGGTACCTTATAACCTTAGACACATGTGGTGCATATAAACTCAGGCAAGCACACATATATGCACAAATTAAAAATAAAACAACTTAAAAATTCCAATGGGTAATTGTCTGTCAAGGTTTTCACTCGTACTGAACATACTGAAGCAGACTGTAACATACAAGGCTGCTAAAAAGGTTTGGATTTACTCTCTTACACTTTGACTGCTGACCACAACAGAGATGAAGACTGGGGTAGTCTGAAAATTCTGAGAGGCTTAAACCAGATTATATTCTTCACATTCTCTAAAGAAGTTAGCCTTAAGTTGTGCGAAGAACCCTCAACTTCCAGAGGCCAAGAACACACTGCTGCAATGAAAGAGTAGAGCGGTTAGGGTTAAGAGAGCGCTCACTTCCGTCAGTGAAACTAACCAGCATCCCTACTTGCTCACAAGGCTACTCCTTTGCCCAGTGAGAGGTTGTGGGGCTTTTGATAAGACTTATACATGTTGAAAATGAAAAGCCATTTGAAATATATTAGGGATGTTTTTCATTTCAAGTAAATTTAGATATAAAGTCCCTGGTAAAATTTACTAAGATGATCTATTTTAGCATATTATAATACAGAATCTGCTTATGAGGTCTAATAGGGAAAAATGTACAATATAATTCATGTTGCAAATAAGTTCTAAGATAGAACATAGGTGCTAAATAACAGGAATTGTCAAATGACATAAACATAACTGTATTAAATAAAGAGTGTTCCTAAAGGCAGGGTCACATCAAAGTGATTAACAAAAGCATAATTAAAAAAACCCTTTAAACCCATTTCATAGGAGGTTTAAAGTAGTACTCCTTAAATAAAAATGAGTAGATTGGTCATGGCTGTAAATATGTCATGCTTTTATTTCTCATTTGAAACAATTCATTAATAACCATAAAGTATAATATAAGGAGTTTTTTTCCAGCAACACACTAAATCACTGTCCAAAAAAGAACCCAAAATACAGAAAGACTCAGGGAAAATTAAATGCATATTTCATAATTATATTATTATGTGTGAAGACAAATTTGATTTGTACATAAGATGATAGTTATAAGTATCTTCACCTGCAGTTCAACTGTTGTATGTAAAATATAAACTCACAATGCATTTATTCTCATCCATTCACTTCTGTGTCATCTTTACATGGTTTCAGTACATTCCCCAAGGAAATGCCTAATGTACGTGATTTCTTTCTAATAGTTATATACATAAGTCAATAATAGTATCTTTAAAGCAAGGAAAATATTCCCCAAAATTAAAGCAAAACCTCTAAATATAAAGAATAATAAAAGTATCCAAAGTTAATTGTGAAGTTAACTTGAAATATCATCAGAAGATACTCAAAGAAATTGGGTGAGGTGGCTTACAACTATAATCAAAAGTATTTATGAAGCCGAGGAAAGAGGATGGTTCAAGACCAGCCTAAGCTGTATAGTGAAGCTCTGCCTTAAAAAAAAAAAAAAAAAAAAAAAAGCAAAAACAAAAGCAGATCAAACAGAAAACCTCTTGTTGTTTTAAACTTAATTAGTTTGACAAAACTATGAGAGATACTAAATAGAATGTGGACAAATAAGGCAGGACAGGATTCCCCGCCTCTACACACAAGGTGCTGTTAAAAATTGTGAGTTATTACTGATATACATTATAGTGAAATAATTAAGCTGTGTTAAAATTACAGGTATTGTTTTTTAAGCAAAATAAATAATTTCTGATAAAAAAAATTATACCGCTTAAACATTAGGTTTGTATGGTAGACAGCTTAGCTTAATTAGGAAGTTTTACTGTCTGAGACATCAAATAGCAACTGTAAATCCGTCTAAGAAATACCTTCTGTTTTAGAAATACAAAGCAATGCGACAGTTCATGTTATTTCTTTAAGTTAAGTATTATTTATAATTCACACATTACTAAATATGTGTTACCTCAACAATATCCGAGTTTGTCCTGCTTTCATGAGGCTCGTTATACTCAGTGTACTTGAGGAGGACTTTGTCCATGTCAGTGCTAGCGTACTGAAACAGCTTATTAGAGCTGTTGAAAATGATGAGTGCTATTTCACAGTCACAGAGCACACTGAGCTCATAGGCTTTCTTCATCAATCCAAACTTCCGCTTTGTAAAAGTAACCTAGACAAAGGAAAACAGAGTTTTCATTAAAAGCTTAGTTGTACTTGAAATAAAGTCTCTTTAATAAGTCTTTACACTGAGCCAGACTTCAAAGGTAAAAGGTTCCTAGTTTCATGCTCCACACAAACCTTCCCCCTCCATTTTGCCACAGGTCTTGTATTTATTGTGTATATCCCAGGGCTCTGAAAAAGAGGTATAATTATTCCCTTATCCTTGGCTGTAGCTATACTACAGAAGACAAGAAAATAGCAGACTAGTGGCTCTTATATTTCAGCCCTAATTGCTACCATCAGCAACCACCTCTCCTAGATTTCTGTTCCTAAATGGTTAAGTGAAACCACTGATCAAACTTATGTTTCTCTTCCCTGGCAAGCCTTTTTACTGCCTCCATTAAAATTTAGTCTAAAACCAGCAAGATTATCTGATGCCATCAATCTTGTTTTACTATTTCTCTAATTAAAATCTGCTAACTGAGGCAGTTCTGAGACCAAAACATTTTTCATGATTTTTGCTTTGTTTTGTTTTGGGGATTTAAATGTTTATTTTATTGTTATCATACTTGATATTGTTCACTTGTCATTTGGATAACTATTTGTATACTGGATTTGGAATGATCAAAGTCTGTAGCCAATACATTTATATGCCTTTATACTTTTTCCATAATTTATTTCTTTAATTCACTTTACTTCCTAGTATCAGCCCCCCTCCCTCCTGTCCTCCCAGTTCAGCCCTTATTCTAAAAGTTCCTGGAAAAGATGGTTTTTTTCCCCTCTTCCATAGTATTTTCCCTTCAAAACTCGCAGCTACTTTAAAGCTTCTACCATGGAATCAAACCATCCAATAACCCCCCTGGTGGCAAGGATGAAGTGACACATAATAACCCTGTCACTATTCCTCAAGAAGTGCCACCTGACTGCCTCCCCCAGTCCTGCTCCCACGCTGGACTCTAACCTCCCCAACCGCTCATGGGCCAGTGTCACATCCTCAGTGCTACCACCACCAATGACCACAGCACCCAAAGTCTCAATTCACAAAGTTCACTCTGATAGCTACTTTTCTAGCTCCTTTATTTTTGTGTCAGCTCTGCAGACATTCTTTTACCTTATCAAATCCTCAGATCTAGTCACCTTGCCAGTTTGTTAATGTAGGTCAAGTAACACTCATCCAAAATGCTCAGAACTAAAACATGTTTCACATTTGAGGTTTTTCTGTATTTCTGAAATGTATGCATGCTAACAGTGACTTATCCTAAAGACGTATCATTCATATATACCCCATGCGTACAATTTTAATGTAATTTCCCACATTATTTTTAGTGTACCTATATTCTGACAATACCCTCTAACATGAGTTGTGTGAGATTTCCCAATGTGGTACTGTGTCAGAACCCAAAAAAGTTTCCGATTTTGGAGACATCTGGAATTCAGATTAGAGGTGCATAACTACTCTTCTCACTTCTTTATTCTTTAGGGTTGGCGGTCTGTCTATAAAAGAAAAAGGGTGTCACCCCTTCAAACGTGCATGCGCCCTCTCCTCTTCTCTCATTCACACACCCGCCTGACATAGTGCCAGGCAGACGGACTGCCCCAGCATATACCCCAAGTGCACACGCACACGTCTAGTGCCCCTGAACTGACATGCGTCTCACGTGCAATGAAGCCTAACATCCCTCACTCCCCGTTTGTTGTCATTATCTTCTTGTCCCTACCACTTCACTGTCCTCCAAAAACTCCTTCACACTGGATTAACAAAACAGAAACCCTACCTCAGCGTTCTATCCCCAAACCTACCAACTTTTAGTTGCTTCATCCATATGTTTCCTAACTTTCCTTCTCTGCCCTTACTAATGCCTAACCCTACTCATTCTTGTATGCTTTTCTCTTTTGTGTTGTGATTCTTTCTATTCTGCTCTGCTAGACCGGACACTATAATCTTGTAAATGTACACTGGGGTCTCTTCCAGCTCTACCTCATCACCCCAGTCCTAACCCTTTCTCTCTACTGTATGTCTATAGTTGACTTTAGTTTCACACTACATATTCTCCTTCTTAACCAATAGAATAAGACTCCCAGTCCCCAAATTCCACCAAGACTGTTTTTCTTAATACCATCCTAAGTAATCTCAAATTTGTGTCATTAAAGTCAATGACCACTGGTTATCTTACTTTCCACCACAGTAACGTTGGACGAAATTGACCGTGCTCCTTAAACACTTCTACCCCAGCTGTTGATGAACTAAACCCATTGCTCCCTCTTGGCCTTCACCTACCGCCTCCTCAGACTTCATGTATTTAGGTGCCTATAGGCTTTCAACTAGGGCTCCTTTCCCCCTTTTATCCTCACACATGTTGACTAGTAGTTTTATCATGACTTTAAAAGCAAAAAATAAGCTTTTTCTAGTCTTAATCTGTTTCAGTAAATGTATTATCATCTATTCAAACAAAAGCAAAACCAATTTTAAGAAATGCTGACTGCTATTTAATACTCCACAGCATCAGCAAACTGTTGACTTTACCTCTGACATAGACCTAGTACCTTCCCTTGTCTGTGTATACTACTACACCTCTCATCTACGTTGTTCATGTAATCATTACTGGATTTCCCAACTCATCCTAAACACCCCAGTAGCTTCCAAGTAACAGCCAAAGTGACATGATCAGCCTGTTTAAGTGAGGGCGTGGAGTTTCTCACTGCAGTGTAAATAACATCAAACTCACTCAGTATGCAGTGAAAGCACTCTGTTCTCCAGCTCATTTGACTTTATTGCATCCATCCATCTCCCTGATACCACTGAATGACATTAGCATGACTGTGTACATACATGTGTACATGTGTTCCTTAGACAACAGCTACTTTTCAATTTAGGAACTTCATTATATTCCCTATCTGAAGAATACATATTAAAGCACATCTCTAGTATGGCTGCTTCTTTTACCTTAAAAAATTATATAATACACATTTAACCTGTTGCTCACATAGCAGTTTTCCTCTTATGTCACATACATATATTTGTACAAACATGTAAGGAATTTTGCTATCTTACAAAACTATCATGAAGGCGTTATTTCATACCGGTATAATTAATTACTCATTTTAATCTTTGTTAACGATAAGCATAAATAATAATCTCTTCAGTGTGAATTTAATGTACCAATTTGTAACAATTTAGCAATCTCTTTTATCTGTTTTCATTTGAGATTTCCTTTCTCTAAAGTTACTTATATTTTATCATTTTCCTATTATATAATTTATCCTTTACCTATCTAAGATATTTATATGCAGATAAACTTATTGCTTTACCAAATGCCTTTAATTTTTTTCATTTATGTGTTAACTACTGTCATTAAAAAGACTTTTTTGTTGATGATTCTTTTTCAACTGGATCTTAAAATATACCTCTGGCTGGCCTGGAAATCACTTTGTAGACCAGGCTATCTTCCAACTCATAGAGACCAGCCTGCTTCTACCTAGCAAGTACAAGGACTAAAGGCATATGCCATCATGCCCAGCCCACCTTTTAGTTTTTATTAGACTTATGAATACAGATATTTTTTTGAATCCTGGCATAACATTTATACCATTATTAAATACACTGTTTCACAAAAGGAAAAAGCATTGTATGTGGTATTGAACCAGTTAATTTTAAATTACTTATGTCTTGATTACCTAGATAAACTAGCTACAATGGAATTTTGAATTCCACAGATATTTTGAAAATCAGAGAGATTACTATCATAGCGTTTAGGATGATACAAGTAATGTGTCTTCAAATTATGCATGGGGAAGCTGAACAGACAATTCTTTAAATGCTCATTATCAGTACAGAGAATAGTTTCTGTTGCTCTTTTTTACTGTGAGTTGTGGGGGAAAGTGTGTATGTGTATGTGTGTGTTGGCATATTACACATGGGTTTGTTTATACATGTATGGGGTCCAGAGGTCAATGTCAAGTATCCTCTTCTGTACATTTCCATCTCTTTTTTAAGATTTATGTTTAATTATATGCATATGTGTGTGTGTGGGGTGTGTGTGTGTGTGTGTGTGTGTGTGTGTGGGTGTGTGTGTGTGCACATCCATGCAGTGCCTGGGAGCTAGATGAGGGTGTCAAGCGCTTGGATCTGGAGTTACAGGTTACAAAGTGAGTGCCAAGAACTAAACTCAGGCTCTCTACAAAAGAAGTGCATGCTCTTAACCACTGAGCCATTTTCTCCAGCCACCCCCACTACCTTGTTTGAGTGCATGCCATGTATATGTGGGTGTCCACAGAGGCCAGAAGAGGGCATTGTATCCTCTGGAGTTGGAAATGCAAGCAGTTGTAAGCTGCTCCGTGATGGTGCTGGGAACTGAACTCAGGTCCTCTGGAAGGGCACAAGCACTGGTAAACACTCAGTCATCTCTCCATCCTTACAGTTTATTTTTTAAGTGTAATCACCAGCTGGCTAGTATGGCTGGCCAGCAAGCTCTACAGACCTAAAGCCTGTCTCTTCTATTCCATCACTGGGGGTTACAGGCACTACCATTCCCTAACTGACTTTTCTACGGATGCTGAGGATCAGAACTTTGGTCCTCATGCCTGAGCAACAAGTACTTCACTCATTTACCCATCTCAGCCTCTCTGCTCTTCCCAAAGATACACTCTGGAAAGCACTTCTTTGAAGCTACAAAGCACAGAGGGTTGATGCCAAAGGAGGGAGTTGGCGAATCACAGAACTCTCAGCACAGAAAAGCCTCCTCCTCATTACTCCAACCGTAGTAAGCTTAGACGGTGCCTTCTCAGCAATTTCTAAAACTGTTTCAAATATGAAACCAAAGTTGATAAACTGAAAATTAGTATTAATATAGTACTCGCAAGCTTTCTAAATACAAACTTAATTTTACCTGAAACACTTAGTCGATTTTTAACATTAGAGTATTTTTTAGAGTAAGAGTGTACTGGCTGGTTTTGTGTGTCACCTTGACACAAGTTGGAGTTATCACAAAGAAAGTAGCTTCAGGTGAGAAAATCCCTCCATGAGATCCAGCTGCAAGGCATTTTCTCAATTAGTGATCAAGGGGGGAGGGCCCCTTGTGGGTGGTACCATCTGTGAGCTGGTAGTCTTGGGCTCTAGCAGGCTGAGCAAGCCAGGGGAAGCAAGCCAGTAAGTTACATTCCTCCATGGCCTCTGCACCAGCTCCTGCTTCCTGACCTGCTTGAGTTCCAGTCCTGACTTCCTTTGGTGATGAACAGCAGCATGGAAGTATAAGCTGAATAAACCCTTTCCTCCCCAACTTGTTTCTTGGTCATGATGTTTGTGCAGGAATAGAAACCCTGACTAAGACAGAGAGGTACAACAATTTCTCACAATATCTCCCACCTTGAGCTGGGCAGTGGTGGCGCACACCTTTAATCCCAGCACTTGGGAGGCAGAGGCAGGCGGATTTCTGAGTTCGAGGACAGCCTGGTCTACAGAGTGAGTTCCAGGACAGCCAGGGCTATACAGAGAAACCCTGTCTTGAGAAAAAACAAAACAAAACAAACCCCTCCCATCTCTGTATATGCATGCCCTCCTCTGTTATCAGTGTTCCCTGGCAGAATAGTTCATTTATTGTAGCTGGTAAGCCCACAGTGGCACATCAGTAGGACTCAAACTCCACTGTTTACAGAATCCACTTCTTGTATACTCCTCAGGTTTGAATACATATATAACATGTACTACACATTTATAATATCATAGAAAGTGTTTTCACTACCCTAAAACTACTCAGTGATTGTCAATTATTTGGATCTACTACAGTTTATTTCTCCATTCATGCACTGAAGGACATACTAGTGTTGTACAAATTTTGGCAATTAAAAATAAAGCTACTGTAAGCATGTATATACAAGTTTGCATAAAATTAAGTTTTCAATTCTTCTAGCTAAACACCAAGAAATGCAGCTTGTTAGTTGATCCTATGTTAAATAGATTTTAGTCTCGTAACAGTGTCAGAAGCATGGTAAACTCAGATTCCAAATTTGCTGAACCATGAGTATAGAAAAGTCTTAAAATTATAAACTTCAGAAGAGCCAAAAGAATGCTAAAGGAAAAGAACAAAGTACTTTAAAGCTTAAAATAAGCCTCCAATAATTAAGGCTATGTGGCACTGGTCAAAGGATATACCAAAAAACATGAAACAGCGAAGAGAGAAATAGAACCATAGACACACACAGTCAAATGGTTTTCAAAAAAGAAGTTAAAAACACTGAGAAAAGAAGCTTTAAAACAAACTATACTGAACCAACTTTATATTTGAAAAATAAATTCAGTTATAGATCTTAAGTCCACAAAAAAGTAACTCAAAATGGACACAAGACCTAAATATAAAATGTGAATTTACAAGGCTCATAAATGAATTGAGGCTTGATATGACCCTTTTCACTTATTCTTCAAAAGACAGGGCCTCGTTAAGCACCCCAGGCCAGCCTTGACTCTGACACATAAACTTCAGACATAACCTAGAACTTGGGACCCTACACCCACACCTCAGCTTCCTGAGAACTTCAGTTATACA
Organism: Uromys caudimaculatus; assembly: GCA_028551405.1. Lineage (NCBI taxonomy): Eukaryota > Metazoa > Chordata > Mammalia > Rodentia > Muridae > Uromys > Uromys caudimaculatus. The sequence goes on along the minus strand of CM052703.1, from coordinate 122,765,443 downwards.
GCCGCACCCATCACCACACCTGGTCTTATCAATAACTTATTTTACTTTTTGCCTTGTTAGTAACAAAACCCAAAATATCATCTACCAAACAAGACATTTAACTGAATTTTACTGAAATTAGAAACTTCTACTCTATAAAAGACCCTGTAAGAAAAAAACAAAAAACAAAAACCAAAGGTACCTTTGGTAAACAATACCTTACATAGTACCTTATCTAACATATGCAAAACACCAAAACTCAATAATAAGAAAATTTAAAAATCTGATTTTCAAAGATGTACAAAAGATATAAATAGGCAACTTACCACACAAAGGAGATACACGGAAAATTAGCACACACAAATATAAACACACATACTAATAAATAACTTCTAAAAATATGTATTTAAATTTTCTCAACATGTTGGTATATTTGTTTACAGATACATTTTAGAAACAACAAGAAAATGGGGGGGGGGGGACAAGGACAAAAGAATAAAGGAGACTGACCACAGCTTAACAACAGAGATACCACACAGACAACTAAAGCTCAGATCACAGAGAAAACCTCTAAGAAAAAAGCAAACAAAAAAGATCAACAATCCAGCAGACTACTGGCAAAGCACACACATAGAAAAAGGTTGCTACCCACTTCGTCAAAACAGCCAAAAGTACCACAAGCTGAGCCGGCGGCTCTCCAAATGATGCCTGTCACAGAAATCTCACGTGCCCACCTTTTGTTTTTGGTTTTTCGAGACAGGGTTTCTCTGTGTAGCCCTGGCTGTCCTGGAACTCACTCTGTAGACCAGGCTGTCCTCGAACTCAGAAATCCGCCTGCCTCTGCCTCCCAAGTGCTGGGATTAAAGGCATGCGCCACCACTGCCCGGCTCACTTGCCCACTTTTAATTAAGTATGTTCACAAGTACATACAGCAACCATGCGAACAGTAAGAACTGGACAGCACACACATGGTCTTTGCTACGAGCACGATAAGCAGCTAAACTGAAGGAATGGGTCAAATCACAAAAGCCCAGCACTAAGCAAAAGCCAGGAGAAACTGCCATGCCATCACGTGAGAAAGTAAAGCCATCCAGACACAACACTAAAACAACATGCTTTCAATGAGTGCAAGTTAAGGGAAACAAAGTGAGTAAGCAATTACCTCTGTGAGGAAAGAATGGGTCTACAGAAAAAACTGCAGACGAAGTATCTCATTTTCTTTTACAAATAAAAGTATCTGTAGCAAATATGTCAGGACTGACATTACTTCCTAATAATGGACACAACAATCTTTGTGCCAGTATATTCAACCTTTATATTCAACATCTGAAAAAAGAATTTTAGTGTTTTTCTTGCTAAGTCTATGAAGGTATCTGTATCTCAATAAGCAGAAATACATATCAAGCATTAGAAGCAGCAGGTGATCTCAAGCAAGGTTACTAGCTAACATTCATATGAAAAAGAACTATACTTTTATAAATAGTATTTAGCAACAAAATTACAGAAAACACAGACTGAGGGGTTAGTGAGCTGCTAGCAAGGCACTTTCCACACAAATCTAGGAACCTGAGTTCAGTCCCTACAACCCACATAGGTAGAAGAGAAAGAACTCTACAAGTTGTCCCCTGGCCTCCAAAAGTGTCCTGTACCTCACATGTACCAACACAAACAAATTATACACTTATTCAAGGTAATAATAATAAATAAAATTTTAAAAAAGAAAATTTTGGGAACTATGTTTTAAAAATCAAATATCTAGAAATAAGTAAAAAAAAAAAAAAAATCTAAGATCCACATACTCAAAAGCATCCAACCCTATGAGTAGAACTAATAAAAATCAGATGAAAAGTAAGAATGTTCACAGGCACTAAGACCTAATATTATAAAGTCTTCTATGTCCCTAAATGGATGCATACATTTAGTGGGGAAAACCCTTGGGTCCAGGAAGTTCCTAATTGGTTGCCTTTGTGCAAACATTGTCTTGACAGTTTCATTTGGAAATAGAAAGAGAAGGACAGCCAGCTTATTCTGCAGAAATACAATGGCAGCCAACTATGCTACCAGATAGCAAATTATAGTAACTGAAATAGTGTAGAACTGAGCACGGGTATACAAATAAGCAAGTGCAACAAAATGCAGGATCCAGAAATAGACCCACAAATACATTTTATTTGATTCAAACTCAGGCAGGAGAAATATAATGAATTATACAGGGTCACTGAATATCCAATAGGGAAAATAATAATTTTCCTACACTTCAAGTCAAACATAAATTCCAAATGGATAATAGAACCAAAACATGAAAAGTGAAACAGAAACAATTCTAGAAGAAAGCAGAGAATAATTATCTTAGCCCTTGTTTAGAGGTCTGAGCAGGGAGTGTAGCTACCCATAACTGTTTGACTGAAGAACAGTCCACCTCTACTGGTAACATGATCTTCTTCACCAGGCACACACCAAGGGGGAGACAAGAGAAGACACTTGTCTAGACAGCCAGTTCAGCTGAATTAACCCTGGTGGTTACATGGCGTGGCATGTAACAGCCCAACTGTCCCTAGATTTTAAACGAATTCTCTTCACTGCCTTTGGCAAATGAGAAGTTCTCAAATAAGACATCAATAGCATCAGCAATAAGGAAAAGAACAAAAAGGTAAACCTAGCAGAAGGTGCTATCCCATGCTGATAGTCTTAGTAACTGAGCAGACTTAAGTGTGAGGGTCACTTGAACCCACAAATGAGACCAGCTTGGGCACCTTAGTAATCCCTCTTAATCTATTTTAAAAAATGTGTGTGTGAGGGTATAATTGCTATTCCTCATTGTCAACGTGACTGCACCTGGCATTAACCAAAAGTCAAGCTGATAGGTATACCTGTGATAGATTTTTCTTGATTGAGTCGATATACATAATTCTATCAGTTCTGCTTCTCTAGAGAATCCTGATTAATACAGGAAGTATGTAATACTGACTTCTGGACATGACATGGTTACTGGACTCTTGAACAAACAGCAGCTATGATGACCTACACAAACCTGCACAAGAGTAAGCCTGTTAGCACCTTGTCATAGAGGGGAGAAGGGCTCCCAGCTCCCTAACGATATATAAGCAGTTAGCACAGTTAATGACTGGTGAGGGAGTAAAGACTTTTTTTTTCAGTAATAATAGCCACTAGCAAGGCATCCATTCTCTTGTATACAAACTCTTATCCATACTGAGGTGCACAACCCATAACCCTAATGAACTCATTGGGACACACACACACACACACACACACACACACACACACACATATACTTGATAACATAAAAACATGCAAAGAAAAAACAACTTAATCAGATAGGACTGAAACTTCAAACTCCTTAGTCACTACTGCTGGTCTACTAGAACGGATTGAATGGAAAGGGTAATTCCAAGTTCAGGCACTGATGTGAAACAGCTGGCACCACACTGCTAGCTAAGTATAAAGATACACAAACACTTTAGAAAACTCTGGTCAAACCCAGGTAACTACAGAGGTAAACTGCAGAGGGAAGGGACCAGGGTGGAGGAGGGGACCTCTTGAAGAAGCGGAAAAGGAATCTAGTGTCAAGAAGAGACCAAGGGGATACTAGACTAGGAGGGTTGGGAGCAGGGGTAAAGAAGGAAATGTGGGGAGGACAACTCACACTAAAGGCCCTTTGAAAAAACATACAGAACCTACTACTGTAAAAGCTAAAATAGGTGCATAAATGAAAGGACTTCAAATGGAGTCACCATATAATGGGAGAAACAGTGTCACTACTAGACATCTTATGCCACTAAGTAAAACCTCTAATTCCAGGAATGGGCTACATCTTGTTGAGTTGTTGGCCAAAAGGGTCCCCTGGCCCTACTCTTCAAACATCGCAGGCTACTGCCAAGGCTATTGGTGGCTTTCCACAACCTGAGAATATTGATAAGGACATTTACTTATGTAACCGAACACAGAGAAATTAAACTGGTTCCTAACTAGAAGCTTTACCTCTACCAACTAGCATGCATGGTGTTAGAAGGTACTCTGCATGCTAACATAGTGAAAGTAATTGTCAGTATCACTCAGGTACAAATCCTGCAACATACAACATATATAAAATATACTAGTGCACAGTGGCACAGATGTTATGAGAGTATTCACTCACTTTTTGATTGGATTTAAGGCTCACTCCAAGATATAGAACCCGTATCTTATGCTGTTTTGGTATCCAAGAGCCCGTCTAGATAGGTGACGGGCCTTAGGGAAAATACACTATCATTCTGCTAAAGGAGCATAGCAAGGACTCCCAGTGACATTCTGCTTTACTCAGATCAGGGCTCCCCCTCCCCCCAACCTTTATCAGAGAAGCTTCTTGGCAGTAGATGGGAATTAACACGAAAACCCACAACTGGACTATGCAGAGAGTGAGAGACTCTGATCACTCTGTCCTAAATGGGATGTCTTCCTCAAACCCCTCTCTCCTCAAGGTTTAGAGATCTGTGAAGAGGAAGAGATGCAAAGATTATAAAAGCCAGAGTGCTAACTCCAAGGAAACAGTTTCTTCCAAATACAACTGGACTTATACAAATATGAATTCACAGAGAATTTGGCAGCACACATAAAATATGTGTTCAATCAGACAAGGCCCCAGCACTGAGAAGGGAAAGAAGATGAAAAGTCCTACTCCTAACCCACAAACTATTTGAAACTAATTTCTGGGAAAGAAGAAAATCAGTTTTCTCCAATGGAGCTATCACTGGGTATTATCAACTATACTCCCAGGCAGGCCCCATATTCAGAAACAACTGGCCAATATAAACTGAATAGAATGAACTCCATGTTTTCGTGTGTGCTGAGATTGGGGTGTTTTTATTTTGTTATATTTGTCTTATTGGTTTGTTTTTATGTGTGTTTGTTCGAATTTGTTTTTTAAAAAAAAAAAAAAAAAAAAAAAAAAGGAAGCTCTTGTCCACCATCACAAAAGCTGATCAGACAAAACTCCTTTAACACAATTACTGCACTAGATCTATGACCAAGTATGCATGTGTACAAAATAAGAATGAAGTGAACTCTTCATGACAGTATGAAAGTAGAAAAAATGTCTTTTTAGGACAAATAAATATAAATCCATAAATTATGTTATATTGTTATACATTGATAAAAATATACAAATAAGCTGACACACATTTACATACAAAGGCAACAATCATGAATTTTACAAATCCAGAACTCCCCAAAAGAACACATACTGTACAAATAAATGGGAACAACAGGCGTATTTACTCTACAGTGGCGAGGATTAGTTTAAATGTCTTCCTTTGGGGCTGGAGACCAGGAGATAGGATAAACAGTGGCTCTGGGTATGTCACAAAGATTTTCTATGTACTTTTCCAGACTTTGAGTATAGTTTTATAATGTGGTTAATTCATATTTGGAATTCAAAACTCTACTTGCTACTAGCTTTTCTATTGTATTTTCCTAAATTATCTCATTATAAATTACAGATTCTTACATAACTCTCCCAGTTATCTAATCTCATTTTTATATGCTATATACGTAAATCTTCTAGAGAGAATAAGTATCTATTTTTTAATGATTTTCCAGAATCTAATTTAGTCCCTTAAAAGTATACTTGACTTGGGTAAATTCTGAACATAAAATTAAGATACCATTTTAGTTTAAGACAAATGTGCCTATACCAAATTTAATCTAAAAACCAAATTGCCCAATTATATCTTCTCTCCTTCCTTCTTTGTAGAGAGAAAGAGAGGAGAGAAAGAAGGAAGTTATTTACTTGTAATATGTATGTAAAATATTGGTTAGAATGTTAAAGATACCTTTTTCCTCCTCAAATGAGATGCCTTTTTCTCATACATTAAAACATTTTCTGAGTTTACAATATAAGTCAATAGGAAAACAGAATTTGATATATTACACTTTCTGTAGAAGCATGCATTTATTCTATAAAACAATGGATACTTTATTTTCATCTCAATTCTATAGATCTTTCAGTCACAGTAATAACAGAATTTGTAAGATGTCAAAATTATTTATTACTTCAGTGATAATTTTGTATAATTTCTTTATCATATTCATCCCTCCCTGACGCCTCCCAGATTCACCCTCTCTTCCTTCCTGCCCAACTTTATCTTCTTTTAGACAAAGTCATCCTCTCAACTTATCAAGTCCCCACTACAGAGCCATGTAAGTAGGCACAGTTTCTCTTTCCCTTTAAACACTGTCTTCAGCACACAGGTCTAAACTAGCTATGCCCAACCACATGCGATGCGATGAGATCCATGAGATGAGAGCTGGAAGAGTTTACGCTCTTTCTCACCTTGCATACAAGTCTTTGTACCTCTGTGTGCTTGTAAAGCAGATCCTCCTCCCTCTACATGCCACTGTCTTCACGGGCTGACATGTGGTATTCCTTGGTCTCATCCCTTCCCAATGCTGGAATAGTTCCTTTACCCTACCCTATTTTATCAACCAACTTAATGTACTATACAAACTGTGGAGGCCTTATATCTTTTTCTAAGGAGTCTTTATGAGCTGAAACAAGGACTTACTTCAAGCTGGACTGGACTTCAGTGACAACTCCCATTAACACCCACTTCTACCCCCGCCACTTACTGAGCTGTGTCTACAGTTTTATCTGCATTCAGGTAAACTTCTGCAGTGACCTCATGAAAGCACATTTTCAGCACTGTGCAGAGTCTACTGAGCTTGCAGGAGCTGTTCTTCAAACCTCTGACAAACCTCCCAGAGATAACATCTCTCCCTACTGAACATACTTTGAACATGAGGAATGAGCAGCTTACTGTAACAAATAGTCTCTGAAATTCTTTTTTCTTTTTTTCTAAATCAAAAAGTCAACTTTTCTTAAAACTGTAACAGACAGCAAAGATTTAGAGCCTATGAGGGTTTTATGCCAACTACTCAATATAGAAACTATGCAAATAAATAGGCATGATGGGGCTAAGAACACTTGGAAAAACAGGCAGCTAGTTTTGGAAACAGGTTGTCAATCAGTTTTAAATACAACAATTGGACTCTTCATGGATCAGAAGCATATTGAAATTATCCTGAATTTCAAAAAATTCACTGACACTGGTCCTGCAAAGGTATCAGTTAAAGCTGACATGATATATATGTGCTTAAGAAATATGTGAGATAATATGACTTCAAAACTACATTCATTTCTTTTCAGTTAACCACAAAATGCAAGTGACTAGAAAGCAATCATAGAAACTGCAAATCTGCACAGTCCTTAGTATGCTAAGAGATGATAGTTGACAACAATCATGGAAGACTAGCAAAAGTGAGTTGTGGACCAGAGACTAAGTAAAATGGAAGGACTGCTGTGACACGACTTTTCCACTGCACACATGGAAAACATACTTGAAGGTTTCTTTAAAGTCTATGACAAAAAGGGACAATTGTATATCTAACATTTTTCATTTATTCTGGAACTTTAAACTTTAAGAGTTGAAATTAAATTTTAAAAATTGGTCATTCTATACTATGTTTTAAAAGTATGACAAATTAAATAAATTAAAATTTGATTTACCTGTCGGTTCCTCTCATCCATTATGCGTGTGATTTGTATTTTCTTTCGCCCCATTTTCAGTCACCTTTTCTTCCTTATATTCCAAATAATTAATTCAGAAGCTAATTATCTTCAATATCCTAATGCATTGTAAACAGCTCTTACTATTTAACCTTCTAGTCCAGGGCTGCCGCTGAAATTGTCTTAAAAATCTAAAAGAAAACAAATTAGAATATTTCAATTCTGTACAACTTGTAAAACATTAAATGCTATACAAATTTCAAATCTGCTTTTATGCTAACACAGTAAGCATTCTCAGGCTGTAATTTCCATCTATTGAAATAGAGTGAACAGGTTAAAGTCTAAAAGTTCTCCTGAATGTACTGGTGGTATTTGGGATTTTTACAAGTACATCATCATCATCATCATCATCATCATCATCATCATCACCACCACCACCACCACCATCATCACCATCATCACCATCATCATCACAGCCAGTGTTGCTGAGATTTTTCTGTATGCCAGGCATTTTTCTAAGTATAGAAAAGTCTTTACTCATTCATTCTTATCGAGAATCTTGTTAGCTAGACTTTATTATCTCTGTTTGTAAATGTGAAGACTAGGAATATAGAGACACAGAAGGAATTAAGTAATCTGCCAAAGGTCACCCAGTAAAGGGACAAACATTGGAACAAAACTTCTGTTGTATGTTGTCAACGACATACAATATTTTTTATGTCCTGATGACCTTAATGCAAAAGATAATGAATATGAATGGCCCCAATTTGCCCTTATAAATTCTTCTAAATCTAATTTACTCTACAGTTAAATTTTTGATACTATTCATCAGTCCACAAAGATACTATATAAACTTTACATTAACTATTTCTCTGGCCATTGAATGAGTACCTCCTCACCTGTTAAGATTCAGTTGAAATACCACCTTTTTGATAAAATCAAGACCAATTCAACTTGGTAAAAGAAACTATAAGCTGTATTTTTGGGGGGGGAAGGGGCTTGAATATGAATGTGTAAATTCTTGAGACCAAATCTTTGGTATTACATACACACATGGCGATACGACTTAGATTTTATCGTGCAAATTCGGGGCCATATACAGCGTGAATCTGCCTGTAGGCACTGGGCCCTCACCTCCTAGCATCAGTGCATCCCCGCTTACTAATCTTACCACACTCATCATTTTACTTTTTAACTTAGACAATTATAACACCTGCTACAATGACAACTTACTAACTCACTCTGTAGACCAGGCTGGCCTCCAACTCACAGAGATCCGCCTGCCCCTGCCTCCAGAGTGCTAGAATTAAAGGCGTGAGCCTCCACCGCCACCCTCAGTTAGCTTTCACTAATGTCATATTATAGCAACATTACAGACACATTGTCTTTTACTACCCAGTACAGGGACTTTAAAATGTCTACATGAGAGGCCAAATATTCTACCGAATGCATTGACGATGTGTTTTCTCATACAGTAATACTACTGTATTGATTTTTACTTTCTACACAAATGGGCTTTTTCCACACTAACTAAATCAGAAATAGAAGTTTGACTGTACACAAAGCCAACCTCAAAAGGCCTGTCTGAAATGAGCTACAGTAAGTTGATTTTACCAGAGCATTCTCAGCGACTCATGGAGTAAGCAGTTCACAATGAATGAGGCACAACAAAGTCAGCAACTTCACGGACACACGGAACACAGCACCTCTGACTGCAGAAGGTGCTATCTGTATAATTACATACTTACACGTAAAATACTTGCCAAAAGGGATTACATGCTAGATCGTAAAGTATCAACAAATTTCAAAGGATAGACATATTCTGATAAGACAGAAATTAACAAAAACTTAACTTCAAAGTGTGTGTGTGTGTGTGTGTGTGTGGTGTGTACACTAAGGATAAAACATCTTCAAACATCTAAAAGATTCATACTTTAAAAAATAAGAACTATAAAGGATTTTTCATGACATGCTACCTTCATAACAAAACGTGTAACAAACCAGGCATGAAATTTCCAGTTAATACAATATTCAATGATGAAGACAAAAAGCTTTTTCTGTAATATCAGAAATAAGAGAAGGCACATTCTCTGCCATTTCTATTTTGCATCAGAGTGGAAGTTCTACATAACAATTTAGAAAACAGAAAAAAAAAAATAGAATTTCCAAGCTGGAAAAGGGAGAGTGAATTATGTGTTCACAGACAACATGCATTATAAGTAGAAAACCCTTTCCTTTTAAAAAAAAAAAAAAAAAAAAAAAAAAAAGTTACGGTGGCACGGGTTCCTTTCGGTCTGGGCCAGTGCCCTGAGCAGACTTGGGCGCAAACTCTTCAGCCAGTCCCACAACACCCAGAGGAAGCTCCACTTCCGGGTGCTCTAACATGCCCAGGATCACAGGATCAGAGGTGAGAAGGACACAACATCTGATGATAGAGGACTTTTAAAAAGTTATAAATAACTCCCTCAAGGAAATACAAGAGAACATAGGTAAACAGCTAGAAACCCTTAAAGAGGAAACACAAAAATCCCTTAAAGAATTACAGGAAAACACAACCAAAGAGGTGAAGCAATTGAACAAAATCATCCAGGAACTAAAAATGGAAACAGAAACAATAAATCACAAAGGGAGACAACCCAGGAGTTAGAAAACCTAGGAAAGAGATCAGGAGTCATAGATGCAAGCATCACCAACAGAATACAAGAGACAGAAGAGAGAATCTCAGGTGCAGAAGATACCATAGAAAACATTGACACAACAGTCAAAAAAATGTAAAATGCAAAAAGCTCCTAACCCAAAACATCCAGGAAATCCAGGACACAATGAGAAGACCAAACCTAAGAATAATAGGTCTAGAAGCGAGTGTAGATTCCCAACTTAAAGGACCAGTAAATATCTTCAACAAAATTATAGAAGAAAACCTTCCTAACCTAAAGAAAGAGATGCCCATGAACATGCAGGAAACCTACAGAACTCCTAATAGACTGGTCCAGAAAAGAATTCCTCCTGTCACATAATAATCAAAACAACAAATGCACTAAACAAAGAAAAAATATTAAAAGCAGTAAGGGAAAAAGGTCAAGTAACATATAAAGGCAGACCTATCAGAATTACACAAGACTTCTCACCAGAGACTATGAAAGTTAGAAGATCCTGGGCAAATGTCGTACAGACCCTAAGAGAACACAACTGCCAGCTCATGCTACTATACCCAGCAAAACTCTCAATTGCCACAGACAGAGAAAACAAGATATTCCATGACAAAACCAAATTTACACACTATCTTTCCACAAATCCAGCCCTCCAAAGGATAATAGATGGAAAACACCAACACAAGGAGGGAAACTACACTCTAGAAAAAGCAAGAAAGTAATCTGTCAACAAACCCAAAAGAAGATAGCCACACAAACATAATTCCACCTCTAACAACAAAAATAACAGGAAGTAACAATCACTTTTCCTTAATATCTCTTAACATCAATGGACTCAATTCCCCAATAAAAAGCCATAGACTAACAGACTGGATATGTAAACAGGACCCAGCATTTTGCCGCATACAGGAAACGTACCTCAGTTACAAAGACAGACACTATCTCAAAGTAAAAGGTTGGAAAACAATCTTCCAAGCAAATGGTTCCAAGAAACAAGCTGGAGTAGCCATTCTAATACTGAAAAAAATCAACTTTCAACCAAAAGTTATCAAAAAAGATAAGGAAGGACACTTCGTACTGGTCAAATAGAAATATTTAAGGGGTAACTTCAGCAAGTGTTATAGGTATCTGATGAGTCTCAGTGTAATGACCTTGGGAAACGCAAAGGAATGTTGCTCTTTTCACAGAGTGAAGCTAACATATCTTCAAAGGGGAACATTGGAGGTATTTGAATTTTATGTTCACATTAGGGAGGTTGAGTCCTGTATATTTTAGAAGACTAGTATTTATTTTCTCTGAATTTAGTCAGGAGTTGTCAACTTATTTTTAGTTGAGTGTGACAGTAGTAAGGTTTTCAAAACCTACTGAAAACAAGTAACATTAAACGTGTGATTTATGAGAAAAAAATGTTACTATAATAAATTCAGAGTATCAGAATATAATACCAACACAACAAAATATGTTGCATTTCTACATACTTAATGTGAAATAAGGTATATTAATCAAGGAAATAAAAGATTAATACACTAAAGATTTTAAAACACTAGTCACAAGTATTAACTCACTGATTGTAAAATTTTATGTATTAAGATGTCAATACTAAACAAAGCAATCTATCAAAATCCTTATTTTTCGTAGCATTTGAAAAAGTCATTCTGAAATTTATATTGAATCTCAAAGAAATCCACTAAAAATAGTCTTGAAAAAGAATGAAACTGAAGGACTCACTTTTTATTATTTAAAAACTTACAAAAGTCACAAATTGAAATAACATTGCATAGACATAGAAGAAGACATGAAAACTGTTGAAACAGGATAGAGGGTCCAGAAATAAAGATAACTGGACAATTTTTAATAAAAGTGCCAAGACTATTCAACATCAAACGGAGTTCTTTCAAACAAATGGTGGAGAAACTAGACACCCACAAGAATGCAGTTGATGCTTAACACATGCAACACAAACACCAACTCAAAATGAATCTGAAACTGAGATCTAAACCCAACTACAAAACTCTTGGGATGAAAACAGAAAAAGACTTCAAGAAATTGGATCTGACAATGATTTCTTAGCCACAACACCAAAACCACAATAGATTGAAGAATAACAAATTAGTCTTCACTGAAATTAAAAACATGGAGACTAATGCAAATTGATCCATTCCTATCTCCCTGTACAAAGCTCAAGTCCAAGTGGATCAAGGACCTCCACATAAAACCAGATACACTGAATCTAATAGAAGAGAAAGTGGGGAAAAGTCTCGAATACATGGGCACAGGGGAAAAGTTCCTGAACAGAACACCAGGGGCTTATGCTCTAAGATCAAGAATCAACAAATGGGACCTCATGAAATTGCAAAGCTTCTGTAAGGCAAAGGACACTGTCAATAGGACAAAACGGCAACCAACAGATTGGGAAAAGATCTTTACCAATCCTACGTCCAATAGAGGGCTAAT
>CM052703.1:122730889-122746787 GCA_028551405.1 Uromys caudimaculatus | reverse complement strand
AGGTGGAATTCCCTCATAGAGATGGGGGAGGGGGAAGGGATAGGTGGTCTCCAAAGAGGAGACCTAGAAAGGGGGAAACATTGGAAATGTAAATAAAGTATCAAAAAATAAAAAATAAATAAATAAAGACCAGGCATGGTAAATAACTTTAAAAGGTCTCTTATCAGGCCTTTCTAGCATGTTTTTGTAGTATTTTCATATAAAAACATTTTCTTAATTCACATAACCTCTTTATAAAATTGACATAAGAAACTATACCAGAAGTAGTGTATTACTACCTCAAAGTCACAGATGCCAAATACAGGAGCCCAGAGTAAGCATTCTAACAATAAAAGTTCAAAAACTCGGGGACAGAGAGATGGTTACATGGTTCTGTGGTTAAGAGTACTTGTTTCTCTTCCAATGGAGCTGAGAAAGTTCCTAGCACCCATATCAAATGGCTCACAACCACCTGTAACTTCAGAGCCAGAGGTTCTAATGCCCTCATGTGGCCTCTACCTCCATGGGCACACAAGAAGCATAATCTCTTTCCCCACCCCACCCCCCAAACTCCTTTTCTTGAAAAGAAACCCAAGCCTTGTATTAGTTCCTCAGAAAGGCTAGTTTCAGGTGTCATGCACCGGCCTTGTGCTTGGGTCTGAGACTACCCTAGAACAATGAGCTGCAACCCTAGTCTTATCACAGGTATCATTTGCCTGGCTAGTAGTTTACAAAAGGAAAAGAAGTCAAAAATATCATATACACCACATACTTCTACGTTCCAGAACTGCCAAAGCCTGATGCTTTCCTTCCTTCTATTTTTCATTCTCCATGGCCATGACAAGGACAGCACAATCCTTGAATGTGCAGGAGTTAACTCCTATTTCTCCACTCTCTGGGATAATTTTAATCTAGTCTATCTATCCTTTCTCTCATGTTTTATATAGCAGTTTTAAGTCTGAATTAAATTAACAGAAATATTTAATGTTTCCTGCAGTACACTATGCACAATATGGTTAGCTCTTCACATTCTACCAGGTTAGGATTCTTATTATAATTAACGATCCTATACTGGTATACCATTTCCATCACAGTGCCTCATTAAATTAGAGTTCACTCTTGGTAGTGTGTGTTTTATGGATTTGTATTAATATATAATGGAATATATTCAACATTTACAGTGTATCACACAAAATAATTTAACTATAAAAAAAATCATCTGAACTCTTCTACATATCTCACCCTTTCCACTGATTCCTGGAAACCACTCATCAGTTTACTAACCCCATAATTTTATCTTTTTCAGAATGTCATCTCATTAAAACCATACTGAATACATCCTTTCCAGATTGGCTTATTTCACTTAGTAATATAATCTTTGTTTTGTCTTTTCACAGCCTAAAAACTCATTTTAAAAGTTCGGGGGCTGCAGAGATGGCTCCGCAGTTAAGAGCATTGGTTTGGTCCCAGTACCCACACAGTTGATCTCAACTGTGAGTCCAGCTCGAGATTCAGTTCTGGGGGGTAAATGCCTCTTCTGAACTTCTGAACAAACAGAGTGCACATACATACACTCAACTACACTGTACACTACACTACACACACACACACACACACACACACACACACAATTAATAATTTTTTTAATTTCAGTTAAAACAATTCCAGAGCCAGATCATGCAGCTGCTTCTCTAGGATCTGGCAGAGTAATCTAGTCCTCCCCGAATTTACCCCCAAACTCTGTGTATCAGCCCAGGGCCCTGTGTTCACTATATGCAAATGATGAACATAAATACATTCCATTTAAGCCAGACATCTGACCTGTAGTCCAATCCAACTCACACATCCTCTCTTCTGTCCCAACCTACTTTGCCCATATCAGACACTAACAAAAGATGTTCACATGCCTAGATCTCATCATAAACATCATGAAAGCCCAAGGCAGTAGCACACCCCCACACCCACAGAAATGTTTGCCAATGAAAATTATCTAGATGAACCCCAGGACACAGAATTTAAAAGAACAATCATAAAATTCAAAGAATGGAAGAAGTTTAAGGACAAAAAGAAGCAGCTTAATGAACTTAAGACAACTCAAAGAGTGATGCCAAAATGAAGCAAAACCAAAAATGACAAAGACAATCCAGAATTTGAAAATGCAATTCAATAAAAAAATAGAAATATTGAGGAGGATTCAAGCTAAAATGAAGGAACTGGAAAACCTAAAACCCAACTAGACAACTCAAAGGAAAGCCTCACATGTAGGATCAATCAAGCAGAAGAAAGAATATCAGAACTTAAGTCAATGGCATAGATCAGATCATCAACAAGATCACAGAAGAAAACTTCCCAAACTAATGAAGACAAACCCAAACAGATACAAGAAGCACACAGAACACCAACAAAACAGACCAGAAAAGGCATTTTATAGTTAAAACACTAATATACAGAACAAAGAGAAAGTACTGAACCTACAAGAAAAAAATACAAGTCACATATAAAGAAAGATGCATCAGACTCATCAAAATAACATCTGATTTCTCAACGGAATCTTTGAAAACCAGAAGAATCTACAGCAATTCATTTCAAGTCCTAAAACAATGACAGTCAACCTACACTCAGCAAAAACTATCTGCCAGAATTGAAGGAGAAAGAAAAACTTTCCATGATACAAACAACCTAAAGAAATTTATATCCAACAAACCAAACCAAAAGAAAATACAGGAAGCAATATTTGGGGTAGAATAGAGGAATGAGAATAGGCAAAACACTGTAGAAAGAAATACTAGGGCATAATTACTAAAATACGAAGTACTACTGAAGACATAAACAACAGCATTAAAATCAACAACACATTGACTGCAATCAGATACCTTTCAATAATAACTTTAAATATTAAAAGACTAAATTCCCCAATCAAAAGATACAGGCTAGCTAAATAAATCAAGAAATAAAATTCATCTACAAGAAACACATCTTAGCTTCAAAGACAGGCACTGCTTTAAAGTACAAGGATGAACAAAAGTACTCCGGTTAAGTGGAACCAGGAAGCAAGCAGGTGTCGCTATCGTAGTTTCTGACAAAATAGATTTCAAACTAAAACTAATCAGAAGTAATAAAAAAAAAAAATACCACTCACAGTAATCAAGGGAACAACTAACCAAGAAGATAATACTATCTTAAACATATGTGTGCATTAAACTGAGGGTGTCCAATTTCACTTAAAATGTACTACTGGAGTTAGATATGTACAGAATATTTCACCCAAACAACAAAGAATATAATTTCTACTCAGCAGCACATAGAAGCTTCTCTACAACAGATCATATCCTGGGACATGAAACCAATCTTTACAAATTCAGAAATATGCAATAACTCCATGTATCCTTATTTGACCATAATACAATAAAATGTAAAATCCACAGTCACTAAATCTCTAGTAAAAATACAAACTCATAGAGATTAAACAACTCATGACAGAATGATGAATGGGTACAACTAGAAATAAAAAATTTCCTGGGACTCAATGAAAACACAATACAACAAAATCCTCTGGAACACAGTGAAAGCAGTCCTATGAGGGGAATTTATAGCTCTAAACACCAGCACTAAAATACTGGGAATAGCACACATAAATGACTTAATGATGCAACTTGAAAATTTGAAAAAACAGGAACAAGCCAAATCCAAAGGCAGCTGACTGCAAGAGATACTAAAACTAGAGCCATCCCCCTCCCCCCGCCTCTATGAGGGTGCTCCCCCATCCATCCACCCATTCCCATCTTCCCTCCCTAGCATTCCCTACACTGGGGCATCTAACACCCTGAGGCCCAAGGGCCTCTCCTCCCACTGATGGCCAACAAGGCCATCCTCTGCCACATACGTGGCCAGCACCATGGGCCCTTCCATGTGTATTCTTTGGTTGCTGGTACAGTCTCTGGGAGCATCAGGGGGTCAGGCCAGTTGACACTGCTGCTCCCTCCATGGGGCTGCAAACCCCCTCAGTTCCTTCAGTCCCTTCTCCAACTCCCCCATCCGGGACCCCACGCTCAGTCCAATGGTTGGCTGCGAGCATCTGCCTCTGTACTTGTCAGGCTCTGCCTGAGCCTAAGAGCTGGTTCTTTAAGGAGATAAACAAGATCGACAGACCCTTGGCCCAACAAACCAAAAGAGGATCCAAATTAACAAATAGAAATAAATGGGTAAGCATTACAACAGACACCAAGGAAATTCAGACCATTGTAAGAGAATAATTTAAATGCCTATATATCCTATCAAGTTAAAGAACCTTAGAGAAATGGATGAATTTCTACAGTCAGCCAAACCACCAATATGAAGCCAAGAAAATAACCTAAACAGACCCATAATAAATGAAAAAGATTGAAAGAATAATAAAAAGCCTTCTATGTAAAAAGTCCAGGACCAGATTAATTCATAGCAAAATTCTATTAGACTTTCAAAGAAAGATCCATAAACAATTTTTCTTAAACTAGTCATAGATAGATAGATAGATAGATAGATAGATAGATAGATAGATAGATAGATAGATAGAATCAGATAGATACAGAAGTACTCCCAAACTTCTTCTATAAAGCCTGTATCATTTTAACACCAAAATCAGGTAAAAACACAACAAAAACAAAACAAACAAACAAGCAAAACAACAACAATAACACATACAGGCTAACACTCTTAACGAACATAAATCCAAAAATGCTCAATAAAATACTTGCAAACCAAACACAAACATACATTAAAAGATTACCCATCATGACCAAGCTGGCTTTACATCAGAGTTATAGGGATGGTTCAAAACATGCAGGTCAAAAAATGTAATAAACCATATAAATGGACTTAAAGACAAAAATCTCATGATTGTATCTATAGATGCAGAAAAAAAGGCCTTTTAACAAAATCTAACAAACCTTCATGATAAAAGCCCTAGAGAGAGTAGGACTAGAGAGAAAATACCTCAACATAATAAATTCTATATGCAAGAAACCCAAGCCCACATCATCTAAATGGAGAAAAAATCTAAAGTAATAACACTGAAATCAGGATGAAGACTATATAAGAAAGTCAAATTACTTTTAATGGCACATGACATTAAAGATCCCCAAAATTCTACCAAAGAACTTCTAGAAACAAAGAAATTCTGCAATGTGGCAGGATATACAATCAACTTCATAAATCAATAGCTTTTCCATACACCACCAACAAACATATAGAGAAAGAGATCATAGGTACACTCCCATTCACAATAGCCTTAAAGAAAGGAAAATAAATCTAACACAGGAAGTGAAGGACCTTTATAATGAAAATTTTAAACCTCTTTAGAAAGAGGTAGAGAAAGATACTGGAAAATGAAAAGACATCCCATGCTCATGGATTAGTAAGTATTGTGAAAATGTCCATTCTACCAAAAGCTACTTAAAAATTCAATGCTCACAAGCTCCCCATCTTATTCTGTACAGAAAGAGAGTAAGTAGGGTAAGATTCATATAGAACTACCAAAGATCCCAGATAGACAAACCAATCCTGAGCAAAAGGAACAATGCTGGAGGAACTACCATTCCAGACCTCAGGATTATATTACAGAGCCACAATAATAAAACTGATAGGGCACTGGCACAAAAACAGACATGTAGACCATGGAACAAAATAAAAGACTGAAACATGAGTATATGTAACTTCAGCCATTTAATATTTGACAAAGACGCTAAAAACATGCCTGGGGGGAGGTGTCAACAAATGGTGCTGGGAAAGCTGTATATCCACATGTAGAAGAATGAAATCAATCCATGTTTATCACATTGCACAAAAAAGAAAAAAAAAAACAAACTAATTCCAAACAGATAAAAGACCTAAATGTGAAACCTAAAACCATTATAACTGCTAAAAGAAAAATACTGGCAGTATCCTCCAGAATGCAGGTGTGTGAAAGGACTTTCTAAGTAGAACTCCCAAGAATTAAGCCCAACAATTGACATGTGAGACATCATAAAACTAAGTATTCTACAAAGCTGAAACACAATCAAGTAAGAAGGAAGGCCTCAGAACGGGAGAGAATTTTGGTCAGCTATATATCTGACAGAGGACTAACATCCAGAATATATAAAGAACAAAACAAAACAAAACAAAACAAACCAATCCATTCAAAATATGGGCCTTGGAATTAAACAGAGTTCTCAAAAGGAAGAAATATCTGAGGATAAAAAAAGTGTATTGTCCCTAGCAGTTAGGTAAATGCCAATCAAAACAACTTTGACATTTCCATCTTGCACCAGTCAGAATGGCAAAAATCAGGAAAATCACCATAACGAGGAGGTGTGGGGGTTAAGGAACCCTCACTCATTCACTGTTGGTGGGATTGTACACTATTATGTAGCCAACTTAAAAATCAGCGTGGAGGATTCTCAGAAAGTGAAAAATAAACCTAGTATATCACCCATCCATCCCATTCCTTGGCATATGCCCCAAGGACTTGAATTCACTCCAGGCACTTGCTCAGCCATGGCTATTGCCATTCTATTCAAATAGCTAGGAAATAGACACAACTGACAAATGGAGGCTGGGAATATATATACACTAATGAATATTATTCAGCAGTAAAAAAAAATGAACTGATGAACTCTGCAGATAAACGGATGGACTAGGAAAGACCATACGGAGTGAGGCAGTGGAGACACAGACAGACAAATACCACACCTCTCTCATCAGAGGCTCCGTCTCCAAATTTTATAATCTTCAGATCTGAGCACATAGTGTGGAGTAATTGTAGAGATCAGGAAAGTAAAAATAAACCACTGGGGTGCGGGGCTAGGAATGAGGGGAGAGCAGGGTACCGGGAATATGAAGTGGTAAATGGGGGACATGGCCTTCAATTTACGTCCAAGAGTTGGGGAGGGAAAAATAAATACAGAAGGAAAGAAGGTGGTAAAACAACAGTGACCATGTCTAAAAAGGGCATAAGGGGTCTTGCTGTTAACGTTCTACCTAAAAACACTCATAATACATGTAAATCAGATAACAAATATACATACAGTTTAAATGAAATTTCCCCAACTGGACTGACAATGCTCCCCAGCCCTAAGAGCCACAGACTATCTAACAAAAAACCCAACACCAGACATGAAAAGCCCTCTCTTCTGAGTCAGTCAGAGCAGGTTAAAAGACTCCCCAAAAGGTTACAGGCTATTGCTGCTGTTTTTGGTTTCCCCCGAGAGTTAAGTAACTGATGCTGAAGGTAGCATGCACTTAGAACAAACAACCCAGAGGAGCCAGGCTGGCTCTAACCTGCAGAGCCATTCAAGCTTCCAAAGAAGGGAAGAAAGCAGCAGTCTTAACTATGACGCCTATGAAATACAACAGCCAACACAGCACAATAACCCTAAGAGGGCAGTAGTGGCACACATATCTTGGCAATAACCAACAGCTCTCTAATTGGACTTAAGACCCTCTCAACAAGAGGGGAATTATGCCTGGTTCTAGGAACCTAGCCAAAACTATTCAGAGCTACTGAAGTCATGCATCTTAAAAGAGAATCTACAATCACCACTTTACAAAGTTACCAAAATCTAACGAGAGTCTAAGGATTTATCTTTATACCCACAGATACCCTCATCGAGGAAGTTTAAGTTTCTCAGCACAAATCCTGTACCTAAGGTTCAGGGACCACTGTGGAAGAGGGGGCAGAAAGACTATAAAGAGCCAAAGGAAGTTTTCTAGGAGACTGTGTCTCCTAGAAAGGTCAAGAAGCCACCTATACCCATGAAGTTTCACCACATGGCTACCTAAACAGAAGCTCTATAAGAACAACAGACACAATAACAGAGAGGAGAGTTCGTGAGCCCTCCATGCTAAACAAAGGATAGGCAACTAGGGCGTGTTGTCCGTGGGAAAAAGACCCCCAGGGAAGAGCATAGAGACCACTGGGCTATGCAACGCCACATGGTCAGCCCCGAGAACACATCTACAGGTAACACTATAAAACAGAGCAGGTTGTAAATACTTAGGACACACACACACACTCATACACAGCCACCACCACCACAACAACTAACAACTACAACAATTAAAGAAAAAGAGACCATGATTTGAATGAGAATAAAAGGGGTGAAGAAAGGAAAGAAGGAAATGATAAAATTATAATCTCAAAAACCTTTATAAATACAGTTATCTCATTCCCCTCTCCCTTTCTTCCCTTCAACCACTCTCATGGCCCTCAAACTCCTTTAAAATTCATGGCCTCCTAGTCCTTAACTGTTATCGCTATATACATAACATGCAGAATACAAATGTAAGCTGCTGAGTCTATTTAATGTTGCTTGGATGTATATTTATAAGGGTTGGCTACTTGGAATTGGAGAACCATTTAAGGGGCTCATCTCTGGGGAAGATTAATTCTCTCTCTGGGCAGCTTATAATTTCCTATAGCTCTTTATTCAAGGGTGGGGCTCCTGTGATCTCCCTTCTTTATGTTGGCATATCAACTGTTCAGGTCTTGCAAGCAACCACATTATTATGCTTTCAAGAGTATAGCATGTAGCTTTCCTGTCCAATCTAGAAAGCATAATCGTGTAACAAACTTTCTGGTCCTCTGGCCCTTAATCTTTGCACTCCTCCTTCTATGCTCTAACCACTGGGCCACCTGTCCAGACCTTTGAAATAACTTTTTATTTCATTTTGCAATATAAATTTAGCTATATATTTAAAAATAGTATCAAATATATTAAAAAGTTTCGAGAACAGTATAGAAAATTCATTTCCCTGGGCCTTGGGTGTAGGGATGTACTGTAGATGTATTACCTGGGGCTAGGTATCTGACGGTCAGGCCTTTTCTACATTTTGACTGGTTGCAGCTTTCTGTAATAGTCTCCATCAGCTGTGAAAAGAAGATACTTGAGGAGAGGAGAGCCACTTTTATCTGTGGGTACAGATTGCAGCTAGGAACTATACCGGTTCGTTAAAGTGGCAGTAGTGGGTTCCCCTCTGAGATGCATAACCTCACTAGCCACGGGAGGGTGGGGAGGTAAACAAGATCAGACTGTAAGTCCAATTAAACAACTGTTAGCTACCGCCAAGACCTAAGTGACGCTACTGTACCTTTAGGGACCATTTGCTATCCTGATGGCTGCCGTGGTCCATAGGCATCACAGCTAAATACGACTGCTGAATAGCGTATCCACGCTCTAGCAATTAAAATCCATGCATGCTTTAAAAGAACATATAAAGCATGTCCTCAGCAAGTATGCTTAGATTTGAAATGATTTTTTATTTTTATGCATGTGCATCAGTATGGAGGATTTCTGCATGTATGAGCAAGTGCCCATTAAAACTGGAAGTGGAAATTACAGGCAATCGTCCTGACCAATGTGAGCTCTGGGAATAAAACGTGGGTCTCTACAAGAGCAGTAGCTCTTAGCCACTAAGATACCTCCCTAGCCCTTTGAAATAGTTTTTAATTTTTCAATGTAATGCTTAGCTCTGTGTTTAAAAATAATTTCAAATATATTAAAAAGTTTCAAGAATAGTATAGAAAATTCATGGAAAACTATTACTTAGGTTGTCCAATTTTTAACATTTTACTGTATTTTTTTACTCTTATAAAAATGTTTGTGTCTTCTATATATCTTTGCATAGAAATAGAAATGAATGAATCTAAACCACTTGAGGGTGGGTTGCACAGATCATGCTCGTTACGACTTCATACTTCAAGTATGAATTTCCTAAGAACAAGAATGTTCTCTTATATAGACAAGTACACTAACCAAATTCAAAAGCATAGGTCATAGTTTCAATTCTGTTACTTATCCTAATGTTCGTTAGGGCATTTTCACCCTCTTTTATAACATAAAGCCACAAGGAATTAAGATGGATTGATCATGTGTCATCTGTAGGGAGATAAGGAAACACTGACAGTGCAAAGGAAAACGGGTCAAATACCTTGAGTCAGGAACTTTATTTTAAATATAATAAAAAGCCAGCATTCATTTTATCTTGGCTTTGTTACTGTGTGACTTCAGCAATGTCCTGTGACTTTTCTAAGCCTAGATGTAAGAATAACAATGTTCTCTGTATCATGTTGGTACATGTTGGTATGCATCAAACCAAGTGCCAAGCATGTATAAAGTGGTCTGTATTTTTATTTCAAAATAATACCACGTATAAGGTACTTTCTAAATAAAATATGTAATTTGAAAATTAAAACCTCTCTTGAACACATTACTACATTTTGCAACTCATAAACATCATAATAATATTTATTAGCAGGATTGTTTATAATGTCATGAACTTCTGGTTATTGAAAAACAGTCACTATGCTTTTTAAAACATTCATTTCATTCAATGTATGTATAATTGTGAAATAAACATTGCTGGATATTTATAAGACAATTCCTATTTCTATGGTTGAAACTACATAAAAAGACGAAACAATTTAAAACAGGATCTTTAGAAGCAATCCCAAGTAAAGGAGCCCATGATTAATTTATTGGTTGTCCTCCTCCCGTTGGGCATAAAGGTGTTCTAGGCCAACCATATAGCCCTGGATAGCCTTGTAGCCCCGGCTGTCTTGGAACTTAATTGAAGACCAGGCTGACCTCAAACTCAGAGATCCACCTATCTCTTCCTCCCAAGTATTGGGATTAAATGCTTGGCTAGTATTAGTGATTTTAATCAAGTAACTAAATCACTCAGTCATTTTTTTTCACTGTTAAAAATGAAGTGGGTCCTGTCTAATTCTCTGGCTATGGGAATGTTAATGTAATAAGGAAGAACATCCAAGCACATAGCCCCTTTAAGGTAGATTCAAGTCCTACACAAAAACTCTATGAATGGTTCTTCAGTCATTCTCAGTTTTGTTTGTCTCAAATATCAAAGACGTGAGGCATATGGCAATACACAATAGGACAGGTTGTCCCATAAAAAGACCTGTATGTAAACCTAAGATTCAGGTGGCAAATCTTTACAATAGTAATACTACTCAGAGACTTATGGAAACTAAGATATTGTGAGAGTCTCAGTCTCTCTCTCTCTCTCTCTCTCTCTCTCTCTCTCTCTCTCTCTCTCTGTTATGTATGTGCACATGTGTAGCCAGTCAGTAGATTCATATTGTGTATAAGTAAATACTAAAAATTACAATACTATTTAATGAATATAATATATTCACATGAATATTTTATATGAATATGAAAATACTTTAAACACTTTTGAAAGCTTATAAGGTGGGGGTGGGGAAGCTAGCTAGAATTTTTATATGAATTGTGTTGAATCTGTTGATAACTGAAAGTGATATAATTTTAACACTGACCATAATACCAGCTCATACGTAGTATGTCACTGCACCTATCTGAGGTTTTTAGAATCTCTTTCAGTGATGTACTACAATAAAGCTTTGTAGTTTTCAGAATAGAGGTGTTCCACTCAGTATTGTTTTAAGCAGTGCCAGGCTTTCTATATAACCAAGGCTGATCTGAGCTTCCTTCTTGAGCCTCATTGCTGAGATTATAGGCATGGACCATCACTCTTAGCTAATGTTCTACTTCTTTCTTTTATTAATATATTCCAAAGTAACTTATTAGCATTTGAAAAGTTAACATAATCCACTATATATACAAACTCAAAGAAAAAAAACACATGGTCATCTCCTTAGATGCAGAAAAAGCATTTGACAAAATACAACACCCCTTCATGTTAAAAGTATTGGAGAGATGAGGAATTCTAGGCCCATACCTAAACATAATAAAAGCAATTTACTGCAAACCAAAAGTCAGTATCAAATTAAATGGAGACACACTTGAAGCAATCCCACTAAAATCGGGGACAAGACAAGGCTGCCCACTCTCCCCATATCTATTCAATACAGTACCTGAGGTGCTAGCTAGAACAGTAAGACAGCAAAAGGAGATCAAGGGGATACAAATAGGCAAAGAAGAAAGAAAGGTCTCACTCTTTGCAGATGGTGTGATAGTGTATACATAAGCAACCCCAAAAACTCCACCAGAGAACTTCTCCAGCTGATAAACAACTTCAGCAAAGTGGCCGGATATAAAATTAACTCAAACAAATCAGTAGCCTTCCTATACTCGAAGAATAAACGGGCTGAGAAAGAAATTAGGGAAATGACACCCTTCACAATTGTCACAAACAATATAAAATATCTTGGTGTGACTCTAACCAAGCAAGTGAAAAATCTGTATGACAAGAACTTCAAGTCTCTCAAGAAAGAAATTAAAGAAGATCTCAGAAAATGGAGAGATCTCCCATCCTCATGGATTGGCAGAATTAACACAGTAAAAGTGGCCATCCTACCAAAGGCAATCTACAGATTCAATGCAATTACCATCAAAATCCCAACACAATTCTTCAAAGACATGGAAAAAAGCAATTCTCAAATTCATCTGGAAAGGCAAAAAACTCAAAATAGCAAAAACAATTCTTTTTTTTTTTGCACAAGCCATTTTTTTTTATTGTAACATATTTAAAAAACAGTTATTAAAAATAAACTTTCCTGGTAGCCTACTATAAGATTTAAAAAATAAATTACACTTGTATATCTTGATTGTGAGAGAAATTTATCAGGTAACAAGTACTAAAAGAAATTATATTTATTTAAATACAGAGTCATTTCTTATTTAAAATTATGGTTTAGGAAATTTTTTTTAATTAAGGAATTATGGCAAATGACCTAGCCTGATACATTTTCTATGCGTCTCTCCTTGTCGTTATGGACTCCTAGTGAAGGCTGGTAAAATGCTCCCTGCTCATCCCAGCACTTTCTTCCAGTTATTCCTTTTTCTCTATTAACAATGACCTCAATATCCAGGGCAGGAGAGAAGCAACTGTGTAGCTTCATGCACGACAAACTTAGATCTTGGGCATGAAATTATTCTTTCTTCATCAAAGAAGCACTTCTGTTCTTATGCTTCTTCACCAAAAAACAAACAAACAAACAAAAAACAACTTTGTCCTCCCCTTGCTAACCAAACACACACACACACACACACACACACACACACACACACACACACACATAACACACACTCACACACACATAACACACACTCACATTCATACACACAAGTTGTCAGTATGAGAACTGTATATACCTCTCCATGTATAGTTTTTTCCTTATAGAATATTTACTATATATGGCTTCTCATATTCAGATATCAAAATCAATCATCTTGTTTTCAAAACGGATGTTCTTTCCCTAAGGTTGCTGATTTACCAGTTCTCCCTGAATTTGGAGAAAAAATTTTAACGTTGGAAATTATATAAACATCTATGCAAGCTAATCACAGTTTTTTAGATACTCTTTAACTTAAAATCCAGAGAATTGACTCCCCCTACATCCCTTCCTTTGGGACACTTCAAAGTTAAATTACAAGAACACTATTCCCCTCATCAAATTCCTTCACAATCCACAATGAAAACTTCCAGGGTCGCTGGGCAGTGGTGGTGGACGCCTTTAATCCTAGCATTTGGGAGGCAGAGGCAGGTGGATTTCTGAGTTCGAGGCCAGCCTGGTCTACAGAATGAGTTCCAGGACAGCCATGGCTACACAGAGAAACCTTGTCTCAAAAAAAAAAAAAAGAAAGAGAGAGAGAGAGAGAGAGAGAGCGAGAAAGAAAGAAAGAAAGAAAGAAAGAAAGAAAGAAAGAAAGAAAGAAAGAAAGAAAGAAAGAAAGAAAGAAAGAAAGAAAGAAAGAAAGAAAGAAAAAAAAAAAAAAACCCCAAAACTTCCAGGGTCAAATACCTGTGAGATCAAATACCAGAAATGATATTTGTGTTGAGTAAATATTTACAGCTGAATAGTTTTCCCTGTCTCTGATAGTTTGTGAGTATAGAATGTTGCAACCATACCAAAAGGGGAAAAAATGTAATAATGTTTAACACCCTGCTTTACTACCTTGTTGCAGTCGGGATAGTGTTGCGATTACTGGCTATTCAAATATTGTTTAAACCAAACTGCCAGCTGTTGGGTGACACAAAAGGCCTTCTACACCGCCAGCTGTGTCTTATAAAGCTAACTGTAGCCTTCACCAGCCGCGGCTTTATTTTATCAGCAAGCTGTGGTTGGTTGTTTTTCCACCGTCCAAACATACCTGGCAACGTTGGACTTTTATTTCTTGTAACTTCTCAATGAGGTTTTACATATGTTCTAAAACATAGATTCCAGCCGCTTCCCCGGTTGTCTCGTTTGGGGGCATGAAGGGGCAACGTATATAATAAAATTGGGTGATTGTTCCCTTTAGAAGTTTCTTGGGAGAAATGTGATCATTTGAACTAGATGCTGGTCTTGGCTCACAAAGATAACCTTTTAAACAGGCTCGTCCGATACTGTGTCTTATTATTTTCCCATCTTCAATACAGTCCTGTGTTTGGCCCCTGTGATAAAACATACATATGGCCACCAGAATGTAGTGTAGGGAAATGGTTATGTGATTTAAATTCTTTGCCATTGAAAGCTTTTAGCTCATTGATGTTCAAAAATAAGTTGAATCTAGCATCGACTTCTCAGACGCTAACAAATCAATATGCCATTCAGCACCGAAGCACCCAGGCCCATTTCCAGCTATACCACCTTCAAACTATTTAGAGAGCATCCAGTCAAAAAGAAAACTGGACCAGTCTTCCCTTTATGGTCTTCAGACTGCCATCGTATTAATGAAAAGAAGTGGCAACAGAAGTTAATAACTATTCCCCATCATTGAAGCAATCTACAGAGGTGGCTGGAAGGCGAAAGAATGAGGAGAAAATGAACTTGATGGGTGGAACCCTGTAAATATCCTCTGAGTTTCTTTACTACTCCCCAGCCCACAAGCAGGGCCGGGGCATCTGCTCCCAAACTGTCCCCATCCTGTTCAGAAACTGACCTGAATATATATTGGGCTTAATGACCAAATGTTTAAAAATTCATTGCACAAGAACAGCTGAAAGCAGTTGATTGGTTTGCATTTTATTGTCTGCACCTTGCTTCCCAGACCCGCAGGAAGGACAGGGGTCAGCTGGTAAACATTTGGGCATTAAAAAATAAGAGGCCCGAGATTTCCCAATACCCGTCTGTTTCCTTTACCCCGAGTATCAGGCCCACGTGAGTTCTTTGTGCCAAGCTGGCTAGCTCTTTATTTGACTTTTGTCTGTCTTGATACCCCAGGTTAAGAACAGGTTCAGAAGTTGGCTGTTGGCTCCTAGGAGACCTCACCTGAGGGAGTTGCTTCTGGAAACATCATCCTCATGGAGTCATTTCAGTTGAAGGAAAAAGGTAGTGTTTTGTTTTTACATCAAATACTATTTCAGAGTTTAAGGGACACTACCTGCATCAAACAAACACAGGGAACAGAACACTCCCTGGGGTCACAGCATTCCCTTGAAGTGTACTGCTGGGGAGACACATCATTTATTGAAACAAGGGGTGCGTAGCATGAGGAAATGATTTCATTAATTTCAACTTCAGCTCACCATGGGCTTTGAAGTAAATAAAGTCCATCCTAATTCTAAAGACACCAGGGTAATTTAAACACACATCATTCCTCACACTTTGTTATCAATAAGCCAAACTGGTTTCTTACATTTTTTATTTTTCTTGGTGTGTGTGTGTGTGTGTGTGTGTGTGTGTGTGTGTGTGTAAGTCTGCATATGCACATATGCATGGTGTACACATGTTTGTGGGTGAGCTACACTAGCTGTGTGCATGTATGTGGAGGCCCAAAGGTTGTGGCAGGTGCCTTCCTCAAATGCTTCTCAATGTGTAGATATTGAGACAGGATCTCTGAGTGTGCCCCGAATTTGCTCTTGTGGTTACTTTGGAGAGCCAGCTCCCTCCAGGGATCTCTTTTTTTTTTTTTTTTTTTGATACTTTATTTACATTTCCAATGATTCCCCTTTTCTTTGGAAACCCCATGTCCCCTCCCCC
>CM052703.1:122680312-122730389 GCA_028551405.1 Uromys caudimaculatus | reverse complement strand
TTCTCTGTTCACGTGGAGCCTTGTGGCCCAGGCTGAGGTCCCCAGGCACCGGTGTAAATCGGAAAGTTCACAGTTTTTCTGTCCCCGGGTTCTCAGGCCCCGGATCCCTGCAGATCCGGGCGGGTCTGGGCGAGAGGTGCTGCTCCCCTCAACCCCACTCACGGCCCTTCCAAGTTCTTGTGAGGTTACCTTTCTACGGTGCTCATTGGCTACCGACTCCCAAAAACAATTCTTAACAATAAAAGAACGGCTGGGGGAAATCAGCATCCCTGACCTCAAGCTTTACTACAGAGCAATAGTGATAAAAACTGCATGGTACTGGTACAGTGAGAGACACACTGATCAACAGAATAGAATTGAAGACCCTGAAATAAAATCACACACTTACGTACACTTGATCTTTGACGAAGAAGCCAAAAATATACAATGGAAAAAAGAAAGCATCTTCAACAAATGATGCTGGTCTAACTGGCTGTCTGTATGTAGAAAAATGAAAATAGACCCCTATTTGTCACCTTGCACAAAGCTCAAGTCCAGGTGGATCAAGGACCTCAACATAAAACCAGATACACTGAGCCTAATAGAAGAGAAAGTGGGAAAGAACCTTGAACTTATTGGCACAGGGGGAAATTTTCTAGACAGAACTCCAACGGCTCATGCACTAAGATCAAGAATTGATAAATGGGACCTCACGAAACTGGAAAGCTTTTGTAAGGCAAAGGACATAGTCAATAAGACAAACAGACAACCTACAGATTGGGAAAAAAATTTTACTGACCCCACATCTGATAGAGGGCTAATATCCAAAATATATAAGGAACTCAAGAAGCTAATCACCAAAAAAACAAACAACCCAATCAAAAAATGGGGTATATAACTAAACTGAGAATTCATAACAGAGGAATCTCAAATGGCTGAGAAGCACCTAAAGGAATGTTCAAATTCCTTAGTGATTAGAGAAATGCAAATCAAAACGACCCTGAGATTCCACCTCACACCAATCAGAATAGCTAAGATCAAAACCTCAGGTGACAGCAGATGCTGGGGAGGATGTGGAGAAAGAGGAACACTCCTCCATTGCTGGTGGGACTGCAAGCTGGTACAACCACTCTGGAAATCAGTATGGAGGTTCCTCAGAAAATTGGAAATAAATCTACCTGAAGACCCAGCTATACCACTCTTGGGCATATACCCAAAGGATCCCCCACCATGCCACAGGGGCATGTGTTCCACTATGTTCACAGCAGCCTTGTTTGTGATAGCCAGAAACTGGAAACAACCCAGATGTCCCACGACAGAAGAACGGACACAGAAAATGTGGTTCATTTACACAATGGACTACTACTCAGCTATTAAGAATGAGGATATCCTGAATTTAGCAAGCAAATGGATGGAGCTAGAAAATATCATCCTGAGTGAGGTGACTCAGACCCAAAAGGACATGCATGGTGTGTACTCACTAATAAGTAGATATTAGCCAAAAAAAAAAAAAAAGAAAGAAAGAAAGAAAGAAAGAAAGAAAGAAAGAAAGAAAGAAAGAAAGAAAGAAAGAAAGAAAGAAAAAGTACAGAATACCCAAGATACAGTCCACAGAACTCAAAAAGGTCAACAAGCTGAAGGGCCCAAGTGAGGACGCCTCAGTCCCACTTGGGAGGGAGAAGAAAGCAATCACGAGGAGGTAAGGGAGGGAGGGACAAGGGAGGGAAAGGGAATGGGGGGAGAGGAACATGATCTGGTATTGGGTGGAGGAAATGGACTAAAGCCCAGAGAGCCAGCAGAAAGTATAGAAACAGGCAACCTCAGGAGGTAGGAGGTTGGGGGGACCCTCCAGAATGCACCAGAGACCTGGGAGGTGTGAAACTCCTAGGAACCAAAGGGAGGGACCTTAGATGAAATGCCCTACAGTGGGGAGAGGGAACTTGTAGAGCCCACCTCCAGCAGAAAAACAGGACCTCATATGAGGGATGGGGTTGCTATCCCACAGTCAAAACTCTGACCCATAATTGTTCCTGTCTGAAAGAACTGCAAGGATGGAAATGGAGAGGAGCCTGAGGAAAAGAAGGCCAAGGGACAGGCCCATAGTGGGATCCAGCTCAAGGGGAGGCCCCAAGGCCTGACACTATTACTGAGGCTATGGAGCGCTCACAAAAGGGGTCTATCGTGACTGTCCTCCGAAAGACCCAACAAGCAGCTGAAAGAGTCAGATGCAGATATTTGCATATATTTATATATATATAAATATCTGCATATATATATGCAGATATTTGCCCAGTGAACAGAAGCTGCTGGCCCCTGTGGTTGAATTAGGGGAAAGCTGGAAGAAGCTGAGGAGGAGGGAAACCCTGTAGGAGGAGCAGCAGTCTCAATTAACCTGGACCCCCAAGATCTCTCAGATGCTGGATCACCAACCAGGCAGCATACACCAGCTGATATGAGGCCCCCAACACAAACAGAGAGCATGCTGGGTCTGGGTTCAGTCAGAGAAGATGCACCTAACCCTCAAGAGACTGGAGGCCCCAGGGAGTTTAGAGGTCGGGGGGGGGAACATCCTCGTGGAGACAGGGGGGCAGAGAGGAGATATGGGATGTGGAACAGTCAGAGGGTGGACCAGGAAGGAAATAAAATATGAGTATTAAAAAAAAAGAAAAAAGAAGAGCCAGGCAGTGGTAGCGCATGCCTTTAATCCCAGCACTTGGGAGGCAGAGGCAGGCGGATTTCTGAGTTGAAGGCCAGCCTGGTCTACAGAGTGAGTTCCAGGACAGCCAGGGCTATACAGAGAAACCCTGTCTCGGAAAAAAAAAAAATCAAAAAAGGGAAAAGTTATTGCAACTAAGCACAATTATATTGGATCCTCTAAACACAAACACTCCTCAATTTACAAAGGACTAAATCTTGATAATCCCCTCATCAGTTGAAAATAGTTTAAGTAAAAAATGTAGGCAATATATCTGACCTTTGAAGATCACAGCCCAGCGTAGCCTAGACTAGCTTAAAACACCCAAAAACATATGACAATTGGGCAAAACCTGACCTAACACAAAGCCTAATTTATAATGAAGTACTGGTCATCTCATGTAATTTACTTAATATATAGAAACTGAAAAAACAAAATTGTAATTATATATGTTTTTGTACCATCTTTAAAGTATAAAAAGAATGACTAACACATTAGAGACCATAATACATACTAAAAAGGGAGAAACAGTCTACTTTGATATTCAGAATCAAACAATACCAAGTCATTTTACTCCTAATGTCTATACAAGAGAATACAACTATATTCTACAAAGAAAAGAGAGAGAAAAAAAAGATGTCCTATAGTCTCTTACAAAAAATACACAAAATATGCTGGACACATTTATCCCATTGTAATATATAGGAAATCCAATGGTTCTTTGCTCTTAAAGAACTATCTCCCAATCCCATTTAATAAAGGATATTTCCACTACTATTTACCATTAAATCCAGGCAGAAATTCATGTTCTAAATTAAGACTATCATAAGATGCTGTTTAATGAAAAATAAGTAAATATTCCACTTTATTGTAAATTACATTTAAGTGAGAATGATTACACACTGAAAATAAACAAGTCTGTTGTATGAATACATTGGTGCTATCAACAATCATGTCATAAGGAAAACACAAAACTATTTTGAATACAATTTTTTTATGCTTAAAAAGTAATGACTTTATGTCACTTTCACCAAAAGCAAAGAAAAAGAAAGAAAGAAAGAAAGAAAGAAAGAAAGAAAGAAAGAAAGAAAGAAAGAAAGAAAGAAAGAAAAGGAAATGAAAGGAAGGAAGGGGAAGAAAAGAAAAGAAAAAGGTAGGACACATCCTGCAAACACATTTAATTTTACAACTTAAATTTTTGTAATTAAAAATACTATAGATTCAAGAAATAAGAGCAATAAAAATTATATAAAACATTGAAAAGGGAATGTTTTTTCCATTAGTGATGGCTATAGGATTCTCATGGTAAATACTCCGGTCTGCAAAACAATTCAAACACTGTTTAAGAAATCATGACTCAAAGGCCACTGTGAAAAAATGCTAAACACATCATGCACGTGAAAGTGAGACTCTAGAGGCTGTGCAGAACTGGCCCCACCCCTCACCCAGACATCAGAGCTGGCCCTGCCCCACACCTGCTGCAGCACTCAGGTGAGTAAGCCCTGAAACACCTCGTCTGGGCAGCACAATAGAGCTGACCTTAATGACAGGGACATGGGTGAGTTGGCCTGAGAGTGTGAGTGTGGGAGTTGGCCCTGTGACTTGTCTGCCATGCAATAGAGATGCCCTCTGCTCCCCTTACCCCTCACCATCTACAGAAGGCAGGAGAGCTGGCCCTGGGGTCATGAGAGCAGAGGAGCTGTCCCTGCCCCTCACCTGCTGTAGTACTCAGGAAAGTGGGCCCTACACCTCACCTAGGCAGCACAGAAGAGTTGGCCCTGGATGTGAGGGTTGCAGGTGAGCCAGTTCCAAGGGTGTGAGCACAGGAAAGCTGACCCTGCCTCTGGTCTGTTGGGTAGTGACAGCAGGGATGAGGGAGGGACGCCTTCCTCCCCTTTCTCCCCATCTATGGCAGATAGAGAGCTGGCCCCAGGGTCATGAGAATGTGAAAATTGGCCATGTCCCTCATATCTGCAACACTTAGAAGAATAGACCCCACACCTTGCCTGGGCAGCAGGGTAGAGAGCTGGTCCTGGTTTCAGGGGTTTTTTGATTTTTGGGGGGGTGGGGGTGGGGTGGGGTGCTGGTGAGCCAGCCCAGAGGGTGTGAAAGCAGAAGATCCAACAAGCTGATTAAGCTCAGATACTTTTAATTGGCCCACCTCAGCATCTACCCCATCAATAAACTGTTGGAGTGCTGGTCCTAAAGATTCAAAGCTAGAGGATCTCCATGACACAGGGCAAGACAAGAGGAGCTCCTTTGAGGTTCCAATATTGATAGAGTAAACCAGACCAATAGATCACTGCAATGAGCATTTGTAAACAAAGAAACTGTGGAACACACTACAGCTCTCACAATGAGATTTTTTTTTTCCCTCTGTTGTGGGGAAGATAGCAAACGTAGAGGGCAGGTACGGGGCAGGGTAGATGAGTGGGATTAGGGTACATGGTGTGAAGTTCACAAAGACCCCCAATAAAAAAGTTTAAAGAAAAAAGCCTTAAGAGAATCGGCATTCCTAAGACATCAGTACCTTTCTCAATAACCAATCCTCCTTTACCTCAAAAGGAGACCATTTTCCTCATTATTTTGGCAGTTAACACAGTAACTCAGTATTTAGTGAGTTCACATAACTAAGTATCACTACCTCAGTTCCAGGGGATCTGGTGCCCTCTTCTGGCATCCATCAGCATCAGGCACACATGCAGTGTACTTACATATCCCAAGTAAAACACTCAAAATAAAAATATAAGTCTTACAAACAGCCAAAAGGAAAAAAAAAAAAAAAAAAAAGGAAAGGTTGCACGTAAAAAGAATAACAGGATTTCTGTCAGGAACTACAGGAATTATTCCTGTAACTATCTGATAACCTATTACAGAGATGAAGAAGGACATTTTATGGCAAAAGAGCGAAATCCTCATAAAAAGACACTAAATAATCACATGTATCCAATAATAGAGCTTCAAAATAAAAAAAAAAAAGAAGTGAAAAAGAGACAAATCCATTTATTATATTCAATTATTAGAACAATCAGAATGTCAGGATGTATGTTTGAGTGTTAAAGAAAACTACTCAAGTAATTTGATCTATCAGTTTTAGAAATTTCTACTCAAACACATTCTCCTTGGCACACATTAAAACAATCGTCAACACAGTCCATTTTCTATGCCTTCTCATAAAAGTCAAGAAGTTCAAAAAATGTCAAACAATGCATGTTCTAATTAAATCAGTGCCCTGTAAAAAAAATACATCTGCAAATTTATGTGAATATCTGGAAAGTAAATAGAAAAAACTCACAATGGAAAATTCATATGTTACAATTCTATATGAATAACCATGTGACACAAGGAAGAATATGAAAACAAAGAAACTCAAGACTAATGCCTATTCTTAAACCTAAATTAAAAGCTTTTTATGGGCTGGAGGTTAGCTAGGTAGCAGAGCAGCTGCCTAACGCAAACGAGGGGCTAAGTTAATCCCCATCACTCTACATAATCTTTTCTAAACTCCAAATTTCCTTTAAGAAAGAAAAAATTTAGAAAGGAACTTAACTACTTCACAAACATTCCCAGAAGGAAAGTAAAACCTGCATTACTCTGATCTTTAAAAAAAGAAAAAAAGGCTAGAAAGAACAGGAGCTGGAAGACTGGCTCAGTGGCTAAGTACTTGCTCTGAAATTGTGAGGACTGGCATTTGAAACCTAGCATTCTCAGAGCAAGCATCATCGCAAAGTAAAAAATAGGATTGATGAAGCTTGCTGTCTTCTCAAGCTAGCCACACAGTCAGGGAAGAGACTTGCCTCAAATGAATAAATATAAACTGACAGAGGAGGCCCTCTGATGGCCTTTTCTGGCCTCTGCTTAGGCACAGAGGTGTACACAGCCACACAGCCACACAGCCACACAGACACACACATACACACACACACACAACACAACACAAAACACACAAAATCAGTCTTTAAAAAAAAAATTACAAAAAAATTCTCTACAAACTAAGGGGTCTTTTATAAACACAAAAGAAACCAGGTGGTGGGTAGCATGCCTTTAGTCCCAGCACTTGGGAGGCACAGGCAGAGGGAGAATCTCTGTGAGTTCAAGTCCAGCCTGGTCTGCAGAGCAACTTCCAAGACAAACAGGATTTCACAGAGAAGTCCAGTCTTGAAAGACTAAAAAAGGAAAAAAAAAAAAAAAAAAAGGTAGTATCTGGGGGAGGGGGTGCTGGCAGGAGGGGACGGGAGGGGAAAACGAAATGCAATCAAGATTGTAATATATGAAAGAAAAGTAAAAGCAAATAAACACAAAAAAAGAGTTAAATTTTAAAAGTGAATCCAGTAATATACAAAGATAACCAAACAGGGATCACCTCAAAAACTCATGATCAGTTGTTTAACAGACCTGATTTTTATCAAAGACTCCAAAATAATTCAATAGGTGAAAAAGGTCTTTCTTTAAAAAGTTGCCAGAAAAATATGGTACCTATATTCAAGGAAAAGAACCCCAAGCTTTACCTCACACTATATGCAAAAAGAACTCAAAAAATGATTACAAACCTAAATATGACAGTTCGAACATGTTCTAAGGTTTGAGGGGAGAAACCATTTTTAAAACTTTTGTCAGTCCCCATGAAAAACCTCTAATTTCTATCCATAATTAGTGGGAAGCTTCCTAATCTGAGGCTCTCAAGTATATATATCTTTAAAGCATTTCCCAACTAATAAATATTTTAGTAACTCCAATGCAAAGCTTAACTCAAATACAGCCCATTAAGCTATGAATAAGACGCTCTACCTCCTCCTACTCATGGAGGAAGCAGACGACCACTGACTAGACTTAAATAAGACTTGAATCATACAAAAACAAAAAACAAAAAAACACCTTAAAAGGACTGTTAAATAGCAAAAGTATTTCTCTTTAAGACAAGGTTTCATTATGTAGACAATACTGGCAAGGATCTTCTGACCTTCTTGCCTCAGCTTCCCTAGAGGTAGAATTAAGGTATGTCGCTCTGCCCAGCAGCAAAAGTATTCTTGAAATAACAAGGGGAAAAAATCCAAAGAAACAATAACAAAGCCCACAGTTAATATACCTTCCTTAAGATTTTATTAATGTGACTATCAGATTCAATCCCTATTAATGTTTCTAAAGTATTTAGTTTTAAATAATCTAATATTAACATAATTTATGTCTCTCCTACCTTAAATAAAAAGTAAAATTCAGATGAGGTTTTACTTATGAAAGCTCTGAGGACCACCAATTTACTAGCTTATTGTAAACACTTACCTAGGCTGATGTGATCAAGGTAACTTAATCCATTCCTTTGTAAACATGGGCTCAAGAAGGCAACAACTTCAAATCCTCACAAAATACTCAATCCTCTAAACACCCCCTAAAATGTGTTCTCTTTTTCTCATTGACCTTCACCTCTGGGGCATGGCTAGACTTCCTTTGACTTTTTATTTGAAAATCTTCCCTTAGATTATTTAATTTATGTCCTTTAACTTTATATTATTTTTCTATTTCCTATTTATTATCACCAGAAACTGCAATGTTCTAATAAAGACTGATATTTTCCAATGAAAATTAATATATTAATTAACATTTTACATGGAAGTACACGAGGTAAAAAGTTTAAGGTTATCTTAGGAAGGTCAGATAAAATAACAAAACTTGATAATATATGTTCAAAACATTTCAGTGAGATCTTACAAATTTCCTCAATTGATCTTAAGTAATCCCCCAGATAAACTCTAAAATTACTGTCATCCAAGGTCACAAAAATAGCTTAATTTTTAGGAAATGTTTCACTATGGTTACATTTCGTAACATGGTAAAAGGAAAAATATCTTACCGGATATCAATTACTCTTACACTTGATCCTTTCAGAAAATTCTTCTTTGTTCCTTTTCTACAAGATGCAATTCCTTAAGGAAGAAAAAAAGGATAAAGAAAGGAGCTGTGTTATTATTCTTGACTCTCAGAGAATTTATTATTATAAAAGTCTAATACTCAATACCACTCTTGGTAGATAGCTCCAAAAATACTTGGTGAATGACGCAAAGTTCAGTTGGCAAAAGGCATCTGTTTTACTTAGCCAATAAAATGCCAACCAATAAAGTGTCTAATGTCACACCCATTTTTTTTCAGGAAATATTGCTTAAATGCTCAATAATAAATGCAATATGAGATTCAAAACTGAAGTCCTAGGTCCTATTTTCCTATTCTCTATATCACATGGCATCCTTATACTTAAAGTAGTATAAAATGGTTCAAAATATTGCATTGTGTTTTAAAAAGAAAACACACTAGTGGCAATGATTTGCATTCTCCTAAAATGTGTCTGTGCTCCAACACGAGATGCATGCTTACACTTTCACCAGCTGTCTTCTAAAGCAAACAAAAAAATAAGATAATGAATCTAGAAGAGCAAAAATGAATAAAAAACATCACTTTAGCAATTCAGCTCAATTGAGAAAACCGCCCAATGTATCAGGTGCATAAAGAGCACCGTGCCTGGAGACATTCGAGTAAGAGGTGAAAGTGGTTAAATCATAGCCCACGCCTTACCTCAGCTAAGCAGGATCAACACCAGTGTTAACAGAATGATACAGACAGGCACAGGTAATTCAACTAATCCCCAAGTAAATCTGCCTTATCTAATGAAAATGGATCATGCCTCTGAAGAAATCAAGTGTTAAGACTCTAATCTAGCAGCTTTAATTGTTGTGAGTTCATAATTTTTGTTTCTAAAGGGCACATCCTTTAAAGGAATCACACAAACTGCCAAATACTGTTTTTACATTTGCAAATTAAATATTAAACATCAGACATTAAAAGACACACAAAGAAGCCTCTTTTTCTTGGCAAAGGTAGTAAGAAGCTTGTTTTTAAAAGATACTTTAGGCCAGGCAATGGTGGCGCACGCCTTTAATCCCAGCACTTGGGAGGCAGAGGCAGGTGGATTTCTGTGTTCGAGGCCAGCCTGGTCTAGAGAATAAGCTCCAGGACAGCCAGGGCTACACAGAGAAACCCTGTCTCGAAAAACCAAAAAAATAAAAAAATAAAAAAATAAATAAAAAAAAAAAAGATACTTTAGGGTTTTAACCTAATTGTATTAAAATATAGAAAATAAATCTCTAATTTAATCCAGTAATTTAGAGTACTATTTTTATGAGTCTTCCATCTAAATAGATATTTTTAGTATTTGTTTTATGTGTCGCAGTGGACATAATGGTTTAGCAGATTCCTTTATAGTAAGTAACTGATTAAGTGGAAATTTAATATAGCATGGTATTATACACCAAGTACTGTATTATGTATATATGTGTGTGTGTGTACACACACACATATGTACATATACACATACATGTGTACACACTCACTGCCACATGTAGCTGAGAAGAGAATAGCTGCATGTCTGTAGCTGCTAGCCCTATCCCCCTCTACTATCCATTTATCTGTATTGTCCTTAGCTGGGACTACATATATTGCCTAAACAATCAAGTCTGTAACTTTCCACACTTGCCCCTTCCAGGAAATAACCTTCTTAAATGTTCAGCTCAATGACACCATCAGCCAGGCCAACCCCAGGCAACCTTACAGCTATCATCACTTCAGAGGAGAAAGAGCACTAGAGTTTCCCAAGTACAAACCTCTCCTATTATACTGTACACGCCTTTTTAAAGGTCTTTGCACACCACTCTTTTTTTTATATCTTCAGTAGTTAAGTCAATATCTGGCACATAATTCAGAATATATTTACTTTTACTCTAATATATTCCACATAATTCCAAGTTCTAGGAATAAATCCCTACCTTTATTTCTCACCTCAAAGAACTTGTATCATCGTGGAAAAGAACTTAACATAAGATAGATAAGGATTAAATGCGGCAGGTTATGGAAACCCTTAAGAAAATGAGAGCAGGGAAGGAAACACTATTAGAG
Source organism: Uromys caudimaculatus (assembly GCA_028551405.1). Lineage (NCBI taxonomy): Eukaryota > Metazoa > Chordata > Mammalia > Rodentia > Muridae > Uromys > Uromys caudimaculatus. The sequence continues at coordinate 122,719,774 of CM052703.1, read as the reverse complement.
GGAAGAGACTGAAATTACAGAGAAGATGCTCAGAAGGCCCAGTACAACAAGTGCAACACAGTAGTGTGACAACAAATCGGCACACTAGTTACTTGACATATACTAACTGATAAACCAACGGCCAAAAAAGGCATTAGTGCCCTATTTTTATCCTCAATAGGAAATGACATAATAAAGAAGCAACTTTTAAAGTTATACAACTAGTAAGGTGGTGAAGCCAAGGTGAATATCCAGGAATGATTTCAATTGACATGTAAAACCACATTTCAGTTAATGCCTTAGCTGAATAAAGTAAAGTGAAAAAAATTCAGACTGTTCAAGACAATATAGGCTAGTGATGTGAACAGGAATGACACTGTGATGGGCCAAGAAATCAACACGTGATCTCTGTTCTTTGTTCCTTGCTCTCAGCCTGAAGTTTCACTTCTTGGAATCTCTTGAATGGTAATGATATCTTTTTAAAATGAGATGACTGGTGACTTGGGGATCCTTAGATAGGACCAGATGTGACTGGTCCCCCCGAACAGACCAAACCATGATTAAAATTATTATAAAATTACTCCAATTTGATTTTTCAGCCCAGCTTACCAACATCCAAGTAGAAAAGGGCTAATGGATGACACGGTCACCACAGTAAGATGTAATAGTCACACCTGAGTAATGAAATCTAAAAACCCAAAGGGCGGACCACTAGATGTGTGTGGGTAGTGTGCAGAGAGCTTCCCGCGCCCATCCAAACCCCTGCTCTCGGCATCTCCTCTTTCTGGCACTTCACTGTATTCTCCGCAACATTCTTGATTACACTCCTCACAGATTACCATCCAATTCAAATATTCAAAATCAGACATGACTCCAGAAGCAGAAAATTCCATGCCTAGTCTTCATATTGGTCAAATTAATACCTAGTCTTCCTATTGGTTGAATTAATAACATGGGCATACACAAAATATTATATAAAATTGTATATAAGGTATGTATCAAACAGAATTAACTTCTATGTTTAGAATGGTATCTCACTTCCCAAAAATACTGCCTTATATTCATGAAAGTATCATGAAATCATTAAAAATCTAAAATCTGAAATACTTGATATAAAATATTCAACATACAACAGGTAAACAAAGAGAAAGAACCCCCTGAGTTCTATGGGCTACTCTAGCAAATCAACCAAGCCTGTGACGAGGCTTTGGTAATCCTTGCTTTATAGCCAGTTGTTCAGAAATAAAGACCACAGCTGGGCATGGTGATGCAGGCCCTTAATCTCAGCACTGGGGATACAGAGGCAGGCAAATCTCTGTGAGTTCAAGGCCAGCCTGGTCTACAAAGTTCAAAGGACACTTGGGCTCTGTTACAGAGAAACTCTTTCACCAAAGGGCGGAGGAGGAAGGAGGGAAGAAAAGAAAGAACGGGAGAGACAGAGAGAATGCACAAGTAAGCACAGAACCTAGAACTTGCAGCAAGCATCTAAATAGGTCTTAAATAGGACTGAATCTGCAACGGGTAGAAGAGAGTATGAGAAATAAATTTAATTAGGTCATCCATCTGGTTTCCACTGGAGAAAGAGATTTCAGGAGATGGACTACTATCAGGAATAAAAGGACAGTTCATAATAATGTTGGCTTTTCAAAAATACAAAAAAATTATAAGTGTTTATGTAGCAAGTTACAACATACATGAAGCAAGTATTACAGAACCAAACAAAAAGTAGATAAATCACAATTATACTTCAAGATTCAAAATCACTTAACAACAGTAAATTAATAGACAGAAAAAATAGACTATAAACCAACTTGAGTCGGCAGTGGTGGCGCACGCCTTTAATCCCAGCACTTGGGAGGCAGAGGCAGGCGGATTTCTGAGTTTGAGGACAGCCTGGTCTACAGAGTGAGTTCCAGGACAGCCAGGGCTACACAGAGAAACCCTGTCTCGAAAAACAAAACAAAAAAACAACCAACCAACTTGAATTAACTGTGCACTACATCCAACCACACAAAAAAATATATTCAAGTACATATGTCTCCTGGCACATTCAACACAAATATACACAGGAATATAAATGTATAAGGAGTGAACTCACACAGAAAATGATTTCTGACTACTAAGTAAAGATTAATAAAAAGTCACTTGCAATTTTCCAAATATTTATAAGTATGCATGGTTCTAAATAATATACAACTCAAAGAATCATAAGAAAAACTTTAAATATACTTAACTGATAACTAAATTATCAGATTATAATGTAAAGCTAAATACACTTGGAAATTTACAACTCTTGAGTGCTGTCAGAAAAGAACAAAGTTTTAAGAAAAACAATATATTAAACTTAAAGTAGAACTACGGAAATAACAGTAAAAACTGCTCCAGTACATACATATATGTACATAAAGAAATATATGTCAAGTCACTAAAACAAAGGTGACTAGTTCTTTGAGAACTCCTAGCTAGACTAGTTAAGAAAAAGAAGAAACAAACTATTTTATTTTTTGAAAAAGCATATTGCTGCAAATTCTTCAAACATGAAACATATACTAAAGATAACTTGGTGCCAGTAAATTTGACAACTTAAATGAAGCAGAGAAAATTCCTTGAAACATACAGATTATCACAGCAAACAGCAAACTATATATTAACCCCAAGTCTATTAAAAAAATTAAAATCATAATCAAAAGGCTTTTACTACAGAGAAAACTCCAAATCCAAATGGGCCCAGTAAATTCGTTAGTGAATTCTTTAGACATCTAAAGATTTGTGAAGTAGGAACTTCTAGTTTCTTTGGAAGGTTAGTTATGTCAACGGATGTTTTGCTGGGGCACACAGGTGAAAGGATGTCTTACTAAAGCAGACATGGGAAATAATGTTCTCCTGAAGCAGACACAGGTGAAAGAATGTTTTCCTCAAGCAGACATAAGTGAAGAATGACATAGCAAACCGTGATGAAGGTCCGTGATGAAGGCGTATAAATGCGACCCCACAAGTGGTGGAAGATGAGCACTGAGCAGTGGATTGGTTTGCTACGCCTCCCTATTCCTCACAAATGACACTTAGCATTGCTGAGTTCAACTTATGATGCACCACTGAGAGAAACTCTCCCAAGACCTGTCTGTGAGGTTCCTGCTGCAGTTTGTCACTTTTATGGCCTAGCCTCAGGCCCGTTGGCCAGCCCTGTAGTTCCTTGTAGTTCCCTGTAGTTTCAGCTGCTGGTTTGTGCCTGATGCTGCCTAGAGGACTGGACGGCAGCTGCTGAGTCATATTTGATGTTTGCTACAGGACTGAACTGCTGAGGAAGAAGATCAAGCTCGCCCCCAAAAAACCATTGCTGACCAGGTCCACTTCCCCCAATCCTAAAAACTCTTCTCCTCCTCCTCTGCTGGGTGCTGGGCTAGAGAGGTTGAACCCTTATTAAAGTAGGTTGTAAAAAATGTGTGCCTACAGATTTCATGTCAGTATTATACAATCTCTTTTAGGGAAAAAAAAAAAAAAAAAAAAAAAAGAGGAAATGGCTCTTTAATCTATTGAAGACCAACATAAATAACCCTCATATAAAAATGAAGCAAAGGGACACAAGAAAAAGAAACTATACACTAATATTACCAGTGTGTACATATGCAAAGGTTCTTTACAAAACTACCAGGCTAAATCTATCAATATATGAAAAAGGAACATAATACAACTGAGTTTGGAGAAAGCAAGATTGATTCAATAGTCAAAAAAATGTACTTCACTATATAAACATCCTAGGAATTTTAAAGAATGTATTGAAAGCTATGTATTCACAACAAAACACCCACTCATAAAGGGAGGAGTGGAAATCTCAGCAACTAGAGATGTAGTGGTAACTTCTTCAATGCAGAAAGGGCCCCTAGAGAAAATCTACAACGTACCATCCTTGATAGTATAGATGGACCTCCCTCTTAAGATTAGCAAAAAAGCAGTGATGCCCACTCCTCATTTCTAGTCACCATTTTGTGGGTGTTCTAACCACTGCAATTAGTGCAAAGAAAACACACCCAGAGTGTAAAATAGTTTCTCTACACACCTAACATGACAACATATACAGAAAATGCTCAAGAGTATAAAAGTGACTAAAGCTAAAAGGTGAGTCTTTCAAGAGTAGGACATAAGCCCTAAACTAATTACTTTTTTTGTTTGTTTGGGGTTTTTTTGGTTTTTTTGAGACAGGGTTTCTCTGTGTAGCCCTGGCTGTCCTGGAACTCATTCTGTAGACCAGGTTAGCCTCGAACTCAGAAATCCACCTGCCTCTGCCTCCCAAGTGCTGGGATTAAAGGCGTGCGCCACCACTGCCCGGCTAACTAATTACATTTTTATATACTGATAATGGCAAATACAAATTTAATTTTTTTTAAATTTTGTATTTACATTTATTATTTATATACATATAAAATTGTTTAAGATTTAATTATTTTTAATTATATGTATATATCTGCCTGTAGGTTTGTGCAGGAAAGCAAAGATGCCAATGAAGGCCAGCGACCACTGGAGCTGGAGTTACCAGTGGCTGTAAGCCACCCAGGATGGGTGCTGGGAACCCAAACTTGGAGTGTCTACAAAAACAATGTATGCATTTAATCCTCTGAGCCATAAATGTCATTTATTTGGGCTCAAAACCATATTTAGAGATAAATTTAATAACACTTGTATAAGACTAACATGGTAAATACAAAAAAAAAAAAAAACAATAAAAGAAACTAAGTTCTAAAATAATGGAGATGCCATGCTCAGTCATCTGAATTCTCAAACCTGTTATGATACCGATTCTCCCCAAACTACCAAAGATTCAACAGTTACAATCAAATTCTAATAAATTCTTATCAAAACTGACATGGGTGGGGCAATGGTGATGAATGCCCTAATCCCAGCACTCAGGAGGCAGAGGCAAGAGAATCTCTGTGAGTTGAAGACCAGCATGGTCTACAGTGTGAGTTCCAGGACAGCCAGGGCTACACCGAGAAACCCTGTCTGGGAGGTACAGGGCGGGGGGGGGGGGGGGGGTAAACAAAGCAAAACAAAACCAAAACTGACATGGTGCCAAACATGGTAGTACACGCCTTTAATCACAGCATTTAGGAAGCAGCAAGAGAATTTCCATGAGCTTAGGGCATTAAAGGTGACAAAAACTGACAAGGCGATTCAAAACCGGCAACAGAAACGCTGTGGTTTGAACTCAGATGTCCTCCACAGGCTCATGTGCTCTAACACTTGTCCCCGGCCAGTGGCACTGTTTAGGAGGTTGTGGAACATTTGAAAAGTAGGCTTGACAAGAGGAAGTGTCTGAGGGCTGGGCTTTAAGGTTTATAGCCACATTTCTTGCCCCATCTCTTTATCCTGATCTCCCCAGAAATAGGCAAGCAGCCTCACATTTTTAACACCACAGCTAAGCGTCACTCTGGCCACCACACTTTCCACACCACTGGAACAAAAACCCTGACCCAAAACAAAGCCTTCCTCCCGTGTTGTTTTTGCTATTTCCTGTTCAGAGTTAAAAAACAACACAATCACTAAAACAATTTTACGAATAAACAAAGATTGGTGGACCTCTACCTGATTTTAAGACAATGTGCTCTTTTTAAGACAGTATGCTCTTGTAATTAACACACACAATTCAATGTAAAACAGTAAATGTAGAATCACAGAGAGAGAGAGAGAGAGAGAGAGAGAGAGAGAGAGAGAGAGAGAGAGAGAAGCGCACACACGTGATATTCAACAAAGGTACTAGGAAAGGAAAAGTCTCAGCAACAAATGATCCTTGGACAGACACACAGACAACAATATTGTCATTTAAAAACATTGACTCAAAACAAATCATAGACATATATAAAAGGTAGACAATAATACTTCCAAAATAAACACAGAACAAAATGTCTACTAACTAGAGGATAGTGTGCCAGCTCATCAGGTAAAGGCCCTTTGCTATCAAGCCTGACAACATGAGTCCAATAAGGTAGAAAGAGAGAACCAACTCTTCCAGGTTGCCCACTGATCTGGTATGTACGTGCCTGTGTGCGTGTGTGTAAGGAGAAATTAAAATTAAAAGGGTATATATTTCACACACCTTAATTTTTTTTAATTCTGCTAAAAGGCATAGGTTTGTCAGATATTGTACAAAAACCAGGTACCCTAAATGAAAACACTGACAAACCAAAATTCAAACCTGCTCTTTGAAAGAAATCATTTTTTAAAAAAAATCCATAATACAACAAAGACAACTCAAAAAAGGCTTCTTATCAGGAACTGTTCTTGTTTCTTGTTTGACTTTCTTCTTTGTTATATGATAGGGTCTCACTATGTGGCCCAAGCTTGCCTTGAACTGGCAATCCATCTACCTCAGCCACCAGAGCACTGGGATTGCAGGTGTGTGCCAAGCCCAGTCTATCATAAAAATATAAAGATCTCTTATATAAAAACACAAATAAACTAACTTAAAATAGGCAAATGATTTGGAGAGACATTTCACCAAAAACATGAAAAGCCAGTAAGTAAATGAAAAGTGTTAAATATTATTAATCACTAAGGATATGCAATTTTAAGTTAAAGCATGATGCAGACATACTCATTAAAGTGGTTCAGCTTTAAAGCCTGACAATACATGTTGGTGAAAATGATGGAGAAACCAGAACTTTCACCCACTCCTGGTGAGATGGTAAAACTACACAATTATACTGCAAACCAGTTCTGTGACCAGGAATCCTACTTCTTGATATTTTCCCATGAAAGCAAAAGCATATATCCACATGAAGACTTGTGTTTGTTCAAATGTTCAGATTTTACTCATAATTCATCTTCAAACTTGAAACAAGCAAAATATCAAAAGTGATGTAGAAAATGCAACCTACACAAAATGGAACATATAACTTATCGACAATAAACATGGATAAATCGGAAAAGTAGTCCAATGAGGGTAAGAGGAAGCAGGTACTTGTAGAAGTCTAATCTGTGACTTCAACAAATATCAGGAGAATTATGAATGTGGCCCAACACACTGGCAAATGACATGCAAGTAATTAGCCCCCACAAGAGTACGTATTACTTGATTTCATTTAAAACTTTCAAAAGTTTGGGCTACCTACAAAGAACATTCATGATGCACAACTTACTTATTATGAAAGCCACTCATCTCTGAAAAATTATTTTAAAAAATTAAAGAAAAGACTACCTTATAGGGTGTGGTCTAGGGAGTTAAATCAAGGAGACAGTGAATAGAGAAGAGTAAGGAAAGGGCCTTGCCTATGCCTTCTGCTTCAGGGACACCTTTATCGATTTCTATCAGACAAAAAGGAGCCTAGCACTACGCTGTGTAAAACGTGGCCCTAGACACTGACTCATTAAGAAACAAAGCTCTACTGATATAAAAGGACAAATGTTAGTGTCTATTCATTATAAGCATATTAAAGAAGACTCACCACTTCCAATTCAACTTCTTCACTGTAAGAACAAAATCCAATATTCAATATTCAGGCCTTTGTGTGAACACCTACAATCTGGTCTCAAGCTTTGACCACCTTTAAGCTTTCCTATCTCTGAAACGTCTTCCATTCTGGTCCAAACATGCACTCTGTCCACGTCTGGCTCTTTTACTCTTTCAATTCTGAGTCTTTTACTCAAAACCTTTCTATGCAAAATGCCTTTACACATGTTTAATCGTTAAAACCTTTCTCCCCAGCTCAGGTACTACGTGCGTCATGAAGCATCCTCCATCACTGCACAGCTCTCCTTCCTGACTCTGGCCCAACACTATGTCTAAGAATTACATGACATTTATCAATAGATCATGATAATTAATAGACATTATCCTTCCCAAGCCACTCCCTCCTAGTAGCAAAGAACTACCTTCATATATGTTTCTATTCTAAATTAACATAGAAAAGGGAAAAGAATAGAACCCATAAAAGAAGATGGGGTTCAGGGAACAAAATCAAAACAAATGACCTTGGGGCGCTTCAGATTTCATTGAAAATAAAAGAAGTTTGGGGCAGGGGCTCATAAAGTATTCATTTTGGCAAGTGAACAGTAAGGAAAAAATAAATCCAAGATATGCCTTTTCCAGTAACATGGATCTGGCACTAGGCACTGGAGCTGGATTCTACCCCATGCATCACATGTCCACACGGTCCACAAAGAATGTACCCAAATTGTAGAAGAAATGGTGAGTACACCTCACAAGAATGCCTGTTCAGTGCATAGACATGAGGCCTACTTAATACTTATGGAAACTATAAAAAAGAAAGCTATGAAGTTCCAATGACCAGTATATGGGAATACATATTAATTACGTTTAAACAGTATTCAAAAGCCAGGTAGAGAACTCTTAAATAGTCATTTCAGCAAAAGGGTTTAATTCATGTTATAAATTGGAAACAACATACAATGCTCAAGACCATAAAACTGAAACAAACAAAAAAAGGTGGAAGGAACAGTATAACTTGATTTTCAAGGATTAACATCAGAGGTTACCTTTTCAGAAAATGCCACAGAAAAGATTGCGATCAGAATAAAAAGTACCATGTGGAACCCTTGGCTGAATAGAGTAAGCCCTATAACTCACATTCTAGTAAAGGCAAGGCATTCTCAATTTATATTAATGGACATAAGCCTTTAAATTAACAACATTGCTTTTCAGGAAAAAAGCACTATGATTCTAACAATTACCCAGAACTAGCATGCACATGCTATGAGAAAGAGGCAAGAGTATTTAGTGTCCATTTGTTTATTTCTATTCCAGAACATTCTAGAGTTTCTAGCTAGCTCATCAGTGGAAGGCAAAAGCCATAGTCTCTCCTTAACTAAAAGCTTTATAGCAATTGACAGATTAAGTCAATGGATTCCCTACTTGAAGTAAAGATTTCAGAGTGCAATGGTGGTAGTATTACTTACTCTAAAATATTCCACTTAACTGTTTTTAATGGAAAAGAAAACCACACACTATAACCTGAAGAAAAAGAATGGTGTTACTGCACAAGAGCTGTGAATGAAGGCCGTATAACCAAACCCTTGCACTTGATTTCTAGAGCGGCTACACACTGCTAACACAAGGCTGTGTAGAAACGAGGCTAACAAAGAAGCCCGAGGGCCGTTCTGAAAGAACATCAAGAACACAAAGCTGCTCTCAGTCTCAGAGGGTTGGAAGAGAGTCTGGGCAGATTACAACACATAAGGGAGAATTCCAAAATCCTGGTATTATGAAGAAACAGGAGTAACTTAAGAAATCTAGGTGCCATGTAAAAGAAAACTCTGAAACACAGCTCTCAGAGGGACAGGGCAAAAATGAAGGGGGAAAAAAACCATCACTGGCAGTTGTAGAATAAGACAAAATAGAAAATGGCAAGATGTATGGTTGTAAAAGAAAAGGGAGCCATAGAGCTGGGATTCTTTAACCCTTCTCCAGCCACTAAAACAGACAAAAAACACTTAATTACTTAAAAGTAACAAACAGTCCACACTGACAGTGAAGGAAATTATTAACCTATGAGCACTGTATATTCCTTCAAAACATGAAAAATTTGAAAGTCCAGAAAAAAAAAAAAGAGAAAACAGAAATTGGTATATATCAAATGGGAAATACCTTCTCAACCCAAAACAATCACCACAGAGAAGGAAAAAGTGATTAAACCATTACTTCCAAGAGAAATGAGATATGCAAGCAAGCCACCCTGAATCAGAACTCTAAAATTAAAAATAAATAGATAAAATAAATACACAAAGAAATAAAGGCAGTAGCTGAATTTAGGCTGAAACGGGAGAAATACAAATCATTAAAGAAATGCAGCACAAACAGCAAGACAGCTCTAACTCAACAGAGATGCAGCATCTTTTTTGTTTTATTTTGTTTTGTTTTCCTTTTTGAGGCGGGGTTTCTCTATGTAACAGCCCTGACTGCAGACCAGGATGGCCTCAAAACTCAGAGATCCACCTGTTTCTGCCTTCCAGGTACTGGGATAAAAGGTGCGTGCCACCACTGTCTGTCATGATCTAGGTTAATGCCATCCTCTAAAACAAGAAGTCAAGGCTCTCTAGAAAAGATGATTCTAGAACTGAGATGGGGAGATGTATGTATGTACAGGTGGAATGGCTATATGGATGTATGGAAGGATGGACAGAGATAATGAACCTGGAGTTTCTTGTAAGAAAGGTTCAAAAAAGGTAGGGGACAGGTCAGTAGGACACAGGAAGGAGCAAGGGAGGAGCTTTCCAGTGGTCAAACCAGAACAATCTGAGCAACATGATCTAGAGTAACATCAGCTACGACCTACAGAGTAACATGGACATCTTTGCGTCTTTACTGATAAAAATGAACCAGTATGGAAGTGAGGCAAAGGGACATCTCTTCATCACAGGAGACTGTCAATTAGGAAGTAGTTAAGGGCCAAAGAAACGACAAAATCACACGAGGTAAATTCTTCAGTGGTAAACAGTGCTGTAAGCCCCACTGATAGATGCTAAAATAAATACATAAGAGTGTAAAGAGATACCAGATCCTCAAAAAAAAAAAAAAAAAAAAAATCTCCTTGAAGATATATATCAATTATAAAGAGGAAAAACTCTGACTTCACAGAGAAGACAGCAGACACCTTCTTAATTAAGGAAACAGATTAACATCAGTAATAAGACAGTGACATCATATACTCCAGATACAAAACATATCTCCTGATAGAAAGCCTTTACTTCATGTCACCACCACCACCCTCCAATGCTGGGAGTCAAACCTAGAGCCCTACACATACTCCACAGAACCCCAGACCAGTCCCACAAGCATTACCCTTTTGACTAATTTCTTCCCAAGCTTAAGATGTTTCAATTCTCACTGGATAAAATACAAATACCTTACTTGACCAAGTTTAAGGTTTTCCATAAACCTGTATTTTCCCTATTTAACTTTATCTTCTACTACTATTTGTGCATGTCCTCTCTTCCACTTCCACTTTGTTTCTTTAAAGCAATCTGAGCTCCTGGCCCTCACATTTTTTTGTTTTGTTTTTCTTGAAAGATGGTCTATCTTTATTTAAAGGATTCATAATGGATGGGCCTTGTGAAATTTCCCCCTTCCGTGTTAAGCATGTTTATTGGTTTTGTATTTCTTTGGGTCTTGTTTAGGCAGCCATGTTGCTAAGGTATCACAGGTTTACCTTCCCTGTTACTTCTTGGAGACACAATGACACAATGGAATTCCTGGTCCATGGACTCTTACAAACTTGCTGCCCACTCTTCTTAGATGTTCCCTCAGCCTTAGGAGCAGAAGTGGCACTGAAGCTGTATCAATCAGGCTTCAATTCAGTTATCAATTCCATAAGGCTAAATATTCCGGGCTTCTCTGAAACTTGGCTAACTGCTCCTTTTATATGTTTTTACAGTATTCCACACTGCACGCATTAAACACATCAAAATCAAGCAACCAACCAAAGCGGACTACAGACACATTGTCTCCAACACTCTCAAGCTGAGGAAGAAAGCCAAGCCTTGTTCACATGTATTCCCCAGCACTTCACCCAATGAAACAAATAAGGTACTGAAAACCAGAGTAACAAAGTACTTAGAAAAAAAAGTTATCTTTATGATTCTTAACTCAAAAGCAAATATTCTTTTTTTTAAATTATTTATTTTTTGATACTTTATTTACATTTCCAATGTTTCCCCCTTTCCAGGTTTCCTCTTTGGAAACCCCCCATCCCTTACCCCCCCCCCCCGCCTCTATGAGGGTATTCCACCTCCCACCCACCCGCCCACTCCCATATTCCCACAAAAGCAAATATTCTTTACCCCAAACATTGTGGCACTTAATTTTACTTCCATAAAAGATGTTAATTAGGTATATAACGTGACAAAATTTATAATAAAGTTTTAAATATCACCTCATTTTATAATTAAAATGATGCCCACAAAAATTACCATTTGGTAAAGAACAAAACATTATAAAGCACCAATGTCAAGATTACGTATTGATGTTCATTGATTACATATTTTAATCACAATTAGATATTTAAAAGTGAAAAACTTTAGTTTATCATTTATTCTATGATAAAGTTTAAAACCAAATATATAAATTAGCAACTCACTTAAAAGAAAAGATTCCACAAAATTAAAACATAACAAATATCAGAGATTTAATTTTGATGTAAGAGACAACATTGAATCATTTGGATATTATATACTATAAACACATGGCTAACACCATGTTCAAAGTATTATAAAACACAATCATTGAGCACATAAAGACTTGTAAAATAGGACCCCTACCCCCATAAAGCTCATAACACAATTTGGAGAACAAGGACAACCACTGGAGAACCAGGTGCAAAGAATCATGCACTGCCTCAGATTGTTAACATTTAAAAAGGCTGGAAATTTAGCTTTATTTATTGACTGCAGGCCTGGTATGACTGTGGAGAGGGGGACTTTCTTCTTCCAAGTTTTGGGAATGTAAAGACAAATTACAATCTATCAAATAAACCCAACATTCCTTAGCGTGACAAATGTAAAGGGCTCTAAAACAATACCAACAATACAAACTCTGCTGCCCAACTCTTGATTTCTTTATACTTAAAGAAAGGGAAGAGAGGTGCTGCTAAAGAGATGGCTCAGCATTAGCTATCTATCAGAGGCCCTGGTACAATTGTCTGTAATTCCCAGTTCCAGGGAATCCAAGCTTCTCTTCTGGCCTCTGGGCACCAGGCACTCAAGTGATACAAAGACATACATGCAGGGGAAACACTCATACACACACATAAGATAATTTTTTAATGAAAATAATCATGTTATGTATTCTAAAGAAGCAGCAAGAAAATCATAAGATTAGCCCAGACTATCTAATAAAATAAAATTTCTTCTGTAAAATAAGGAAGCAATCAAAAATAAAACAGAACATATCAAAACAAACAATGAGTTAAGCCAAAGGGTTTAACTAAATGTGGTGACCAAATGTGGGTTAGTTTGAAACATTTTTCAAAATGAGTTAAGAACAATAACAGAGAATAGCCTATGTGATTAAACAAAGAACCCATGAATTCATATTGGTTGGTATCAATGAAACAGCTAAGAAAGAAAATCCCTTTACAACAGAATGGAGTACTCACTAAATAATGTTAAGATGGGGGGGGTAGAAAAACACCATTTGCAATCCCTATATGTGTACCTGACTCACACAAGAATCATCAAGGAACACCACAACCATTACCTGAACATTTTTGGGTAAACTGATACAGATGCTTCAACAACAAAGGAGATGGTGGCATCTTTTATAATGGAAAAAACTGGCAGGTAAAATTTCCACTCAACAATCCAAGTAAACAGCACCAGCATCGTCAGACTGGCATCAAACTACCTCCAGAAGCACACGTCATCACGTACCATGAGACTGTGCCAGAAGGACATTACATGACTGTAATTACAAAGGCGCAAAAAGAACAAATCTTAACTGACAGACAATCCTACCAAAATAAAGGCCGTACCTCTTTAATACTACGGTTAAGGAAAGACCAAAAATGGTTGAACTGTTTCAGATTTAAACAATGCAAGAGCTACTGACAACTACATGCAACACATCAGAAGAAAAAAATGTTATTAAAAAATATTAATGGCACAATGGGAGACTATTTCAATATGAACTGTATCAAATAATAATATCAAGATTAAATTTCTTACATCCACCATACGGTGGTTATGGAAGAATGTGGCCCAGTTAGTAAGAGGTACTGGCTGAAGCATTTAGGAGGAAGGATCACAAGGGGCATAACTTACTCTTAAACAACGCAATACAAAAAATAATGGAAAGAGGGGGAAGAAAAAAGGAGGAGGGCAAAAAGGGAGAAGAGGAAAGGAGAGCTACACAGCAGGTTCCTAACACCACAGAACAGTGTATGTTAATGGCATATGATTCTTACATGATTTCATTGTTAGCAATGTACATTTCTAGCCAATACTATACAGGCACCTATACATTTAGGCTTAGCTGTGTTTCTGATCGTAACAAAACAAACACACATTCCCTGGAAACCACCAGAAGATATAATCAGGGAGCTTCAAACTGTAAATAAAATGATGTTTCTAGAATCTGTGGTCACTTTGCAAACACGCGCGCACGCGCACACACACACATACACACACACACACACACACACACAAAGTGACCAAGCAAATGTGGCAAATGTTGACAGCTTATCAACATAGGTGAAAGGTGGACAGGAGGTCACTATGTCACTCTTTTATTTTCACAAAGCTGGAATGTTTTCGAATATCATTTTTTTTAAGTCTTGTCAATACTAAAATTTTACATTTAGGAAAGTAAGCCATATCTAAAAGAAAAAAAAAATAACCTTAACTACTAGCTTCTTCATTCCCTTTCATAATTAATGTCATCAAATTAAATCTATCAGCATTAACAAGAGGTCTTCAGTATCAAAACAAACAGTATGCTAAAGTAGTATCCAATTTCCAAAAGCCCACTTCTAAGTCAACTGCTCATCATGTGGAATGAGTCTCACTATTACAAATAGCTGGTGGGTTCCTAGAATTGGCCACAAGTTTCAAATTTTTCCTTAACAAATACAGGTGAACTGGTAGTACATTTCTTGAATGCTGTGTTAAACTGGAGCCTTTCTGAAACAGCATGTGAAATTAGCTGGATAAAATGAAGGGAACGGGAGCAGGAAGAATGTTTATTAGTAAAGAACAGTAAGATTATTATTTCAAAACAGAAATAAATACAGTCTTAGATAGCAGGGCTACCATCACCCTATGAGCTTCCCAGGAAATGCCACTAATCTCCATAAACTCTCAAATTCCTTTATAATGCTGATGAAAATATGCTAATTCTTACAGAAAATGAATGTTAGGGTTTATGATCTAGAAAGAAAAATGTTTTAACCTGAGTTGAGAAAATAGGTTGTGGGTTATTTCAGTTGATTAGAGCAACCAAATTCCACTTCAACATTTCCTCAGAATTCACTCCTTATCAATAAGATGGTGGATACAGACCATAAGTGACCTGGTTCCTGATCTAGCAAAAGAGAGTAGCATCAGTTACAATATCCCAAAATGATGTTTATTCTGCAAATAATGTATGTATCCAGGGCTTTGGAAAGCATACAAGAACAGGAGAGAAAACTCATCAAGAGAGATTAAAACTGGAATCACAGACAAGATAACATTTGAGCTAGTACTTAAAGGATAGGTACTTCAGTAAGTCTATGAGCAAGGGAGCATTTCAATCACTGGAGGAAAAAAAGTAAACAAAGATACAGAAGCACTCATTCTAATAGTCAACATCTCCCAAGTACAGGCAGTGTACTGTTAATGACTGACAAGACCGATCTGCCTTTGTGGAGTTCATAGTCAGATAATGGAGAAAGACCACAAATATAGAGATAACTGAACAAATCAAACTACACAAATTTAAAAGTGTATTAAAGGAAATAATCCATGTATAGGTGTCCTCGTTTCTTTGGAGGGGGGCAAGACAATCTGACATTGAAAAGAATTTCAATTGAGAAAATGCTTCCATCAGATTGTCCTATGGGCTAATCTGTGAAGTATTTTCTTGATAAAAGGTTAATGTAGGAGGGCCCAGCCTCCTATAGGTGGTGCAACTCATGGACAAGAGTTCCAATGTTGTATAAGAAAGCAGGCTGGGGGGTGGGGGGGGATTGGATGGCTGGCGAGATGGCTCAGCATTTCAAGAGCACTGACTGTTCTTTTAGAGGTCCTGAGTTCAATTCCCAGCAACCACATGGTGGCTCTCAACCATCTATAAAAAGATCTAATGCTCTCTCCTGGCATGCAGGTATACCTGCTCACAAAGCATTCGTGTATCAGAGGGGGGGGGAGGGGGAGGGAGGGGGAAGAGGGAGGGAGGGGGGAGAGGGGAAAGGAGGGAGGAAAGAAGAGAGACAGAGAAAAAGAGATTGATTTTTTAAAAAAAGGAAAGAAAGAAGGCTGGGTCAGGCAGTGGTGACATATGCCTTTTATCCCAGCACTCAGAAAGCAGAGGCAGGAGGATTTCTGTGAGTTGGAGGCCAACCTGATCTACAGATCAAGCTCCAGGAGACCCAGGGCTGTTACAGAGAGAAACCATGTCTCAAAAAACAGAAAAGCAAACAAACACAGGCTGAGCAAGCCATGGACAGCCAGCCAGTAAGCAACATTCCTCCATGGTTTCTACTTCTGTTCCTGCCTCCAAATTCTGCCTTGAGTTCCAAGCACTTGAGGGATGAAAGCTACAGAATCAAGAACTCAAGGTCATCCTCCCCACATGGCAAGTTCAAGCCCAGCCTAGGTTTGTCTCAGGTGTGAAGGTGGTGGGAGAGCCCCCAGGAAGCTACTGGAGTAAATTACAGAAAGGTCAGTAACTCAGAATGAAGAAGCAATAGAACTAAAAGATGTGCTGAAGATAAATTGTGAAGAACAGGACTTGTGGGTGAATTAGATTTGAGAATGAACAAGAATATATTTCTGGCTTGAATGAAGTAATGTACTAAGGTAGGAAAGACCAGCAGAAATACAAGACGGTGGAAGAAAGAGGAGGGAGAGTTAAGGAGGAGGAAGAGGGGGAAGAGAAGGAAAAAAAGGAATAAGGAATAATGGAGAAGAAAATCTGGCTCTATTTCAGCTATATGATGTTTAAGATTCTAAATGGATGTCTAAGTAGCCAGCAAGCTTACGAGAATTCTAAGCTAGAAAGTTAAAAATTAGGAGTCATCACCTTGAAAACACATGGCTATTTCAGTGAAGAGCACCCAGCTGGTCTAGGCTAAAGCAGAGAAAGCAAAGGTTAATGGCTGAGGTGGATCTGGGAAGTCTGAAATGGAAGGGTCTTATCAGGTAAGCCATTGACTAACAACTGCAGTCACAGTAGCAGAGGATAACCGTGCAGGGTAAATTACTGCATGCTATAAAGTCAGTCGTTCTACGGTATCCACACATCCTACTGAATTCTCTCAACAACTCTATGAAGTCGGTGTTGTATATCCATACTTCACACAGTGAATGAGCTTCAGACACATAGAGGGCTTCTCAAAGAACACTAAGCAGCCTGCTTATTTCCCCTAACAGTCCGATTTTAGAGGGCAATCTCTTAACCTTGCCTACAGCCCTTCTACTGATCTTTCACACGCCTTCAAAGGTCTTGTTTCTGTTTTTGTTTTTAAACAACTGGCATACAGGTGTAGAGACGGCTCTGTGGTTAAATGTGCTTACTGCTCTTGCAGAGAGGACCTGCTCCTATCCCCAGCATCCACATGATGGCCTACAAGCATCCTTAACACCAATTCCGGAGGATCCAACACCCTCTTCAACCTCTGAGGATACATGTGGTATACATACATACATATGCAGCCAAAGTACACATAAAATACATTTTTAAAAAGAACTGGTCTGAATTTTAGAAATACATTCGGCTCTTACATAGTAGACAAACTTCTAGGAGTAAGGAACAAAGGTGAGCCAGGCAAACACAGCATTATGCAATGCCAGACAGAGTAACTTGTTTTCAGTAAGCCCACATTACAAGTCATCTTAACAGGTCAAATAGAAAGTAGTTCTTTGTGCAAAGTGTCATATCTCAAACAAGCCCAAGTCAAAACTGCATATGCACGCTGCTGCTCACAGAACAAGGAAAAAGGACCAGCTCATAGAACACAAGCTCACCACCCAGTACTGAAAACATTTCTCAAAGCGTAAAACTTTTGCGGATTTTTTTTAATCCACAAAGTCTGTACTTCTGCTTAGAAAATAAAACTAACATTAACTCGAAACAGCCATTAAAAGATGTGCTTGCTTTGAAGGTTGGATGTGGCTGTGGTATAGACAGAGCACCTGACTCACATGAGTGATACCCAGGGTTTGATCCATTTAAGAAAAGATATGCCTTGACTGGTATTTGCTAGCAAAGTGATTAATGTCTGATTTTCACCTATGTTAGGAAAGTGCTCTCTGCCACGGTCATCAGGCATGCATGCGGTGCATATACAAACATGTATGCAAATATGTAAAATATGTAAGAATAAATATTTTAAGGAAAAAAAGAAAAAGAAAGTGCCCTCTGGTTTCTGCACCACTAAGTGTTAACTAGTGTTAGTAAATTACCTACTACTACACAACACTATATAAATAATGGTATTCCATCCTACATACACAGTCTAATGTTTTAAACTTAGATACTTGTGATTTTACCCTCAGTTACTATGAAGACACCCTACATTAAAATTAAATGTGATATTTATCAATTAGGTTCGGTTAATACAAATATTGCTAAAATCTATAAAATATAAAAGTATTTATTAAATTAATGCCAGTACAGATTCTATGCTGTAATGTAATACTTTCTAATTAACAAATGAGCTTACACTATTTAATTATAGTAAACTGGAAGAGGGTGCACTTATCATTGGTTCACAGATAAAATAAATACAGAAGAAGTCATTTAGCTTCACAGACCAGGTAAATGAAGAACAAAAAATTAAAGATTACTTACTAATGAAAAGCTATTTCAAGTATATTTATTTCAGGTAGGTTGAACAAATACTTTTTTTCTGATTTCAAATGTTAAAGACCACATCTTGAAAACAGCTCTCATAACTAATACAAGACTTAACTCACTGGAGAGTAAGAAAATTACGTATATTCAAATCTAATTCAAAACAAAATTAGGGGAGAGACTAGAAGCAAGTCACAACTGCAGATCAAAAACCTAAAGTAAACTAGTCCAGTGAACATTTTACGGATGATCTGAGCACGAACTGACACTGGCACTGGGATAGTTTATTAAACTACACACATGAGCATTCTCCTGTACCAAGTCCTTTGTGTCACAGAGCATTCTCACACTAGCTTACATACCAAAACGGTCACAGAAAAGGATCCATGGAAGCAGGAAAGAAGGAGGGGACACGGTAACGCACCCTTGTACATCACGGCTACGCAGTGAGCTATGAAGCAGTGAGCTATGAGGCAGTGAGCTATGAAGCAGTGAGCTATGAACTCATCTCATTTAAACTGTATTGCCACGGGACAGGTGGCACAATTCTTTTCCATTTTATTGATGTTATTTCACTAATTTTGTCAGGAGTAAAGTTAGCATCTAAACCAAGATCTGACTAAAAATATAAATAAAGCAGCCTATCTTCAAGGTTTGCAAATCCTTTCATGAGATTATCTATCTTAAAAATTCATTCATTTTTCCTGTTTACTCTTCTTTAACTACTTAAACTGGAAAAGAAATCACGTCTCAATTTATAAAGACCACATTTACAAATCTTTTCAATCTCGGGAAAAAGGCAATAGTGATCATTTTCAATACACAAGGCAGTATTCTCCTTGCCCCTTCAGTGTTAAAAAGCATTGTAACATTCCTGTGAACCTTGAGCTTATCTTTAAAGGGGGAGTATGATATAAGACACAATGTTTGATATTTAAATGCTTCAGAAAATCCATGATTTCATCACTGAGCATTACAATGAAATTCTCTTCTTACCAGACTAAAAGATGCAAGAGGAAAACTGAGGGTTTTCCAAACAGACTAACAAGCATGCTACTTCCGAAAAACAAATCTGATTGTGGAGCCCTCCTAAATCATAAGACAATCTATTAAGATTTAACTACACTAGCAAACTTCACCTTCAAATATAAAGATGTAGTGAAAAAAAGAAAAAGAATCAGCATTTGAAACAACTCAACGTTTAAAAAACTTTATTTCCAATTTACCAAACCCAAAATAAAGGAAAAAAAAAAACCCTGTTATTTATCTGTTGTGAAAACATAAAAACAACATAGAGAATTAAATTATTCTCAAGGCATAATTCAACATGCTGACATTACAATCCTTTTTAAGGCTCAGAAAGCTATCCCTTTCTCTGATCACTAATTCTTCAATTTAAAATCCTATAGGATGAGTTAAGTGCAATTTTACCTTCATGAAGGACTATGATCATATGTGTAGAAACAGTATGAATTGAAGGAAATGGGTAAGTACATCTGAATTTAGAGGTCACCATTCTTCACAAACACTGACTGTTTTAATACATAAATATCCTTGGAAACCTTCTTACAACAAGAATTATTAATATATAGTCTGTAAGCATGCAAATAGCCAGTTTGGCTTTTCAAAGTGCTTTCACGATTTTAACATTATCCTCTCAACTTTTGCAACAAGAATCAAAGTAATTCCAACTCAATGAACCGACAACAAATACTAATTTTATTGTCTTATACAACATACAGATATGTCCCAGTAAACATTCCATTTGTATAATATTACATTTACTATAATTTAAATCATCTTTAAGGGAGTATGTCTCCCTAAAAGTTGCCATTTACAAGAAAAAATAGTGCTCTCCAAAAATATACAAAAACAAGACGAAAGTGTATATACAAATGTCATAATAGCATTAATAGTTACTTCATCCTCATTTCCTAAATTCTCAGGAAAAGAAATGTCATTGTAGTATGTTTAAAAAAAAAAACAAAACACTACTTTGTTTACCTTTTCCTCAGACCGTCCAAGTACTGCCAAGGTAACATAGATTTTAAAACTGACAACTAGACTACTTAGCAGTTGCCAAAACAACGCAGCTGGATTCTTAAAGGGAAAGTACTCTTGTGTAATATACACCTAATTACTGCTTTAGAGAACCTCACTGTCATACAGTAATGGAAGTTACAAGAAAGACATAAGAGAAACACTGCGCTGCGCTACAAACTTGAAAACTGTTATACAACATTAGTTTTAAAATATGTATACAGCTGCCAGTACATCACAGCAGGTCTTTCTAATTTCAATTTCTGAAATCCCAATTTCACAGTAAACTAACATACAGGTTAAGGCGATGGTGATTTCAGTCTACACTCGGTTCCCTTCTGGATCACGATGACAGGAGCTTCAGAGCTCAGGGACCTATTTAAGGTCCCAGCGAGCAAGAATTTGATAGTTACACTTTCCCAGGGAGAGGGAAGAAATGCTAATTCAGAAATGCTCACCTTTCCCAAACTTGTCTGCAGTATCACTGATCTTTAATCCTCAACTGTCCAAAAACAGATGATATCGAACCCAAAGGCAAAGTTTCCATCTCACCCTGCGCCCCGTGCGCGGCGGGATCTACCCAACTACAAGGAGCGGGTCCCTTCTGCAGCCCCTACTCCCGATTCCTTTCCCCGCACCCGCAGGTGCTCGAACCCGGCCACCGCCCGGGGCCAGCCTCAGACACACACCCTACCGCCGACAAACCAGCGGGATGTTCAGACCCCTACCTCCCGCCCCAGCGAACCAACCTTCCCCCCGAAGCAGAAGAGGGTGAACTTTAAGTGCGACCACAGGGCCGGACGCCCCCCGCACTGGCGGTCTATCAAGCGGGGAGACCCCGAGGTTCGTGACGCTGGAGGAATGGACCGAGTGGCTCCGCGGCCCCCTGGGAACTCCGTCAACTTTCAGGGAGGAGCGGGGCGGCGCGGCGGGGGGCCCCAGAGGTGACGCGCTCAGGGAGGCGGCTCAAGACGGCCCCCCGCGAGCCGCGGCCGCCGCGGCCGCAGCCCCCCGGGCTCGCCCCGGGGCACCCCGCCCCCACCTCAAGGGGCCGCGCCCCTCCGATTTCCCGAGGACCCCGCCGCCCCGCGCCCAGCCTCGCCCCGGTCTCCGGAGCCCCGCGGGCACCCCTCCTCGGCCTCGCCGCCACCCCCGAGGTAGCGCCCCCCCCCCCAGCGCGCCCCGACCCCCTTCCCAGCCGCCGCCACATCCCCGCCGTCCGCGGCCCCTCACCGAGTCTCCGCTACAGCCGGCGGGCGCACACACGCCGCAGCCCCGGCCCGGCCCGCCACAGCACTCCGCGCCGCCCGGAGCCGCCTCCTTCAGCCCGGGACTCGCCGGGACATCCGCGCACGGATCCCCACACCGGGGCTATTTTTAGGAGTGAGGCCTCGGCCAGACCGGAACTCGTTCTTCGCGGCGCGCGTGCGCACTGCGAGGACGCCTTGGTGTCCCTCCGCCGGCCTCGCCTCTCCCTTCCTCTCGGCTTCCTCTCTTTCTTCTCTCTCGAGCTCTCCTTTTAGGGTATATTTCTGCTCTCGGTGGGTCCTGAAGGGTTTGTCATGGGCAAGACAAGGGAATAGTCAGAGGGAGCCGCGCCTTCCCAACAGCTAGCGCTGTTCCACAAGGACAAGAGGGGCGGACTATGTTTTTCCGGGTGGGTGAGGCGACAGATCACCCGGCACAGGAAGGAGATGACGGCGGCTTGGCGCCGGGGCTGCAGCCTGGAGCGCGCTTCTCTCTGAAGGTCCGTGTTCTCCTGGAAGGGATACTGGTCACTTGATGAGGGCCTGGGCGTGGCGGGCCGGCGGCGTCGCGCCCCCGCCGCCTCCTGGACCAGCTCCGGCCCACGGCTCCGGTGACGCGGCGTGTGACCGGTCCCCGCGCTTGGTCCGCGACCACAGCCAAGGCCCGACACCGCGGGACGGCCCAGACGCCCTGTGCCGTGCTCGGGACCGAGGCCAGCTTCCCGCCCTCGTGCGCGCCGGGCCTGCCCAGACCTCTGCTCGCCACTCCCTCACTGTGGTCAGGACCACACCTGTGTCCGGGCCTGGACAGCTGCTGGGTCACCCCCGCTGGGCCAGCCGTTGGACCCTGGCCCCGGCCACTCAATCCCAGCAGGGTCTTAGAAAGCAAAGACACCTTGAGAATGAGGCAACCTGCCTGTTTGGGCTATTAATACTAGCTAATGTGGCTTTGAGATAAACTGTATTTCACTCAATCCTCACATCCCAGTGAAGTTCACTTCACTTTCTGTTCCCATTTGACAGATAAGAAAGGAAAACTAGAACCACTCTGACCAGGCAGGGCCACACAGCGTCAGAGAAGGGCAATGAGGATGTGAACTCCTAACAGCTTGATGAAATGATTTTTCTAAGGGAAAAAGACATCCTTGAGATAGCACTTGTGTTTAGGTAACTTACTGATTTTTGTTCAGAGAGGGCTTCTGGGAGTGAGCCTCTGCTGGTCCTCACCCCAAAAGTTGCTACCTCTGTAGAGGTCCTTAGAATTGGATTGTTTGTGTCCGAACCCAGAGGTGCCCATGCAATGGACACAAACCCAAACGTATGTTTTCATTCGAAGATGATAGACTCAATCCTGTGTCTAGAACTTTAAAACAAGTCTTTGGGGTGGGTAAGCAGATGTGCAGAGGCTGTGTGCAGAGGAACTGGGAAGTTACAAAGGAAACTGGAGGCTCACAGGCTTCCTCCCTCAAGGACAAGCAATGTGCTGGGGGGGAGTCTGACACAAAGGCAGTACAGAGATACCAGATACCAGACACTGGAAAATAAGCCCAGAGCTTCTGCTCAGAGCCTCGCTTCAGTGTTCAGGGGAGTTTGGTGGAGGGGGGTGGCAGGGAGCTGTTATCTTCCCCTCTAGCCTGTCAGGCTCTTTGAAAGAAAAAGGCCTGTGCCCAGACTGCAGGGCGGATTTTAAAACACTAAATCTGGTGTAAAGCAGCAAGGTATGTGGCAGTGCATGAGTTTTAACCCACCAGAAGCTGCAGCAGCTGTATTCAACTGCTCTACTCCAGGAGAATGCCTGCTTTGATGATTTCCATCAAAACTAAGGGTAAAGGGCAGTGAAGACTCCTCACCAGCTTTTCACCTTGAAAGAGAGGGAAGGACAAATTGTTTCAGAAGACACTTGACCCTCTCATAGCTCCCACATCCCTGCCCTCTGTATGCAATCCTACTGGGACACATGAGACTCAACTCCAGACTACCCACCCATCACCTAATGCCAAGGCTTTTGGTCATAAATGCAGCTGAGTTTTAGAGAGAACCCTTATTCTCAGCATCTGCATCACACTGTCATTGTCTAAGAATTAGGAGTGATCAGAGGATAAAAGGAGAGGGAAGAAGGAGGGGAAAGAAGAGAAGACAGCTGTTGGAAAATATATTACCAGAGCACACTCAACTGTTACCTAGAGTTAAAATAAGTATTTGGGGGAAGGTGTTGAAGCCTCTACAGATACTCAAAAACTTGCACCTGAAGTCCAGTATCCAGCAACTTCCCAGCACTCAGCGTGGCATGGACCATACGCCCAGCACGTCTGTGTGCTGCTGACTCCAAAGGAACTACTGAGGAGCAGCACTTCGTCCTCCTACTCTGTCTGGCCTCCTTAAAGCCACAGTGACCAGGCTACAGGGGCTCAGCATTGCTCTTCACTGACCTGAGTGAAGAACAGCCCTTCTTTCCACAAAGAGGCTGTCAAGTTACAGAGATGATCCCTCTTAAAACACAACCCAGCTTCTCAGTAACCCTGAAAGGTAGCAGCACAGTCAAGCAGTAGTTAAGGAAAGATGGTCACTAGGGAAGGCTTCTTAGAAGAGGCCGTGCCCATAGTGAATCTAAAAAACTGAGGGTGCAAAGGGACCCTTTCCTAGCTCTTAGTATGGAAGGAAAAGAAACAGGATCCATGGTCACCAGGTCAGCCTCTTCCTGCCTGTTACCTAACTGTCCCCATGCAGAACCCCCAGCAACTGCTTTGTGCACATCAGCCCATTCCCCCATCTGGAGGGTAAACCTTTTCCTACCTGGGCCATCTCTGGGCACCATTTGGTAGTTAGGCCCTTCTTTAAGTTAGTGCATCAGTGGAAGCACAGCCTTTCTATCTGTCTGTCTGTCTGCCTGTCTCCCTCCCCCATTCTAGAGAGGGAACCCCATAAAGGAAAAAGCTGTGATTTACTTCATATACTCACAGTTCACAGGGAGTACAAGTAAATAAATCCTTGTTATAAGTTGAGACTTTCAGCTAAGAGTGTTCTCCTTGAGGGCCTCTTGTACGTGGCACAAGAGAGGGTCCATGGCTAACATGGTGCAGCCTCCAGATGGAGGGCCAACAAGTAGTGGTACCTGGGCTAGAAGTGCTTGAAGGGAGGTGATACAGTATCTGAACATGCTGTCTTTTTGCATTTTACATCACCACCAGTGGGGAGATACCAACAGATATTAAGCAGGGGAAGAGCTTGATCTGTTTGCCATGTTGGGGAGCAAAAAAGAAAAAGTGTCCTAACAGATCAGAGGACCAAGGAGAAATGGCAGTGAAATACAAAAAGGGACTTTAGGCTGGGTTCTTGTATTAAAAGGGGATATGGATGGGACACTGGGGAAGTTTAAGGTCTGTAGTTCATACTTATATGATCGATTTTTATCAATATTGACCTCATAGTTTTGGTAATCATATCTTTATTTTAAATAAAATGGCAACTTCAAGGAAGAATGTAGTGAATTACTAGGCCAGTTTTGAAAGGTTTTGTCAGTCTAAAATTGTAAGATAAAATAATTTTGGAATAACGATATTCTTTTAGTATTTTATATAGGTTACAAACTCCCTAGTTATAATCTTTGGAGTTAAGAGAACTGACATGTTGGCTATGTGGAGTATTTTTATAATACAAAGTAATTTTAAGTCTCACTTCAATTTGAGCAATATTAAAACCACTGGTAAATGTTGATAAGTATTTTAGGGTGACCAATGTTCTGAGTAAAGGAAAAAATGTAGGAAAAATGCTTCTATTTCCAACACAAAGCAGTGGAGTTTCATGTCTGCATGTACTTGTTCTTAAACTTCAGAACCTGACACGTCCACAAGTAGCTTCTGTCATCGCCTGATGCATCCTCAAGCATTAGAGGTGCTGTTTCACTTTCTTATTTTAATATCACATGAGCTTTTATTCTCGTATGACTGATGATGAGAAGGATGAATGCAGGCTCTCGCAGAAGGGGATAAAAGAGCTTTCCTTGGCTCAGGTTCCATTCTTCCTTGTGAAAGTCTACATAAAGATTCAATAAACTTGAAAAACACAAAAACTCAAATCTTTGACAGCTGGGTGTTTTACACGATTATACTTCAAATAAGTCTTTCAATTCCTATTATATGTTGTCATTTTGTTATAGTGTAGTTTTTTTCTTCTGTACAGAGTTTATTCAGATTTTGCAGTGCTCTCCAATAGCTAGCCATAGACTCACTTGTCAATTATTGTAATTCCAAACCTTGAGTTTGTTGTCTTTTCACTTTCTGTATCGTTCCACAGAGAGACTGTTTCACATACACACCTCAGCATCCACCCACATTGGATGCTTGCATATGAAATGCTCATCATGGCTCTTTGCCTTTCTGCTCTTCTCACGGATGTTTCTCCTGAAGGCTGGCAATGTCCTTTGGTCCCACCTCAGTAATTTCTTTCACAGTGCATTCCAGCATGACAAACCTCTGCTATGTCTACTAGGGTGTCCGCTTAGACCCATTCTGGGTCTAAATGTCCCCAAAGATCCCTCATCCAGAGAAAATGATAGGTTCTCTCTATGACACATTTGCAAATTATTCTCAAACGACAACTCACAGTCTAGCAGGAATTTATATCTGTTAGAAATGCAAGGTGTTGAGATTTGAAGCAAATTTGGTAAAGATTTGAAGCCAAAAAGGTAAAGCTGCAAATTTGGAATCAAATAGTCCTTTGTTTATGTCACATTGCTAACAAATCTTTCCAGGTGTGTTACACTGGGTAAATTGCTCAACTTCTCAACTCAAACTTCTTGTGTAAAATGATAGAAATTAGGGTATTATGAGGATTGAGTGACCTATGTAAAGTGCTGCAATAAGCTCCACATTCCTACCCCAAATGACAACTTTATGTTTGATTGCTCTATGGACATCTACAAAGACCCTAATAGATGCCAAACCCTGTCCTATGCCCTGAAAATAGACAGGACCCATGTTCCCATGGAGCTTGTGGCCTTGAAGGCAGATCATAAAAGATACATAAAATATGTCAATAAGGGCTATGATAAAGACAGAAAAATCCTCTATGCAGAGAGAGGAATTGTGCTGATACTTTAGCTTTGGGTACAGGGAAGGCTTTTCTGAGGCAGTGGTCTTTAAGTCGAATGCCCAAAGTCAAAGAGTGATCCAAGTAGAGGGAAGACTGAAGTGTTTGGCGAGAACTGAGGTTAGTCTGTTCAAAGTACAGAATGGTCACAAGCATGGAAGGTCAGTTGGGAGACAAGTTTAAAGCCACAAGAAGGCTGCAGTTCGATGTCATTACTTATGCAGAAAAATGAAAAGAAAAAGGTAGATAAAATTACCAGCAGGTTAATACGAACTGCTTCTTTACTGTCTGAAACAGGCTTGAGGCTGTTTGTTGGACCACTAGCCAGCTATTTATTTATTTATTTTAGCTGTAAGAAACTCAGCTTAAACCATCGAATGCCATAAATTAAAGAAAGCTCTATTGGTTTGTTTGCCTGAAGATTCAAGAGTACAAGGGTTGCCTCCTTAGCTATAGCTTTGCTATTTGTGGCTTCAGTTATTGGTGGTCACTGGAAAAAAATACAACAGAATATTTTGAAATAGCAAGAATCACATTTACATAACTTTTATTAAACTGTATTCCTATAATTATTCTATTTTATTATTGGTTATTTTCTGTTTTACATATTCTATATTTTTTATTCTGTGCATGTGGATGCATGGGTACATGACTGCCTTGCATGTGGAGATCAGAGAACAATTTTTGAGAGCTGGTTCTCTTCTTTCTCCATGTGGGGCCCACAGAGGAAACATCAGTCATCAGGCACAGCAACTACCTTACCACACCCACATCTTGCCAGACCCCTACTTTTAATCTTTGCTTTCCCTAATCTATTTTATGAGTACACTGTAGCTGTCTTCAGACACACCAGAAGAGGGCATCAGATTCCATTACAGATAGTTGTGAGCTACCATGTGGTTGCTGGGAATTGAACTCGGGACCTCTAGAAGAGCAGTCAGTGCTCTTAACCACTGAGCCATCTCTCCAGCCCAAGCTTTCCCTAGTTTATAAATTAAATTTTATCATGGATGTCTAGATATGTGAGGGGAAACATATCATATATAGGGGTTGGTAGTGTCTGAAGTTGAGGCTCTCACTGAGGGGCTTTTTTGTATCCCCTGTAGATAAAGGGGGCCACTAAATTCTAGTTTCAACATTTCTGGTGGGACTGAGTTGGCACCTCCATTTATGTCCTCTCTCCACTCTCTTCGACACCTCATTATGTTGCTCTCACTCATGGGCAAGGATGCCTTATGAATAATTCTGCAGCAACCCTAGTCTTAGAATTTCCTATTTAGCAATTTCTTTCAAAATAGAGTTTTGTTTTGTTTTGTTTTGTTTTGTTTACTAGCAAAGTTTCACTTGAGCCTGGTTCAGTTACATGTCTCTGAACCAGTCACGACAGCCAAGGTGCTAGGATGGTCTGATTGGCCAAATCTGGGTCACTAGCTCACCCTCTGGAGTCCTGAGAGGGTTCAAACTCACCCAAAACCCAAGGATAAGGTGATTGACAAGGAGGGAAATTATTCTCCCCAGATTAGAATGCTAGTATCGGAAGAAGAGGTCCTGCTTGCCAGACAGTCCAAAAGAATACAGAGTTCACAAGCAAATATGGGTTGGATGCTTACATGAGGTGAGCTGTAAGTGGCAGAGCTGTAGTCCATACCATTGATGCTAACCTTGCACTCCTGTTAGGAAAGAGACATGAAAGATAAGTCCGAAGAAACCTGGCAGATGCTGCCATAGCATCTTCAACCTTCGCAGACCTGAAGGCCGACTCTGGTTCTCACTCCCACTCAGTCCTCAACCTAATAGAGGATTCACATATTTTTGCAACCTGCAAACATTTCAGACAAATCCATCCCATCTTCTTGCAGGAGCTGTAGCTACTGCACCACATTGTCATACAAAGCTTGCCTCACCTAGGCCTTTCTGAGTCATGCTGCTCTTGAGTGTCATCCCTGTGTAGCCTTACATGGTATGTAGTATCCTTGTCTTCTAGGTGATGAGGATTTGTTTCTGGTCAACTGAGGCTCTGCTCATTTTTCCAGTGCCTAGTGTCTTGTGTTACTTAGGGCAGGGAAATCTCTTCTTCAGCATGGGGTGGCTAGCAAGTGATCAGCTCACAGCCTTTAGTTGCCTTTCCAGAAGACCTTTCTTTAGGTCATTTCCTGTGGGCCCTAACTGAAGGATGCTAGGCCCCAGAGGCTAGGAATTCTTGCAGGTAGACTAGAGATCACCACACACAGCTGGCTCCAGACCCTCTCCTTGGATCTCCTTCTTTTATTGGGAAGTCCAACCAGCGTTCATGAGGTCTTTCTCATTAATGCTTTCTCTACAGTCTGGCACATAGTAGGCTTTCAATAAACATCCTGGGCATGAAAAACAAAACAACTCTCTATGTTCAAGATCAGGCAGTGGAAGAATACTTTGGTCTACCTAAAATCTTGGTTTAACTTAGAATCAAAATGAGCCACTCAGAAAATCCAAGAATGGAAAATCTATTTCACGCTGGGCTTTACCAAGGAACTATATCATAGAGATCAGAAAGCCGTGTTCATGTTAGTGAAATATCAAAATGGCCTCTAAAAAAGAATAGGCTTCATTTTGTGCTTAGATTTTCAATGAGGTTCCTGTTTTTCTCAGAAATCTCAACCTCTGCTGGGTAATTGCACAATTCCTGACTTTGCTCAGCCCGTGTAGTCTTGGCACGATCAACATTTCTTGGTACATGCTGTAGGCAAGATTTTTATGAGGCCTGATTCTTGTCTTGGCTTCATTTGATCATGTATATCTGTAATTCAGCACACAGATGAAAGCAGACAGCACTTCTCAGCACCAAGAGGGGTGAGTGCCACAGAAAATGATAACATGTTTATCGTACACACACCTACAGGAATGCAAAGGGCTTTCCAGCAGCCCTGCTCTGGCACGTACTGCCCTGTAAGCACACTGTTTGAAGGGGCTAGGTCCTCTCCTGGAGAATCATTTACAATTTCCAGAAGCCTAAAGAAATGGAATGTAGCCCTCAGAAAGGAAAAGGGACTGAAGAGTCCTGTCAGAGTTCCTTGTGGAAGTTCCTATACCAGCTTCTCAGTTTCTCTCCAGAACTCCATGCTAGAGCACAGTGGCAAAATAGAGGTTACTGGAAGACCACAGTTTTTATGTTTCAGGGTAAAAAAGATGAAAAGGTTTTGTTGTTGTTGTTGTTGTTGTTGTTGTTGTCATTGTTTTTAGGGCATTGAGTTGCCAAGAGTTTATAGAAACAGAATTCTTGTACATTGTTAGGGAGAGTGAAATTGGTACAGTCTTTTTAGGAAACCAGCTGACTAATATTTGCCATCATATTAAGTGTGCATCCCTGTGACCTAGCCATTTTCTGTCAAGGAGTTTTCTCTATGGAGTACTTACCTGTATTCATTACATAATTATTTATAATAGCCAACTAATTAAAAAAAAGAAACAAATACCTATCAAATTGAGAGCAGATAAACAATTTTTAGCACAAACACACAAGAGAATACTATTCCTCTGTCTTATACATACAATGGTCCCCCCTTCATCCAAAGGGGTTACGTTCTAAGGCTTCAGTGGGTGCCTGAAACTGTGGCTCATTTATGAATTATATGTATACCATGCCCCACACATCCCAAAGCACTGCTACATAGTTCCAGAATCAATCTGCCCTTCACATGCTATGTTCTGATACCTCCTTTGCAGCAATACTTTTGCTAGCTGAGGCCATACTTAAGTTAAAATAAGGATTATCTGAATGCAAACACTGTTGCATGATTATAGTAGATCTGATAACCAAGAAAAGTGCAAGGTAGCTAACAGGAGGGTAGCATATACAGTGTAGATACACTAGACAAGGGGATGAGTCATATCCCTAGCAAGACAAAGTGAGATGGAAAGAATTCAACTTACTTAGAAGGCAACACAATTTATAACTCATGGATTTGAGCATTTTTGAAAGTTTCCATTTGTATTTCAGACCATGGTTAACCATGGGTACCTAAAAGCACAGAGTGAAACTCCAGATGTGGAGGAACTACTGCTTATGACAAAGGAGTAGTGTCAGTGTCCCTCGACATGGTCATTTCTGGAGGCAACTGTGGGTAGGTGCTTCAGACTTCTAATCCAAAATGCTGTTGAACATCCTGGAGAGCACAGAGCAGCCCCTCTACAGTGACAGAAAGGAAGTGTCCAAAACAATCTGTTGTCAGTGCTCAGCTAAGAGATCCTTCTAGACAAATCTAAGTTTCTCTAAAGAAAAGCAGTAGCTGCCTGTGAGAGGGGAAGTTGGGTATGACCTTTCACCAGGGAGGTGTTGTATGTGTGCAGATTCTCCATATGTATTGTTAACGTCGGTGTTAAGCAGTGTTCAAATGTGCGTTCTCATGTTTTCTCTTGCTGGGTGTCAGGTGGGAGCTGGTCCCAGAGCAGGTATGTATTTATCTTTCCTCAGATCCTCTTCTTGCTAAGAGTAAAGAGAAACAGGGAATAAGGTGGAATTGAGAGAAATAATTTGAAATTCGTACATTTCTGAGCCATTTCTGTCACCTGGAGAGAGAAACATCCTAACTTTGTTCATTTCTAAAGTAAATATAAAAAAAGTGTAGATTTTGATGCCTGCCTCTCCTCACATTGACTTTAGAGCTTGGAGATCTAGATAAAATACTCTGTCCCTTCTCCCAGCATCGATAAGGTAGACAAACAACCCAGAGCTCTTAGGGTCTGATAGCCTTCAGGTGCAAATTTTATAATTCAAATAACAAATTTTCTCTTGAACTATCTGAAACACACATTAAGAATATAACCACAAAAGTTTCCCAAGTTAGATCTAGGCAAAAATGCTGACTTCAATATTATCTACGATGACAAGAATCTGAAAATAATAATAGAGGCCAGGAAAATCTTATATAAATGATATCATGATGCTCGTATGGAATGCTCTTCTGCTGCTAGACATGAGCCAAATCCCACCTGTCCATATGGAGTTATCTTAGGGTGGTCTCAGAGAACATTCACACCAACGTGGGATTTCAAATCCTTCTTCACACACAGACAGTTCGCTTTGGGGAAAGAAGATGAGAAGCTCATCATCTCTTTTTCTTGGAAGAGCAACTGAGGCAAGGATTGAGAGGTCACCTCCAGAAACTTTCTTTTGACATTTTGTACTGTGTCATATGCTGTTTATATAGCCTTCCTGTGCATATGTGCATGCATTATCATTTGAAATTCCTTTATGACACCAGAATGGTAAAAACATATAACCCATGTAAATGGTGTTTTCTCCCATGTTTTTATTTATGACAAATACACACTGTACTGGCAGGTTTTGTGTGTCAACTTGACACAAGCTGGAGTTATCACAGAGAAAGGAGTTTCAGTTGAGAAAATGCCTCCATGAGATCCAGTTG
The DNA here is from genome assembly GCA_028551405.1 of Uromys caudimaculatus. Taxonomy (NCBI): domain Eukaryota; kingdom Metazoa; phylum Chordata; class Mammalia; order Rodentia; family Muridae; genus Uromys; species Uromys caudimaculatus. Next base: position 122,687,516 of record CM052703.1, on the reverse strand, counting down.
TAAGGCATTTTCTCAATTAGTGATCAAGGGGGGAGGGCCCCTTGTGGGTGGTGCCATCTGTGGGCTGGTAGTCTTGGGCTCTATTAGAAAGCAGGCTGAGCAAACCAGGGGAAGCAAGCCAGTAAGTTACATCCCACCATGGCCTCTGCATCAGCTCCTGCTTCCTGACCTGCTTGAGTTCTAGTCCTGACTTCCTTTCGTGATGAACAGCAGCATGGAAGTGTAAGCTGAATAAACCCTTTCCTCCCCAACTTCTTCTTGGTCATGATGTTTGTGCAGGAATAGAAACCCTGACTAAGACACACACAATATATAAATACAAGTTTTCTTATGATGGTTCAATTTATACTTTTTGACCTGACTCTATATGGGAGGAAGTGATATGCACTCAATAGAAAGGTACTAAGATTTGGAAGTTTGGGGACAGCAAGATAGCTCAGCAGATAAAGCCCTTGCCACACAAGCCTGATGACCTGTGTTCAACCCATGAAACAGCGGAAAGATCTCCACGTGTGCTGTGGCATGCATGTACTGATACACACGCAGCATACATGGACAGATTTTTTAAAATATTTAGAATTTTGCTGTTTCTGGGCTTGTGATATAAATAAAGTACAGTTCTTTCTGTCCAGCATCAACAATCAGCAGTGAGCCACACATGGCCAGCGTCACCAAGAGAAACAACCTGTGCGCTATAGCTATCGTGAGTTCTAGAGTTGAAGGAAGGCTGTTTTGCTTTTAATTGTGTGTGTGTGTGTGTGTGTGTGTGTGTGTGTGTGTGTGTGTGTGTGTGTGTGTGTGTGTGTGTTTAGAGTACAAATTGCAGGAATCAGTTCTCTCCTTCCACCATGTGGGTCCCAGGGATCAAATTCAAGATTCATGATTGTCAACTGTGGCAGTAGGCACCTTTACCTATTGAGCCATGTCCCTGGCCCAATGACAGGTCATTTCAAGATAAAATTCTTGTGATGAAAGTGTTCTTGGGTGGGTACAAAGCCCTGTGTCTCCAAATGACATTTTGTGTTTCCTCTTGGCAGGAAATCTAAATCTTAGCCAACAGGAGTCCAAGTGGACTATTTAAGTTGAATCTTACTCAATCTAGAAATCACATTGTAGTAGTTTGAATGAGAATGGCCCCCATAGGCTTATATGTGTGAATGCTTGGTTCCCAGTTAGTGGAACTGTTCAGGAAAGAATAGGAGGTGTGGCCTTGTTGAGGTGGGTGTGGCCTTCTGGAGAGGGTGTGTTGCTAGTAGTGAGGTTTGAAGTTTCAAAAGCCCAAGCCAGGCCCAGGCGCTCTCTCTCTCTCTCTCTCTCTCTCTCTCTCTCTCTCTCTCTGCCTGCTGCCTGTGTATCCGGATGTAAAGCTCTCAGGAACCGCTGCATGCCTGTCTGCTTCCTGCCATGATGATCCTGAACTAACCCTCTAAAAGTAAGCAAGCCCCTATTTACTTAAATGCTTTCTCTTTATAAGAGTTACCTTACTCATGCTGTTTCTGCATAGCAATAGAGCAGTAACTAAGACACCCATTCTTCCCCTTTTCATGGATGGAAAGAGACTCTGGTTCAGGACCACTCTTTCTAACTATCTGCATTGCCAGACTTCCACAGTTCCTCTTGGTTCTTAAGCACAGTCAACTCTGGTGTAAGTGTCTTCTCAGATTTTGATGTAGTGTTCCCTCACCTAGCTGCAGAGCTCCTGGATCAGACTCTCCATATTTTACAAATTATGTTTCAAACTCCACTGGACCAAGATCTGTGAGACAGATCTGCTCCATTTGCTTCCTAGGTGTGGTTCTTAATTTGGCTACCTCAGGATTATCTGAAGAGCTTCAAAACATGTCAGAGCTTCACGTTTCCCCAGCATTTTCTGATTTAATCAGCCTTGACCACAGCCTTGGCATCATTTTAAGACTTCTTAGGTGATTTTGATGTGCGCCCAACCATGAGAACCACTGTTCCAGTTTCCTCATTTAACTCAGTTGGCTGGCTGCAATCTTAAAGAGACCGCCCCTCGTGATCAGTCCAACCGTTGATGCAGTAGGCTCTACTCTTTTCTTCTCTCTTTACTCTCTAACATAACCCATCATTTCTGGATTAAGTAAGCATGGTTTTGGAAATACCCAGATAGATAATGGCTCTATGTAAGAGGAATTAATTTGCCACTCCTACAATGCAGGAAGTGTCTACAAACAACCAGAGAAAGGCACATCTGAATGAGATCTCAGGATATCCCAGAACCATACTGGAAGGGGTCAGCTCCTAGAACAATCCAGAGACGGATAAGTCACTGAGCAGCTTGGAGTAGATCCCAGGCCAGAACTGTCCGGTGCATAGGAAGAGAGTGCCTGCAAGGCCTTTGATGTGACTAACTCAAGGCCATTCCAGAGCTGCTGGAGCAGAACCCATCTTGGCAGCATGGCTGATGGGGGATGGGAGACCAGAGAAGGAAAACCATCAGGACACTTGCAATGTTCTGTTGTGCATCTGCTAGAAGTAAGTCTTTCATCTGAATTCCTTCAGCACATCTCATGCCTGTGTGGTGGGAGCAGCTGTTCTTGCTTTGCAACAGGACAGTAGGGTTCATGGAGTTCCCACAGCAAGTACTGTGGGTGTGCACATAGAGCTCCCGAGAAATGCTCATGAAGACAGAGCTCATGCTACGCTAGGGTTCTATCCACAGGCCACTGAGGACTCTTTATAGGGGCTGGAGGTACAATCAGGGTCTACTTCAGGAAGGCAGGAATCCACGTGATGGACAGATCAACTCTTGATGCTTAACACCAGGTGACACACAATAGTCCAGTCATTGGCCCAACAGGTGCTGAGACTTCCATCTCATTAGTTGCTACAAGATCCTGGATGTATCACAAAAGAATCCAAGGTCAGCCATTTGGTTTGTATAACCCCAGGAGCCCCAACTGCAGATCACAGCTGTCCTTAGCTTCAGGCAGGCAGGCCAGCAGCCACTAGCAGGTGCCTACCATAATTGCTGTGGCCCAGAAGTTGATACCTTAATCATTCAGCTGTTGCACATTATATGAAGCATATGTCATTGTTGTTTAGTGGATGGTTCTTGCGCTACAAGTTTATAGATGGGCTGTGATCTCAGTAATTTATTTATATAGGAAATAGCTTTCCATGCAAGACATGTAACAACATGGGAACAACACTCCTTGACCACACCAAATCTCCCTGGAACAGATATTTCCTTGTTTTAAGAGGGTTTTTTTTTATTCCTGGCTTATTAAAGGCATTTTAAAAGACAATCATCAGGATTGCACATAACTTCGGTTTTAAATCAATATCAAAAAAATAAAATTGAGACTCCACATTGTTTAATAGATACATTGAAAGCAAACATGGGGATGACAAACTAACTTCAGGAGGGAGAACTCCCTCACAGCACTAAGGAAAAGAGGGAGAAAGGGGAAACTGAGACAGGGACCCAGCGATGCTGTATATTCAGATTTCACACAGAAAAGAGCCAGTGAGATGGCTTAACAGGTAATGGCACTTGTCTGACAACCTGACTCCAACCCCCAGAGCTCATAAAAAGTCAGATGCAGTGGTGTACACCTGTAGTTCCAGCTTTTCTATGATGAGAGGAGAGGCAGAGACAGGAAACCATCCCAAAAAAGCTCATGAATGAGCTAAGGCTGGAGTACGCAGCACAGGGGCAGAGACAGGAAGAAAGAGACTGCTTCATTCAACAAGATGGGAGGAGAGAACAGATGCCCAAAGGTTGTCTTCTCACACACACACACACACACACACACACACACACATACACACACACACACACACACACACACACAAATTAATCAAATTACACAAAGAGAACTGAAAGAAATATAGCAAATATCTATTATACCAGTGTAGGAGAAGCTCCACAAATATGTACTTACATTTTTCTGTAATTTTTTTTGTACCTTTGCAGTTTTTAAAAATAGTATTAGAGATCAAACCCACAGCTTTACACGTGCTAAGCAAGCTGAGTTAGATACCCAACCCCATTTTACCTTGTTCTTTTTTTCTTTTGAGACAGGGTGCCACTAAGTTACTTAGACTGCCCTTGGACTATAATCCCCAGCGAGGATTATAGTCTATGCCTTCAGGTTCATCCCTCTGAAACTTTGTAACCAAACAAACATTTTTTTATTTGAATGAGAAAGAGTAAAAATGGCAGTGTGCTTGATATAATTTAGATGTGTGCAGCCATTTCTCAGAGGTCCATGCATCTCAAAAGGTCCTTTTGCCTGGAAGATGATAACAGAATGAATAGATGTGAAGTTTGGACACATAAGACCTAATGACATTAGACAGCACCCACATATTTGCTTAGTTCTCAACACCGTGCTCACTAATCTGCTTAGGTACTGGGACAAGCCTGTACTTGGGGACTCACCCAACAAAATGGTTTCTCACTTGAGTTCTCAATGCATAAGTCTTATCATAAGTGAGCCAGCAAGTCTCAACCTCTATGTGGTACTGTGGTGAGAAGGATCCACGACAATTGATTACTCCGTGGTATTATTGATAAACACTTTGGAAGTTTTTAAGGCTTTAGGCTGCTGTGTCTATTTCTTTAGGTGCCGATATCTACCAATGCATTCTTACAGACATCCTCATTTAGTTTTTGTAGACACTGTCAAAACTGTTTTCCAAGGTGGTTGTACTCACCTACATTCTCTCCAGCAATGGGAGGACATATTCTCCCTATAGCATCCGTTGGTCCTTACATGCTTTTCTTTCTTTTTTTTTTTTTTAAGTCAAATAATTTATTAGCACATAGAACCCTCCATAAAAATATTGCTTTGTGGTCTGTTGGGAAGGAGCATAGGCAGTGCCTGTACTTGGTCAGTATCTTCAGTGTGCACCTCCAAATCCCAGCCCAGTTGTGTAGACCTCATTTTCATAGCTGCAGAATATGGTTTGGGTCAGGTGGGTGGGGCAGTCCTGCCACTCATTTTGAACACTGAAGCTCATCACTCCATGGTTTTCACACTCTCAGCTGTCTAAATGTACCCTCTACCCACAGGAGCAGTGACTAAGGAACCTTTGGTCCCCACTTCCCTGGTCCATGGTGGAGGAAGGGCAGGCCAGGCAGGCATGAGGCACAAAGAGTCTTTATTGGGTTCACACTAGGAGTCCATTGGCCTTGAGGACTCTGTGAACTTACAGATCTTCTTCTCCACATTCTTTTCTGCCTGTTTCCGTAGCCTCAAGAGCTGCTGCTTCTTCCGATAGTGGATCTTGGCCTTTCCCTTCCGTTTCTCCTCCAGAGTGGCTGTCAATGCCTGGTACTTCTACTCAACCTCATGAGCCAGACGTCCCAGGTAAGCAAACTTCATGGTAGGCTTCAGCCGCACAACCTTGAGGGCAGCAGGGACCACCATTGCTTTTTCTTGTCATAGGGTGGAGGGATCCCATCCAACATTTTGAGGTGTTCCAGGGCAGCCTGGCCTCTCTTGGTCTTGTGGGGCAGCATGCCTCGCATAGTGCACCAAAAAATGCTGCTCAGGGCTCGGAAGTTCATCTGCTTTCGAAGAAAGGCCAGATACTTTTAACTTGTTTTTGTAGAAATTTCCAGAAATGTTGATGACCTCACAGCGTACAACCACCACCTTCCGGCCCAGCAGAACCTGCTTGGCCACAATGGCCGCCAGACGTCCCAGAAGATGGCCTCGGCCATCCAGTACTAGAACCTGCCTCTCTGCCATCTTCGGCAGCCACCTGGGACCTTACATGCTTTTCATTTCGTTGGTTTGTTATGTCTTCATTTTGTTTGTGTTACTATGACAAAACACGGTGACAAAAATCAACTTGGTAGGAAAGGGTTTACGCATACTGATCACAGTCTTTCATGAAGAGAAGGCAAGGCAGAAACCTGGAGTTAGGAATTGAAGCAGAGACCACGGAGGGGTGCTGCTTACTGACTTGCTCAGCTTGCTTTCCTATAGACCCAGGACCAGGACCACCAGCCCAGGGGTAGCCTCACCTACAGTGGGCTGGGCCCTCCCACATCAATCACTAATTAAGAAAATGCCCCACAGGTTCGCTTACAGACCAACCGTAGGGAGGAGGCATTTTCTTTATTGTGGTTTCCTCTACTCAGGTAATACTAGCTTGTGTCAAGTTCACAGAAACAAAAACAATCAGGACAATTAATTTTTTTTTTTTTTTTTATGTTTTGATTCAGGGTCTCACTTTATGCCTCAAGGTGTCCTGGAACTCACTAGTTAGCCCAGGCTAGACTCCAACTCTCAACAATCTTCCTCATTTGGCTTCCTAAATGTTGGGGTCACAGGTATGAGCCACCACACTGGTTTGTACATTTTAGAAATAAATATGTTTTAATTACATTTTCTTGGTATTTGTTTGTTTATTTTGGGGTTGGGGGAGCTGTACGTATCAGACAGAGCATGAGTACAGCTACTTGCAGTAGTTGATACTGTCTGTGCTGATTTGAATGAAAATAGCCCCCATAGCTCTTATGTTTGAATGCTGAGGCACCAGGGAGTGAAACTGTTGGAGAAGGCTTAGGAGGTATGGGCTTTTGGAGTGATTGTGGCCTTGTTGAGGAAGAGTGTTGTGGAGGCAGACTGTGGCCAGGCCCAGAGGCTCTCTCCTTGCCAGCTGTCTGAAGATCGGGATGCAGAGCTCTCAGCTACTGATCTAGCACCGTGGATGTCAGCTTCCTACCGTGATGCTGATAGACCAACCCTCTAAAACTGTAAGCAAGCCCCCAGTTAAATGATTTCTTTTATAGGAGTCCTTTTGATTATGGTGTCCCTTCACAGCAATAGAACAGCAGCTAAGACACTGTCCTTCCTTGTGGAACCTGGGAATCAAACTCCAAGTCTACAGGCAAGTGCTTTTACCTGTTGAGCCAGCTTAACTGCAGGAAAAGTATTTCTGGTGGAACAATAACTTTTCCCCATAATTATTAAATTCCATACAATGTGGTAATTAATACAATAAGGTTACGTACATTCAACATTTTAACGGAGCTCCTAAGCTATGCCTGCCAGTGCTGGACCCTGGATGTTAACAAACTCTAACAGCTCTACTTCCCCAGAAGATATCTTACTGAGCTGATTTTGTATTTTCCTAGTTAATAAGGAAACAAGCCACCTAAAGAAATGCTCAACATCCTTAGTCATCAGGGAAATGCAAATCAAAACAAGTCTGAGATTCCACC
>CM052703.1:122664675-122679812 GCA_028551405.1 Uromys caudimaculatus | reverse complement strand
ATAATAGTCAGAAGCTGGAAACAACCCAGATGTCCCTCAGCAGAGGAATGGATACAGAAAATGTGGTACATTTACACAACGGAATACTACTCAGCTATTAAAAACAATGACTTAATGAAATTTGCAGGCAAACGGATGGAACTTGAAAATATCATCCTGAGCGAGGTAACTCAGTCACAAAAGAACGAACATGGGATGTACTCACTGATAAGTGGATATTAGCCCAAAAATTCGGAATACCCAAGTTTCACTTAACAGTAACCGCTGGGCTGAGAGTGAGGTCCCAGATGGAGGAGTGGGAGAAGGGACTGAAGGAGCTGAGGGAGTTTGCAGCCCCATGGAGGGAGCAACAGTGTCAACTGGCCTGACCCCCTGGTCCTCCTGGAGGCTGGACCACCAACCAAAGAATACACATGGAGGGACCCATGGTTCCAACCACATATGTGGCAGAGGAGGGCCTTGTTGGCCATCAGGGGGAGGAGAGGCCCTTGGGCCTGAGGGTGTTAGAGGCCCCAGTACAGGGGAATATACAGGAGAGGGTGGGAAGTGGAATACCCTCATAGAGGCGGGGAGGGGGAGGGGATAGGGGGTTTCCAAAGAAGAGACCTAGAAAGGGGGAAACATTGGAAATGTAAATAAAGTATCAAAAAATAAAAATAAAAATAAACAAATAAAAAAAAATAAGGAAACAAGCCAGGTCTGGTGACTCAGGCCTATAATCCCGCTTACTTGGGAGGTTAGGCAGGGGGATGTCGAGTTCAATGCCTTCCTGCTTGTCTTAGTCAGGGTTTCTATCCTGCATAAACATCATGACCAAGAAGCAAGTTGGGGAGGAAAGGGTTTATTCAGCTTACACTTCCAGGCTGCTGTTCATCATGAAAGGAAGTCAGGACTGGAACTCAGGCAGGTCAAGGAGCAGGAGCTGATGCAGAGGCCATGGAGGAATGCTGCTTTACTGGCTTGCTTCCTCTCCTGGCTTGCTCAGCTGGCTTTCTTATAGAGCCCAAGACTACCAGCCCACAGATGGTACCACTCACAAGGGGCCCTCCTCCCTTGATCACTAGTTGAGAAAATGCCTTACCACTGGATCTTATGAAGGCATTTTCTCAACTGAAACTCCTTTCTCTGTGATAACTCCAGCTTGTGTCAAGGTGACACAAAACCAGCCAGTACAATTGACCCCTTGTCAACTTCACACGCAAACACATCACCAGTAAGCCTCCACTCTTATTTCCTTATCATCCCCAAGATATAAATAACTTTAAAAGTCCCCCAGTCTTTGCAAATTCTTACATATTAACATTTCAGTCCCTTTAAACACCCAATCTCTTAAAATTCAAAGTCTTTTAAAAATTCAAATTCTCTTAACTGTTGCCTCCACTAAAATACCTTCTTTCTTCAAGAGGGAAAAATATCAGGCCACAGTCACAATCAAAAGCAAAATCAAACTCCAACCATCCAATGTCTGGGATCTACTCACGATTTTCTGGATTCCTCCAAGGGCTTGAGTCACTTCTCCAGCTCTGCCCTTTGTAGCACACACAGCTCTAGATGCCTGTACTCCACTGCTGCTGCTGTTCTTGGTGGTCATCTCATGGTACTGGTATCTCCAAAACACTGCTGTCTTCCACTGCAACTAGGCTTTACCATGGTGCCAAGCCTCACCTCCTTTGCATGACCCCTTCATTCCTGGGCCATCAATTGCAACTGAGGCTGCACCTTCACCAATGGCCTTCTGTGACCTCTCACAGTGCCCAGGCCTCAGCTGCTCTTCACGACTCCTTCATGACTTCAAAACCAGTACCACTTGGGTGACTCTTACACATTACCAAGTCCAGCCACTGCACAAGGTACAACCTTGGCTATCTCTGGAACACAGACTCTTTGTGCTCTCAGAAAACACTTCTCAGAAGATTTCACCTCAATGAGGCTGGTCTCTTCCCAATCACAGCCAATTTCTCAGCTCCAGCTAACTAGCATCAATAGTCCCAGCAATGGAATGGTTTTTCTTTAGTAATTCTGGTATGTTGTTAATCACAGCTGATTTCTTCAGCCCCAGCTAACCAAAACTACAGAATCTTAAATCAAACTAGCAATGGCCCTGATAAGAGTCTTTAATCTTCTCTCTGAAATTTCACAAGCCAGGCCTCCATCTTCTGCACTGTTCCCAACATTGTCTTCCAAGCTCCTACAGAACATCCCACAGAGCTCTTAACATCCCAATGGCTCTTCTAGCTCAAAGTTCCAAAGTCCTTCCACAGTCCACAGGAATACCCCACTACACTGGTATCAATTTGTCTTAGTCAGGGTTTCTATTCCTGCACAAACATCATGACCAAGAAGCATGTTGGGGAGGAAAGGGTTTATTCAGCTTACACTTTCAATTGCTGTTCATCACGAAAAGAAGTCAGGACCGGAACTCAAGCAGGTCAAGGAGCAGGAGCTGATGTAGAGGCCATGGAGGGATGTTCCTTACTGGCTTGCTTCCCCTGGCTTGCTCAGCTGGCTTTCTTATAGAAACCAAGACTACCAGCCCACAGATGGTACCACCCACAGTGGGCCCTCCCCCCTTGATCACTAATTGAGAAAATGCCTTACAGCTGGATCTCATGGAGGCATTTTCTCAACTGAAACTCCTTTCTCTGTGATAACTCCACCTTGTGTCAAGTTGACACAAAACCAGCCAGTACACTGCTCTATAGAGAGAGTTCACAAACAGCCTGGGCCACTTAGGAGACTCTTTCTCAAAGTAAACAATTTAAAATGCCTGAGGTTATAACTCAGTGATAAAACACTAGTCCAGGATCCATGAGGCTCGGGATTCCATCCGTAGTACCTACATAAAATAATCAATCACTCAATAAGCAGTTACTTATTTCTTATAGATTTATTTGTCCCTTTGTATTCATTCTGTGATTGATATATTCACTTTCTTGGATGAAAGAATTTTAGTTCCCAAGATTACACATCCGGGCAGGTAAAAAGGTAGGATTTAAATCCAGACTACCTCATCATGAGCTCACATTTATTTTATGATATGATGTAATATATTCTATACTGTATACCATATAGACCATGCATACTAGACAGTGTTATATCATGTGTCCCAGTATAGATAATGCTATGCACATCATTCTATATTATATACCACACTATACATCTATATTAGAGTGTACATCACAGTGCACTCTACACAATACTATGTATCACACCGTACATGATGCGATATTGGGTACCTATACATTATACACGTTGTTGACAATACCACCCTGAACACCAAGGTAATACACTACGCTACTTCCTCATACATGATACTTTAGGACACAAGACACTGTGCTATATCATACAATCCACACTAGGCAACCTCTTTATTGTCTAGGGTGAATTTACATCTCCTGAAAATATATATTCTGCAAGGTTTCACCTTTACTGAAGAGCTAACTAGTTGGTGGAGTCATTAGTTTGCTAGTCATACCCGTTCGTTATTCTTAATTTCTCCTCGGTAATGAGAAACAACTTTTACATGGGAAAGAGCTGGATGTTGTTCCTCACATTTTGATCTTCCCCACAGGGACAAACATTTAAAGATGTTAAATAACTTAAGTTTGAAGGCTGGGGCACACTTCCTGCTCAGCAGGCCTGGGAACTCCTCTCTGTTTCTCCAGGGTCAGGAAGCAGAGAGGCCAGGACCCTTTTTGCTCCTCTGAAGATGAACCCGGAGGGATGGAAAATGGGTGTGTCATGAGACAGTGGGATGCGGAGGCAACAGTCCAGACTTCCATTCCTGACTCTGGCTCGAGAGCTGGGAGCCATGGGCCATTACTTTCCCCTTGGGATTTTTGCTTTTTCATTTTTAGAAAGTATGTGTTGGACTAGTTGGTTTTATGTAGTCTCTTCTTGGGCAAAAATGACATAATTTTGTGTATTTTATAATGCAGACTGTGGGAGTTATACTGTTTTCATTGGAGGGGGAAAATCCCACAACTTACCAAAGTATTATATTCATTACAATATACAATGCAAAGGCATCAGAAAAGAAACTGTAATGGATTTACAAATCTGTCTCTCTGGGTGGTAGAATTTTGTTCTGCCTGTTTTTCTGCATTTTTTTCAATTTCTGTACAATGAATATGTATTACATTGTAATCTAAAAAAAAAAGTATTTTGTTTTTCTTAACATATTGGAACTGTGGAAGACCCAAAAATAGAATAAAACAACCCAAATTTTAGTGTTACCAGATGGAAGGCGTAATGTCCCACATATTATGGAACATTTTAAGATGTCAGGGGGTCAGGATCTCATCTGACAGATGAACTCATTAGCAACCCGGCCCTCTCAGCAGCATCCGGGGACAGTGTTTCCACAATGAGTCATAAGGATGGTGCCAGCCAGGCCCCTATCGCAGCCTTTTCCATTTCCAGCCCCAGAGTTGTGACAACCCAACACTGTGGTTCTCATGGAATTCTGAAACAAGCCTGGCCTCATCATAATGACGGCTTACTCAAGGCAGCAGTGGGATGGAAGGTCTGACTAATGGCATTTGGGGAGAGTATGGGGACAAAACCAAAAATTACAGTGACTTTCTGGTTGGGGCACACTGGATAGAAAAAGAACTGTGTATCCACAAACTCAAGAAGGTATGCCTGGCTGAGGAATCAGAGGCAGAAATAAATAGCAGACTTAGGCTGTTTCTCAGTTTCCAGTGGGGTCTCACGATCCAGAATGGGATTTGGGTAAGGAGACACTTGATAGTTGGACCCCTCAATATCAAAGGTAAACTATTTTGGCCCTAGGACCCCAGAGAGACCCATATTGGCATGAAGGACATTCTCAATTATCCTTCAAATACTGTTTTCTGGCCTCTGCACCTAAACTGTCCCCACTGCACCTCATGATATCAGGCATATTAGTTATGTTTGCATCATCACGACCAAAGAACCTGACAGAAACAAGGAAGAGAAGGTTTATCTGGGACTATGGCTTCAGAGCTTCGGTCCATTGTCAGGGAGCCGCTGACTTCATGGTGCTGGAAGCATGCCGCAGAGAACTGCTCACGTCAGTACAGACCAGGAAGCAGAACCAAGGACTGGGTATACCCTTCAGAGACCTGACCCACTTCCCCAGACTAGCGACCATCAATGAGAGGGTCCCCAGCCTCCCAACATAGCACTACGAGGGTGGGGAGCACACAAGTGTTCAAAACAGGAGCTTGGGGGTGGGGCATATTTCAGATTTAAGCCATATCAGGTTGAAATCAAATCCTTGTCAGTTTACAAGCTTAACCAACAAAATGTACAATTTCCAGGTAATCCAGTTTCCATCATAGTTCATATCCTGGGTCCACATATTGTTAAGGGATCCACAGATAGTCTTTGAACTTAGGTGAGTTACTAAAGTCTTAATAAATTTAGCTTTTTCTCCCATAAAGTGTGAAGGCAACAAATTACATATATAGTACAGTATCTCAACCCTGTCATAAATAGGAAGCATGATCGTATTCAAATCCTAGTACAATTGTTGCATATATCTCAGAGTAACGTTTATCCATATTACTGCTTGGGAAGTCATGGGATATATTAGACTTAATATGTCTAGATATATAACTAGATCTTGTTACTACAGTCACTGAGAAGTATGTTGATCAAAATAGTAAAATTTAACTTAACCAAATTCTAATAAATGTATCTGCTAGGCTGATTTCTCTTTATTTTATTTAATTCATGCATCCAACAACATCTTGAGGACAATTCCTGAGATGGCCTGGAGTTTGCAGTGTTACATATTTAAGAATGGCATTAAACTGGACATGGTGGCACATGCCATAATCCCATCAATAGGTGACAGAAGGAAGACCATTAAGTTTGAGGCAAGTCTGGGACACCAAGTCATTCAAAGCCAGCCTAAGCTACAAAATATGACCCTGTCTCCAAAAACAAACAAAACCCAAAGTCTTAAGTCCCTTAACTGAACCTTAGAACAACTGTCAAGAATCTTACAAGGAACAAGGCACAGAAGTTCCCAGTGTCCAAACTGTGAAATCTACACTTGTCAGACTCCTAAGAACAACTATTATTCTCTCAAAGGAGCAGGAAATGTGGCCCACCGTGACAAAAACAATAAAAATAGACCTTTCAAATGACACAGTGGGGATAATTAGCAGCCATGTACATATCATATCTGAGATTCAAAACAAAACAAAAACCACACTATATAGGATGAATACTCCTGAGGATGGACTGGACCAGGTGCTGCCTCAGGAAAGTTCAGTGAACTCAAAGACATAACAACAGAAACTCAAATAATGGGGTGGGGCAGAGTCATCGAGCTGTAGAGCAGTCTCATGAGAATGCGTGGCATGTGTGCAGGTCACTTCGGAGGCCAGACTAGGACGTGAGATCTCCTGGAGCCAGAGTTACATACAGGCAGCTGTGAGGCACCCACCATGAGAACTGGGACCTGACCCTGGTCTTCTGCAAGACAATGAGGGATCTAACACTGGCTGTTTTCATAGCGCAGTGGACATTTTAACAATTTAAAGCCTTCCCAGTTTATGAAAGCATGATATCTTTCCATTTGCTTTCTTCAACTTCTCTCATCAATTTTATAATTTTTGATATGTAGTTTGAGAGGTGTTGGCTTTAATTCTTCTTTGAATGTTTGCTAAAAGTCCTAACTAAAGCCATCAGATCCTGAGCTATTTGGGGTTTGTTTTTGTTTTTGTTGTTGTTGTTATTGTTTGTTTTTAAGTTTTTGATTATTGATTGAGTATACCAACTCACAACTGAACTCAGATTTTCTACTTCTGCCTTGCTCAGTCTTGATAAGCTGTGTTTCTACAGATTTACCCATTTTTTTCTGGGTTATACAATTTATATAGTTGTTCATAATGAAGAATTATCATTTTTATTTATATATGAATATATTCATATATATATATGCTTTTACCCAGAAAAAAATCTTTCTGAAATAAAGGCATTTTAGAACATACAAATGCTGAATGACTCCTCACTAGCAAAACTGCCCTACAGAGCAATATCAAGAAACAAATTAAAACAAGAATAAAAAATAGATGAGAAGAAGAAAGCAAATGACTATATGGTAAATTTAAACTTAAACATATTAAAATTCACATTAAATTTAAGTGTCCAAAATATAAAATAGTGGCGGTCACAGCAAATATAATTACAAGACCTGGCTACCTGCTCCCTTTTAGAAACACAAGCATGCTAAATATCAGAAGCAGACAGGATAAAAGCGCAAGAAGGAAGAGATACAGATGCTGACACTAATTAAAGGAGAACTGGGTGGTTATATTAATTTCAGAGTAGGCCTCAGAAATAAGACTGTAGTGTGAAAAGGAAGCGTTGTTTCATAATGACACAGTAGTCACCTCCCCAGGAAGACACGGGACGAGACATGTGAACCATCTGATCGTAGAGCCTCCGAGAACTATTAGACAGAGTCTGGCGAGAAACGAAGACACAAGAAAAAACTATACTCAGAGATTCAAAACTCCTTTCTCAGTAATTGATGAGTGCACAGAAAATCTAGTAAGGTTACCAAACACTACAGCTATATATAAATGCTGACTGTCCCCCGAAAGCCAAGGGTGTGAGGCTTGGCCCCCAGGATGGTATTATCAAGGGTGCTGCAAACCCCAAAAAGAGGAGCCTTATGAGACATCCTTAGGTCCTTGGGGAAATAGCCCAGAGGGATATTATGGGACCCTGGCCAATTCCTTTTTCCCCTTTGCTTCTTGGTGTCATGATGAGCAGTGTGTTCCAGCAAACACTCCCTGCAGGTGCTATCAGCATGCTTACCAAACCCCAAGGCAACAAGTCCACCCAGTCTTGAACCAGAGCCCCTAAAACTGAGGACCAAAACCAAACAAAAACCAAACCCACCATTTCTCCCTATATGCTAATTATCTCTGATTGTAGTGATGGACAGCTGACTAACATAACTCCCAAATATTGAGTTGATTAATGTTTATAGAAGCCAATTCTACCTGACAACAACAAAATACACATTCTTTTCAAGTGTGAATATTTACCAAAGCAGACATTATTTAAGCCATAACAAGTCTCAGTACATTTAAAAGAATTCGAGTCCTACAAAGTAGAGTTGAGATATTTTCTTGGAACTAAGTTAGAAATCAATACTTAGAAGATACGTGGATGTTGCTCCTTGTATCCAGAAACTAAGCAAAACGTTTCCCTAGATCCCAGAGGCTGAAAACGTAATCTTCCCCATATAATATATTCTGATCACAGCATCTCTTCCCTCATGTCCCCCCATAATCTTCCCACTTCCCCAGTTGTCCACCTCCATACCTTCTTTTTCTCTCTCTTTAGAAAACAAACAGGCAAATAAAACAACAATTAAAACCAGAATAAACAAAACAATCAGACAGAAAGTGGAAAAAAAGAAAAAGCATGAGAAACGCATACACATTCAGTGACATGCATGCTTGAGCGCACACTCAAACACACACATGCACACGCACACATGCACGCACACTGCACACACACACACGCGTGTGCATCCCATAGAAACATATAGTGGGAAACTGTAATATAGAAGCTAAAGACCTGTAATGTTAAAGAAAACACAGAAAACACATGTTTGTATTGTACTGTGTTGTGTTGTGTTGTATTGTGTTGGTTGTCTACTGCTGGACATGGGACCTGCCCTGCAGTGTGATCTGTGTACTCAGTAAGACTCCGTTGGAGAAAACTGACTTTTCCTTTGCAAGAGACTGTAAATTGGAGATAGCTTCTGGGTTAGGGGTGGAGATTTGTGTCTAGTTCCCCCTCAGCACTGGCACCCTATCTGTCTTGGACCTGTGAAGGATCTTTGCATGCTGCCACACTCTCTGTGAGGTCATGTGAGTGTCAGCCCTATTGTGTCTGTAAAACACTGTTTCTCTGGTGTCTTCTATTGGCTCTTACAATCTTTCCTGAGGGGAGGAGTTTGATGAAGGCTTTTCATTTTGGACTGAGTATTCCAAGGTTTCTCACTCTCTACACTCTCTGTCCAGTCATGGGTCTCTGTATTAATTCCTACATATACTGCAGGAGAAACTGTCTCTAATGATGGCATAGCAATACACTGATCTAAAAGTGCATCAGAATGTCATTAGGAATCATTTTATTGCTATGTTCCTTTAGTGGAATAGTAGTATTTGGTTTTCCCCTAGGTCTATGGCCTATCTAGTCTCATATTCTTGGCCACCACTTGAGCAGTGTCAGGCATGGGTTCCATCTCATGGAGTGGGCCTTAAGTCCAATCATATAGTGGTTGGTTACTGCCATAACTTTTGTGCCACTAATGCACCATAACTTTTGTGCCACTAATGCACCAGCGTATCATGCACTAGGATCGTCATGGTAGATCAAAAGGGTTGCAGCACATAGCATGCAGAGTACCTTTCAATACCATAAACACTAGACAGTTGGGGTAAAGGCTTTGTTTGGCATCAGCTTGACTTTTTCATGTCAATGAGATATACAGGTATTACCTTCAACATTAGGCTCTTACTATCAGTTTGCGAGAAGCAACCAATAGCTTTGGAATTAGCTTAAGTTTTTGAAGGCTTCCATGGGTCTCCTTTGGCCAACAACATTATTAGATGTAAGCTATTCTCAGCACTGGAGGTTTCACTTGGTGGTGAGAGATGTCTAGTTGGGGCTTTGTCTCTCCCATGTTTGGTGATACCTTTTAGATTTTTAAAAATATTATCTATATATTTTTAAGAAGCTTCTTCTGTAGTTGGTTTTCATATGACACAAAAGTCCAAAGGCTCAGATGGCTTCAGTGGCATGGCCTGGTAACCACTGAAGGAAGCCATACATTGTACAGACTTCTGCAGAAAAATGAATCGGAAATACATCCTGACCCCTGAAGTCAGCATTACCCTCGTTCCGACACAGACCATTAACCAGAAAGAATCTAGAAACTCAAACCCCTCATTAGCACATTTATAAAATGTTTAATGAAATTATAGCCAATCAGAGAAATTCCTGCAAAAGTGGGTTGTATTCACATTCTTTATTAATAAGAGCAATGTGATCACTTCATGTTGTTTATTGACCCCTCTCAATAATGCCAGCCTATAAGAGGGACTATTTTATATCATGAAAACTTTTGAAGGTTGAGCTTGTTCATCCTGTTTCTAGATGAGGAAAATGAAAACAAGAGACGGTCGAGTCCTTGAGATCACAATCCCACAGAGTGGATTTGAGTCCGATCTTTTTAATATTCCTCTCCTTGCCAAGGAACACAAGGCTTTTCCTGAAGGTGTACCCCACTCTACATGCAGTGTGGAAAGCTGTCTCTTTTATACCTCTTATCGGACATTAGACATTAGCCTCTGATAAAACCTCTTTCTCTAATGTTGTTGTCAAACTGGTCTGTTGCAGGATTTTCCCGGTCCAATTACATTAAGGTAAGAGGAGCCCTGTGATTGAACAGGGAACAGGGAGGCGGAGCTAAGAGTTGCACAGGAGAGCATCTTGGGAGAGAGGAGAGGAGAAGGAAGATGGCAGGGGACATGAACTTGCATAGCGCCACGGATGGTTATGTTATCATAAAGGTTAGAAGTTTGGAATAAGTTATCTAATCTAGGTGGGCAGCTTTTATCATTATCAATTGGCTCTGAAATTATCGTATTGGCATCTTGTAAATTGTGTTTTTATTGATACATAAATCTGATTGGTTAACTATATGCTTAAGAGTTTTAATTCTACCGGGTAATTGGGTGTTGAGATGGCTGACCATGGGGCAGGCAGTTACTATGTGAGCCTGGCAGCAAAGATGTGCCAAGGGGCTCAGCTCTGTAGAGTTGGCGGGCTGAGAGAGTGAGATAACCCGGCGGGAGATCTGCTATGGCCCACCGGTTGCCGGCCTGAGCACAGGAACAAGCTGGTTCTCTATTTTAATATTTCCCAGTACACTGGTCCCTCCAACATACCTTGTACCAGAACCAGTAGGACCCTTAGCCAAAGGATTTTCTAGCATATCTTGAACAAGAATCAAGTAGACCCTTAGCCACAGGGGTCTCAAAATTCCCAGGAGATGACTGAAGGACCTGTACTGAGCCCCTAGAGTTGCCCCTCAGTATCTGTAGGAGAGTAGTTCCATACGCTTTGTGTGAACCAGAAACCACAGAGTTGCTGCTCAAACTTCACATATGTAGAATTTGCATATCATCCTGCACTTCCTCCCATAAGCTCCAAATCATCCCTAATTTCTTCTAACATTGAATACCTGGGAAATTCGGTGCACATTGCTGCTATAGTGTGTTCTTAGGCAGCCATGACAAGAAGAAGCTGTGCACACGTTCACTACAGACATGGCTTTAAAACATTGGTTTTTGAATCATGGTTGGTTGGATCTGTTGGTGCAGAACTTACACAGAGAAAGCGTGACTGAATATGCTTTGTTTTCCCTTATACTAGCACGTCTAAAATAATGTTATATATTAACACAGTAAGGGATTAAAAATGATTAATAAAAAGTAGACAATTGTAACAATGCACAAGTTCAGCAAATGTGAAAAGAGTCCACAATGCACATGTGGAGGTCAGGGGACAACTTACAGGTGTCTGTCCTCTCCTTCCACCAGTTGGGTCCAGGGAGTTGAGTTCAGGTTGTCGGGCTTATCAACAAATGCCTTTGTCCACCGATCCATCTCACCGCCCCTCTCTGGAAGTATCTTATTGTATAGTACTTCTCTCTTTTGTTGACCACTGGTGATCAAGACTGTTGAAAGCAAACTCCCAGGTCAGGGAGAGCTGCTAGAGAAGGCCCTGGATCACTGCCACCATCATTTTGCTCACTGGAGTTTCCCGTAACGCCACTCATTGCCTTTCAAGCCAACTGCGTGCATGCCACCCTTACTGCAGATCAAGAGAAGGCTTGAGTTTTGATTCTGACAAATGTCCTTACTGTCGACCAGAGGAGCTCACACACCCACCTGCTCAACCAGCCTGTATGGAATGGACTAGGACCACATAAAGACCAATGCAGAGTAAATAGTAAAGCCTTCAGAACAACCAAGAAAACAAAATCTTGATGCTAGCATTAAGACCTAGAGAGCAGTGTGCCTATAAAAGAGTCTCATCTGAAATCAGAAACAAGAGGGAGACAAAGCTTCTATGACCAGTGGATTTATAAACACTGTTTTGCTTTAGAAATATCTTCTTAGGACAAAGCCCCAAAGAGAAAAAAAATATGTTTCTCAGATTAAATCCAATGTTCTTATTTTATTTGATTTATGCCAGCTTGCTTTTCCAGATACCTTATATCCAATTTGGTTGAACAAGGGAAGTTTCATCTTCACACAAGGAGGAGGAAGAGGAGGAGGAGGAGGAGGAGGAGGAGGAGGAGGAGGAGGAGGAGGAGGAGGAGGAGGAGAGGAAAGAAGGAAGGAAGGAAGGAAGGAAGGAAGGAAGGAAGGAAGGAAGGAAGGAAGGAAGGAAGGAAGGAAGGAAGGAAGGGGTCTCCACCTTTAATGGTTCAATTTGCAGTCACTGACGTCATGGTGGTGTGAAAGGGCCGTGTGTACAGTGATAGAAACCATCATTTGAAGTTGAATATTTCCTTTTTCTGGGACAGAGATCTGTCATGGACACTCTGACAACGGCAGGCAGGAGCAGAGGCAGCAGCTCTCAGGCAGCTGCGATGTTCACAGCAGTACTATAGTACACTGTGTTGTCTCCAGGCTTCTAGATAGATATTTAATCCGTTACATGAGTCTGTCAATATTTTATAGTAAAACAGGCTTTGTGTTAGACGCATTTCCCATGTTTAGGCTAGTGTGCGTGTTCAGGACATGCTTAGCAGCTCGGCTCAGCTGTGACGCTCAGCACACTAGATGTAGTGAATGCATTTCTCCTTACAATATTTTCATCTTGCATTGGGTTCCTCAGGACTTAACCTGCTGTATATCAAGGAGAGTCTGTGCAATATATGGATCTGGCCAAAGCTTCAGTAACTTAAATCATCACAGTATTATAGTGAGAACATAAAATGCCTGAAATCAGAAATGGCTCAGTGGTTGAGTAGTGGCTGTTTTTCCACTTCCTGGTTTGATTCCCAGCACCCACATGGCAGCTCACAACCATTTGTAATTTCAGTCCCTAGGACCTGATGCCCTTCTCTGGTTTTTTTTGGATACCAGGCACCATGCCAGCTATGGTGAATAAACATGCAAACAAAATGTCCATACATTTAAACTTAAATAAAAGGAAGTTTTAAATGCATGAAATCAAATATTTCTAATTTACAAAATAGCAATCCTTTGGTTGATTATGGAATAGGTGTAACTATGACAAAATAATTTCTATCTGGGTGACAATCTGAGGAACCCAAAACTCCAAAGTTCTAGAATACACTGGATCTTCTGCTTTTTGCTTTCTATGCTATGCCAGAAAAGGGGGATTGTCTTTTGCTCTTATTGGATACTTTGAAAGTATTGTCACACACTTTAATATAGCAACAGATATATTAGAGGTAAAGAAGTTGAATGCCCCAATTTTTCATTCATGAAATTTTTATTAGTAATTATAGTAATTACACAAAACATGTAGTTCTCCTTCTGGTCATGATGCTGTATAAGTACTGTATCTTTGCACATAGATTATAGAAAATCAGACCAAATGTGTGGAATGGCAGTTTTAAGATATCACCAATAGGCAATGCAGACATGTGATTCTCAAGATAAGCAAACAAAATCAGCACTAAAGATTGCCCCAGTTTGCAGCTTAGAGGCCGGTTTCAGGCTGCAGCGTGAGGAGGGTGGATCTCCAGAGAGCCAAGTGGTGTCGCTGAGTTAGACTAAGAATTTCCAGAGCTAGAGAGAGGAACCGGATAGATAAAAGGCCCTGAATATGGGGGGAGGGTGCTCCTGAATATTTGGTTAATATTTCCTCTGTACATGTATGAAAAGAAACTACTCAAGTCCAGAAGTAAAATGACTCCATCAGAGACTGAAGACGTGTCTTTGAAAAATTCATGTTGAAGGCCTACCCAACTGCAGTGTATCTCGTCTGGAATAAGAAAGTAATTAAGGTTAAGATGATGATGATGCAGCTCTCACCCTCTAGAGTTACAGTCATTACAAGGAATAGGAGAGCCCTTCTAACGCACTTTGTCCACATAAGACAGAAAGGCCACGTGAGGACGTAGCACAGAGCCAGAAAGAGAGCCCTTGCACTGGGACGTCTGGTTTCCAGAATTCTGAGAAACACTTTTCTACTATTTAAGTCACCCAGTCGGTGGCATTTTGTCATGCCAGCAATAAACAGATTAATATAGCAGTACACAAGAC
The DNA here is from genome assembly GCA_028551405.1 of Uromys caudimaculatus. Taxonomy (NCBI): domain Eukaryota; kingdom Metazoa; phylum Chordata; class Mammalia; order Rodentia; family Muridae; genus Uromys; species Uromys caudimaculatus. The sequence continues at coordinate 122,665,479 of CM052703.1, read as the reverse complement.
AGTTCCTGGAGATAGCACAGTACCGGGGTGGTTCATGATCTCACCACCCTCCATGGTGTTTAAGGCACAGAGCACTGGGTGGTGATGGGGCTAACTTATCTTAAGCCTCTGTTATCTTTCCTCTGAGACCTAAGACTGGGCTTAAAAGGGTCGACTGTCCCAATGCTCAGCATTCAGAAAGTATCAGTTAGGAACAGAATTAGGAAAATATGTCCCATAATAAGAACAAAACCTTAGATGCTAAGCAGCCATAATGTTGAGATTTCAGGAAATCCTAGTGCTATGGCTATTTGAACAAGATCAGAAGAATGACAGCACCAGTTGCTGTTCCAAGGTGGATGGGGGGGATCTCGAGACCCCATCCCTAGATGGAGAGCTACAGGTGACTAGTGACTGCCAAGGGAGGGAAAAATCAATCTTTCTCAGAGATAAACCCCCTAAATGTTTATCCAATCCTAAGTGACCAGCCCAAAAATCATATACACATGAGCAACACTAAGTGAACTCAGCAGGTAATGATTATTATAAAATAATAAAGAAGATAGGCCATGACTTTGAAAGAGAGTAGTGGGGGGGGGATAAGAGGGTGAAAGGGGGTAGAAAGAGGAGGGGGGGAAATGATGCAAGAATATATTTTAATTAAACACAAAAGTTTTGATTGTGTTAAAGATAAGTAAATTATTTTAAGTGACAATAAAGTTTCCACTGGTCACGTGTTGCTGATGCCCATGTAGATAGAGGAACAGAGGTTGAAAAAAAAATGGAAGATTTAAAATGACCCAAATGGAACTGCTAGAGATTTAA
>CM052703.1:122638591-122664575 GCA_028551405.1 Uromys caudimaculatus | reverse complement strand
ATATATATATATATATATATATATATATATATATATATATATATATATATATATATATATATATATATATATATATGCAGTAACATAGAAAATATATGAGTGGAATTAAGAAATTGGATAACACAAGAAAAGCAATCAGCTGTACTTGGAGACATAGAAATGGAAAATGTTCAGAATGAGGCTCTGAGGGGTCATGATGAATACCAGTGAGTCTGTGAGACCCAGCAAGAAGGGTAAGGAGTGTGTGATTGAGATCCCAGAGGGTAAGGATAGAAAGAAAACAGAAAAAAAGAATGATCAAGAAAATTGACAAAGACTTGATTATAAACTCATTAGAAAACACAGCAAAATTCAGGCAGAAGGTGACATATGAAAGGTTTAACTGGACCTAGGATGCCAGAGTGTTAGAGGTCACCATGGTTACTTTTTTTTGTTTTGTTTTTTGTTTGTTTTTGTTTGCTTGTTTGTTTGTTTTTGGTTTTCGAGACAGGGTTTCTCTGTATAGACTCAGAAATCTGCCTGCCTCTGCCTCCCAAGTGCTGGGATTAAAGTGCACTACCACTGCCCAGCTCATGATGGCTACTTTAAAGTCATGGCGACAGGAACAACTGAGAGCTTACATCTCAAAACCTCAAACTAGGAGACAGAAAGCACACTGGGAATAACCCAAGTCTTTAGAAACCTCAAAGCCTATCCCAGGTGACACACCTCCAACAAGGACACTCCTCCCAATCCTTCCACAAAAGAGCTCCACCAGCTAGGAACCAAGTATTCCAACATATGAGGCTTATGAGGGCTGTTCTCTTTCAAATCACCACAAATATCATATTCTAACTGCTGAAAACCAATGATCAAGATTTAAAAAAAAAACATTAAGCAGGAAGAAGCAAGGATGCAGGGGTGGGGGACACAGGGAGGAACATGAATCAGGGATAAGAATGACAAATTTTGATCACAAACTAGGCAAAGCATTCGAAAATGAGACAAGTCCTGAACATAAGTCCTGTCTAAACAGAACTATGCCTGACAAAATGAGTTTTCAGTAAAGGCAGAAAAAAACAAGCAATCAAACAAAATGACCAATAAGAGGCAAGAGGCTGGACTCCTGGTAGACAGGCAGCAAAAGAAAGAGCAAAGTTCAAATGAGCATGTGGGCAAATAGGGAATACTTAAGACGTCTTTGCCCTGCAAAGTGGCCATGGGTCTGTTTCTTTCCACGTGGCAGTTTGGTTGGATATGTGGGTGCTTGTGGGAGACAGCATAGGGTTCTTCCAGGAGACCGTCAGGAGTCAGCGTTAGGACCTCAGAGCTTGCCTTAAACCCTGAGCCGGCTGGACTTGCCAAAGCACACATGCAACTTCAACACTCTTCTTGCTGGGGCTTTGCTGTATCTGACTATCCCAAGGACGTTGGCAGCTACAGTTCTGATGGGCACAGTGGGAATGCTATAGATGCCATGCTTCTAAGAAGGCAGCAGGGACAGACTGTGGGCACAGGTAAAGGTGGCGCTTCACATGCCTGACTGACCCTTGCTGCCCTCGCTGGTCCTTGCTATGTGCCTCCCTCTATTTAACTGTCAGATATCTTCACATAGTGTTCTCGCCATGTAGCAGATGAAGAAACTCAACAAATAAGTAACTCCCGAGAGCAGCGAGTGCAGAAGAGTGAGCACAGCACACCACCTTGCATTTAGGAAGAAGGAAAGAGGAAAACATGTACAGGTCTGCCTGATTTGCAAAGAACGCACAAGTTAAAGAAAATGAAGGGGTGCATGGAAGTGTGTTCAAGAGAAGTTCTCTCCTCCTTTTTAATAGCCCTGAGTTTTGATCTACATAAGTAGCTTCCATTTTTAAAAGTATTTAAATTGCAGATTTCTGAGTTTGAGGCCAGCCTGGTCTACAGAGTGAGTTCCAGGACAGCCAGGGCTACACAGAGAAACCCTGTCTTGAAAAAAAAAAGTATTTAAATTGAAGCAAAATCATGGAGGGAATCAAAGCAAAACATGGATTTGCAAGCACTACAGCCAATGGTATATGGGAAAATGATTATTTCAAGTAACTGAAGCTCACTAGAGGTGAGTTAGTAGTTTACATGAACATTAAAGTTGTAAAAACAAGCAACAGAATTATGGTTCAATATAAGCACAGTGGGAAAGCCCTGACAAAAGATCTTTTATTCCACCTGACTCTTTTTTAAAATTTAGTTATCTATTCAGTTTATAACCCAATATCAGCCCTTCCTCTCCTCCCAGTACCCCCTCATGCAAGTCCCCCTTATTCTACTCTCCCCTTCTCTTTTGAGCAGGGGAAGCCCCCCTCTGGGTGTCACCCCACCACCACCTAACATACATCTCCATACACACATCAACTCACTGCAGGACTAGGAGCACCCTCTCCCACTGAGGCCAGACAAGGAGGTGCATTTAGGGGCACTGGATGCACAGGCAGGCAGGCAACAGGTTCAGGGACAGCCCCAGCTCCAGTTGTTGGGGGATAAGCATGAAGACATCTGCTCTGCTACTGATGTGCAGGGGCGTAGGTCCAGCCCGTACTTTCTCTTTGGTTGGTGATTGAATCTCTGGAAGCCCCCAAGGGTCTAGGTTATTGGACTTTGTTGGTTTTCCTGTGGAGTCCCTGTCCTCTTCAGGTCCCTCAATCCTTCTCCAACTCTTCTGTAAGTCTCCTGAGCTCCATCTAATGTTTGGGTGTGAGTCTCTGCATCTTTTTCCATTAGCTGCTGGGTGGAGCCTCTCAGAGGACAGTGATGCTAGGCTTCTGTTTGCAAGAGTATCATTGATAGTGTCAGGGATTGGTCCTTGCCCATGGGATGGGTCTTGAGTTGTGGCAGCCATTGGTTGGCCATCCCCTCAGTCTCTGCTCTATCTTGTACTCCCTGCACATCTTGTAGGCAGAACACATTTTGGGTTGAAGGTTTTGTGAGTGGGTTGCTGCTTTTAATCCCTCCACTGGGAGTTCTGCCTGGAGGTAGGAAGTGGCCCTACCTGATTCTTTTTTAGACAAAGATCTTCCTTTATAACTCTTGCTTTTCTGTGTAAATCAAAAATTTATCAGTAAATAGCAACATGGGCTGTCATTTTGATGACCATTTCCTAAATAAAGAATTTGTAATAACATGGTGCCAATGCAAATATTGAAAAGGTATTTAATTAATCTAATGAGATGATTGGCCCTGTGTGGAAGAGATCCCAGAAGCTCTTGCTGTGCTGACCCAGCATGAATTTGAGCTGCAGTCATTAGTTAATTTCTTGTGCTCAAGATAGAGAATCTTCATAAGAACCAATAAAAGATGAGAGTTTAATTTTTAATGTTGGGCATTTGGAGTAAAGGGGTTAAAATTTCATGTTTTAAAAAAGCCCTTTGGGGTACATTAGTGGATAAAAATAATATGTAGTTGTTAGAAAAAAATCTTAGGTGGAAAATAAATGCTTATAAACTAGATACTTGCTCAAGTTATTGTATATATTTGGTGACTGAAAACAAAACGTGGTGAGTCCTAACTAACGTCTGTCTAGCAGTATTCAAGTAATAGCAGAAAGCTTGCTTATACCTGAGTCAAAGAACCAGAAGATTTTTAACCCGGGCATTGTTTGTTGTTATTAGACATTTGTTTCTTTTTTGAGACAAGGTTTTTCTGTGTAGCCTTGGTTGTCCTGGAACTCACTCTGTAGACCAGGCTGTCCTCGAACTCAGAGATCCATGTGCCTCTGCTTCCTGAGTGCTGGGATTAAAGGTGTGTGCCACTACTGCCCGGCTAGACTTGAACATTTTACTTTACAAATGTTTGAATAAAGTTAATTAGCATTGAACAAAGGATTTTTTCTATTTTTGATATTTTAAAAGACATTTGACTGAGCCGATCATAGTGGCACATGACTTTAATCCCAGCATTTGGGAGTCAGAGGCAGGAGGATTGCTGTTTAAGGTCAGCCTGGTCTACACAGTGAGTTCCAGGACCACAAGAGCTACATAGTGAGAGCCTGCCTTGGGAGAAAAAAGGCATTTGGCTCTTTAAAGCAAAAACAAAAAATAACATATTGTGGATTTAATCTATATGTAAAAAATAAAATGATAATTACAACACAAAGGTAAAGAAAATCTAACTGAAGCTGCACTGTTAAAGGGCCATGTCTTGTGCTCATTCAGGAAGCATTCGCGAACACCAAAAGCCCACCAAGGAGCCGATTCCGATGCAATCACACTAGGGTCTTTATTCAAGCCTAAGCTTGTCACCGCTGTCACTGATGAGAGTAAAGTCCGGAGCCCAGTTTCAAGCAAGCATTTATAGAGGCAAGCAAACAAGCAAGGGGGTATTCGGCTCGGCACACATCTGATTGGGGGGCTATTGTGGAATTTGTTGCCGTTTAGAATGATTGGCTGGTGCTGGGAGCCAAACCATAAACTTTCATTAAGTAAATATCTTTAGGTACAACTGTAACTTCTGGTTTCCTCCTGATTGGTGGTTGTTAGCGAGTGACCTGGAGACTAGTGCTACATACAGGCTTGTTGGTTAACTTGAGTTCAGCCTTAGGTCAGGGTTTCTAAGATATAACCTAAACCCAAAATGGAGTTGGTCTGGTCTCTCACATGCACTATATAAATTATAGAATACTATTTGAAATAAAATGAAGATAATTCAATATATAAATGTGTGTGCTATGAATATATAAAAGTTCATATTTCATATATCCTGTATGTATATCCACATACATTGCTGAACCCTAGAGTAGCCTCTGAAAATATAAAATCAAGAGATGCAATTGATGAGATGACCATGGAGATATAACAAGATTAGAAATATTAGTTTAGGGGCTAGACACATGGCTCAGCGGTCAAGAGCATCTATTGACCTTCCAGAGCATCTAAATTTGGTTCCCAGCACCCACATCAGGTAGCTTATAACCATGTAATTCCAACTTCAAGGGATCTGAGGCTTGTAGCCACCAAGGGCACCTACAGTCATATACACATGCCTACATGCAGACACACACACACACACACACACACACACACACATACACACACACACACACACACACACACACACCTGTACATAATTTAAAATAATAAAAAATTAAAATGGCCCAAACTAAAAGGGGAAATGCAAGCTTAGAATCTGTAATGGCTAATCTCGCTTGTATGCATATGAGATTGGATTAAGACACTTCTGGGTATGTGACTATAGGACATTTCCAGGTAAGATTGGCTCATGGGTATGTGACCCCTTAACAAATTTATAATAATATCATGGTATTATCGGGAAGGATAAAGGTAGGAGGTGGGGTCTAGATTGAGGAGATAGGTACTAGGAACATGTACCAGGGGCTGTACCACAATTTTCCACCATGACGGTGATGGAGTCTTGGCCCTCTAGAACCATAAGCCTGAATAGAACCTTCTGTAAGTTGCCTTGGTCATGGTGTTTTATCTCAGAAAAGTAACTAAGACACACTCATATGAATTAAATTAAATTGAAAAAATTTTAAAGCCACTTTAAATAAAAAGTTACAAATGGTTGGTTTTTGGTTTTGTTTGTTTGTTTGTTTTTGTTTGTTTGTTTGTTTAAGGATAGTGGGGGGAAACCCACAAAAAAACCATAGCCATTCAGAAAAGTGCTAACATGGAAGACCTAAGACAGCTTTCTTAGACAAGTCTTTGTGTGGGGCTGGCTTTTGGGCTCCTGTTTGGATTTAGAAAATGACACTCCTTTCTCAAAACAAACAGTAATGGCTCGCCAAACCTAAAGCAGCTTGCACAATCAATGAAGCTCATGTTGAACTGCTTACCATCTACAGGTCTAGAATTTTGCATGCTAGGCAGACAGTGTCTATATAATCAACGGCTGCCCCTCCCCCAGCAACAATAAAGACTTTGGACACAGGACCCTTAACTTCCCTAAAAGATAGGTAGGTGCCTTGTTAGTGGCTAGAGAAACCATGAGTATCTGTACACTTTATTTTGCTTTGTATCTTTTCATTATGAACTAGAGCCATAAATGCAACTATGCTGAACTCTGTGTCTCTACATGAACCATGGAACCTGGGAGTTGTCTTGGAGTCTACATCACGAAAACAAGTGTCAAGAAAAAAGCTGTAGCAGCTATTTAATGTCAAAATAGGTTAGAAGTAGTAAGAGCATTAGGAACACAAGTTGATCAAAGTGTCTGTGTTGGCGACTTTTATGTTACCTTGACACAAATGGAGACATCTAGGAAGAGAGACTCTCAGTTGAGAAAATGCCACCACTATATTAGCATATAGGCAAATCTGAGGGACATTTTCTTGGTTAATAACCGACGTGGAAGGGCCCATCCCATTGTGGTTGGTTTCAAGGCTGAGCAGGTAGTCCTGTATTATATATATATATAATACATACATATATACACATACATACATACATACATACACATATACATATACATATACACACACATATACACACACACACATATATACGTATATACGTATATACACACATATATACGTATATACGTATATATGTGTGTATATACTTGTGTGTGTGTGTGTGTATGTGTGTGTGTGTGTGTGTGTGTATATATATATATATATATATATATATATATATATATATATATATATATAGCCAGACAGCTGGTGGCACACACCTTTAATCCCAGCACTTGAGAGGCAGAAGCAGGTGGATTTCTCTGCGTTTGAGGCCAGCCTGGTCTACATAATGAGTTCCAGGACAGTCAGGGCTATGCAGAAAAAGCCTGTCTTGGTAAACACACATATAAATGTGCATGTGTGCACGCACACCACACACACACACACACACACACACACACACACACACACACACACACACACAGCATGCATCAAGTCAATCAAGCCATGGAGAGCAAGCCAATAAGCAGTATTCCTCCATATACTCTGCTTCAGTTTCTGCCTCCAGGGTCCTGCTCTGACTTCCCTCAGTGAGGGACTACAAGTTTCAGAATAAAATTTACCATTTCCTCCCCTTGTTGCTTTTTGATGTTTTATCATAGCAGCAGAAACCTAATTAAGACAGGGCCAAAGTAAGCAGGGGTCATGGCAATTCCCGATGTGCACGCAACCATCAGTACTTCAGACCAAATGAGGCAAAAACTGAAAGAACGCTAAGGGAAAGCACATGATGCCATTTTTGAAGACTGAAATTTCAACATTCGTTTGTCTGTAATTGGCTACAAAGATATACATGGAAAAGCAATCTGAATACAATTATCAGAAATCAATAGGTCAATACTGGAGATGTCTTTAAACATTTATGAATTAAACAAAACACTTTAAAATTCAAGAAGAAACAATAGAAATTAGAAAATATTCAGAACTGAAAGTAAAATATCACATTTTATATACGGTATGTGTAGGCTGGGCCTGGTGGCACAGGCAGAATCACAGCCCTGTAATTCCAGCTACACAGGAAGCTGAGGCAGGAGGATTAGCAAGTTTAAGTCCTGCCAAAGCTATAGAGTTAGTTCAAATCCACCTAAGGTAATAGCAAGTGTCTGTCTCAAAAAAACAAAAACAAAAACAAAAAGAAACAAAAGAAAACAAGCAAATACAAAAAACAACAACAAAAAAAGTGTTTTTAACAGGCTAAAGTGTGAGTTCCATGATGGAGTGTTTGCCTACTGTGCAAGGCTCTGGGCTCAGTCACTAGTATAGGCCCTAAGGAAGTAGATAGTTGCTAAGCCCGTGTTTGCAAGAAAATTAATTACATTAAATCTTTATGTTAGGAGAAGGGTAGTCATCAAACTGTTAGCTAATGAATTATAAAGCACTGAATTTCAGTCAGTGCAGGGGAGACACCTGGCTTTTCACACGTACATTCCTTGAGAAATCAGACCAGTGGGGGGAGGGGAGTCCTCTGCCGTCCTGGTCCTCACTCATGTTCATCATTTCCAAGTCGCAAAATTACAAATGTACTGCTCTTATAAATTGTTAAAAGTTATAACAAAAAGTTCTTGGCCAGATGGCATAGCACAGCAAAAATCTGTCTATTTGAGAGGAAAAGTGACTAGAAGAAAAATATTCCTAAGCTTATTTCTGACCTAAAGTCCATGACTCCCCATTCCCGGTAGTTAGATACAACTCAAAGCCATTGAAGGCCAGTATGTATCCCTGGGGACAGCAATGGCCTCCTGCATCACATTCTTGCCCAACACCAGCACCATGGCCTCTTTCCAATTCATGTCTTTACCTTAGACTGATAGCAAATCTGCTTTTTAAAATTACATTTATTGATTTATTTTAGGGCAGGGTTGTGTGTAGAGAACTATACAAGTAGGTTCGCCTGTTTGCATCACACTGATACCGGGGATCAGACTCAGGTCGCTGGGCTCCATGGCAAGCACCTTACACTCAGAGCCATGGAGACACTCCATTGCCCTGAACTTGCATGAAATGTAAGCCATTGTCTTCCTTGGGCTGGTGTTTTAAAAAGATCTGAATAATTGCCTTGATTTTCTGAAACCATAGAAAACCAAAAAAGATATCATATACTCACATGAACACACAGAACTACCTAGCTCACCTATCTGGAGCTATCATTACAGATTTTTAAAATGAAGGATGAAGGTGACAGTCACATACCCCCCCCCCCTTTTCTAATTTCTACCAGGAATCTTCTCATCTCCTCACCCAGATGACTTCTTCCGGAATTCAGCCAAACCAAATTCCTACTAACTCAGGTCAGTCTTTCTGGGCCTCCCAGACCAGATCTGGCCCAGTTATAGTTCTCAGATCCTGGTCCTTTCTGGTATTGCAGGAGGCAGCTGTGTATTTAGAAGTTCACTGTGCCTGCCTACCCCCACCCTCAGAACAACCCCCCAGATCATCAGATCTCATCTGGGCATCCTACTTACAAATGCTTTCATCCATCAGGAATTCAGTCTATATTTGTTGAATAGGCGATTCAATTTTTCAATCAAATCAATGCAGTGACTACAGTTTCCACCAGTAAGACTGAGTTGAGGGCCAGTGGGATAGCTCAGGTCAGTAAAGGCTCTTGCCACCGATCCTGACCAGTATCTGGAACCCACACAGTAGAAACAAAACTGACTCCTGAAAGGTGTCCTCTGACCTCTGCCTGGACACGATGGTACACATGCTCCTCTCCCCCTGCAATAATTAAACATAATTTTCAAGAAGACTCAGTTGAACATGACACAACAACATAACTTAGCTAAGATAATTCTTAACTGTCTGAAAGTGAAAAAAATAACCTGACCATCTGCTAATAATGCCAAAATCAATGGATTGACTTTGCCCAGCATTTGAAGATTCCAGCCACCTGTGGTGTGATGAAAGCTATGAGCTGCATGTAACAATGCACCCCACAGAATTAGGTGGGAACCCTGTGTAAAAGTGTATGTGGAGCAGAATCTATAGGAAGTAGTAAAAATCTAGTTTGGTTTATCCAAGCCTTTGAGCCTGTGATGTGTCATTTTAGGATTTCATATTTAGAGATGCTAGACAGAACCTGTGTATGGGAAAATTGTTCAGCCAGTTTGGGAACTATAGAGGATCACCCTCGGAAAGGAAATCAATAGAAAGCCTGTAGTCTGTAACTTTGTTACGCACGCTCCTGTTTCTGCTTGATCACATTTAGTGTTAAAGCAACTCTGGGAGGCGGTTGTCTTTGACAACTCCAATCTTCAAAGATAGAAACTGAGGCTCACAGTGAGCTGAGGCAATGTGGTTATGAAGGAATGGGGCCAGAATCCCAGCCAAGGTCTGGCCAGCACACCAGCTCCAGACCATCCCGTGGTCTCCCATGCCTGTGGATTGCTTGTCAGACTTTGTCCACCACCACAGCTACTCCAGCCTCACCTCCATCACTCTCTGGAAATGTTGCAGGTTCCTTTCACTCTGAGCCATGAATGCTTTGAGCACATGGTGTCTTTTATTAAATTTATTACATTCCTTTCTTTCTTTAAGTGTGAGTCCTGAAACACAAGTACCACAGTGTACCCATGAAGGTCAGAGGACAAACTGGATACTTGGTTCTCTTCTTCTACCATGTGGCTTCTCCTGCAGGTTGAACTCGTGTGACCAGGCTTGGTGGCAAGTGCTCTTCCTACTGAGCCATCTTTCTGGCCAAATAGTTTAAAAGTCATTCTTACTGTGTGAAGTAGAACATTTTGGCAATAAGAATAAGAAAACTGAGTGTTTGGAGAGAATTAAGAAAGGTCATGTTTTCTATGCCATTCACCTCAGACAAGATTGTCAAGACCTCCTGTGGTATTGGCTATTCCACTGCAATATTATAGTATTATTTGTATTATCAAGATGAGAAATACAGATCTAATAAGCAGTTTTAACCCCTCAATGCCTTTATTTATATCTATGATTATATAATAAAATTCACAAAAATTTCAAAATCACGAACAGTAGTAGTTCACTGAATATAATGCGAAGAAGAAATCAATTTCAACAAAATAATATATATCTCAACACATATGTTCTCGGGTATGTCTAAACTCGGAGACACAATGATCCAGCCTGATCGCTCCCCACACATAAAAAATGCTTGTACCAGTTAAAGATTCAAAGATCATGAACAATGTTGCTATGATATATTTGTTAGCTTTCTGAAAAGATGAACAACTGTCAGCAACATTTCCAATAAGAAGCGAACATCTTTTTAAAATTGATAAGGTGATGCATTCTTGAAAAGTTCAGCAGATATTAAATCTCTTCAAATGCTCCTCTCTGCTTAGATACGGTGCTAGAAAGGCAGATAGTTCCATATTCGCTCATTGACTTCTGATAGGACCTTCTGAAGCTCTGTGCGACTTGGGGCAATTCTTCCCTTGCCAGCTGCTCCACAGGTATTGTCTAGGGGTCCTTGTTCCAACTGTCCTAAGAGCCAGTGTTAGATTCCCAGTTCGAAATAACCACAACAGACTCTCTCCCCACATGCTAGATTCACAACCTCCTCGCTTACGTGTCCCAAGCACAATGCACCATTACCTACAAATACCGTCGAGCAATTTACTAATTTTTTTCCTTTAAACTAATAGTACACCCTTCTGGGCGTCATAGGGCTCGGTGCTCTGGAAACAAAACTGTGAATAAGTACATCAAAGGTTCCTGACCCCAAAGAGCAAATGATCTAATAAACGAGACAGACAACAAGCTCAAAAACATTGATAAACCATGTCAAGGGCCATGGGAGAAAGGATTGCTACTGAGAGATGGAGTAACACTTGACTAGTTTAAGGCACCGCCGGCAAAGACTCTCAGAACCAGTCACCTGTGACTGGGGCTGAAGGCTGTTGGCTGGCAGTGGGGTAGGGTGGGGAGGAATCACTTTGCTCTCCCATGAATTCTAACCAGCTGAAACTCTGAACTCAAGTCGCTGTAGTTCCAAGGGCCATTAACTCCAGATAACGAAATGAATGGGTACTTTGACCAAAGAAGATAAAGAAGCAAAGTACCAAAAAAAAAAAATAATAATAATCTTTATGAAAATCAAAAGCAGAACTACATTGGGTAACACTTGACAGAAGAACAGCTACACTAAAAAAAATCCAAAGTAATCATAAGCTGGGACATGGAAGAATCAGAACCTGGTGCATTGCCAATGGGACTTGAAAATGATTTAGCCATGGTGAAAAAATAAACATTAAAAAGGGTAAAAAAAAAAATAAGTATAAGGTCATTATATAATCCAACAATAATACTTCTAGGTATACGCTCAAATTGAAAACAGGTCCCCAAGCCCTACATCGGAGTGTTCATAGTAGCACTACTCAATAGTCAGAAGCCTCAAATACCCAAATGCTGTCTGTCAGCAGGTAGACGGGTCAACACATTGTGGGAGAGGCACACCATAGAGTATTAGTCAGTCACAAAAAGAAGGCAGTTTGATGGTTTTGTTTTCATGAGGCAGCCTCTTGCTGCGGAGAGCAGACCGGCCTCACACTTGCAGTCTCCCACCTCAGCCTCCAGGGTGCTTGGGTTATAGGAATGTATCACTGTGGCTAGAATGCGGTTTCAACATGCGTCGAAATGGATGTGCGTCTGGAGACTACTATGCTATGTGCAAGGATTCAGACACAAAAGATCAATCCCATACTGAACACCTCCGTCTCCATGGGTGTCCAGAACAGATGTCTCTAGGAAGGAAAGCCAGATGGGGATTGTCAGGGGCTGAGGGTAAGAGGAGGGGGAGTGGCTTACCCTGTACGGGGATTTTACTTCAAGATGATGAGATGTCTTGAAACCTGGAAGAAGCTCTGGCTGCTACAGCATTGTGAATGCACCAAGTACCACCAAGGGCTGTCAGGATGGCTCCATGAGTAAAGGCACTTGTCACCAAGCATGACAGTCTAAGTCTGATTCCTGGAACTCGTGTGATGGAAGGAGAGAACTGACTCCAACATGCACACCGTGGCATGTGCACACACACATACATGCACACAAGTAAGTAAAATGTAATAAAAATGCCAGAGTTCACTTTAAGTTGTTTAGATTGTGAGCTTTATATTGATATATATTTTTTAATGGATAGACACAAGCTCCTGCCTTCTGAAGCTTTATCTTCTCTTTTTGTAGTTAGGGTTTACTCTCTTGGGCTTTTATTCATACACTTTGCAAGCTACCCGGCTTGTCTATTCATTTTCTCCCAATATAAAGGGATGTGCGTTACTCATCAGACACTTCATGCGAACACTTGGAACGATGGGGAAACTCCTCTCTCAAGCTCAGAGTCTATCTGAACATCCATGAATGAGTGCCTGGTGCTGTGGAGTGTCCTGGAGAAGGATGGTGCTCTCCCCTCTAAGTCCTGCAGTCTAGAAGGTACCAGAGAGGGGAGATGGAACATGGAGGGGAAAGTCACAGAATCATGAGAACAGGGGATGGAGCAGGACTGGAAGGAAGCTGACTGTAGTGCATGCTGGGAAAGACCCCTGAGGTCAACCTTATAGGAATACTCAAGGAACCTTATAGGAAGATTTCCAATATGGGCAGATTTGCTTTTGTTTTGTTTGAACAATGGACTCATTTAGATACACGGGAAAATTCCACATTGAAGGAGTTAATATGTCTATTTCCCCCATGGAGATGAGGACTGTGATCTTTTCGGTTATTGCAGGGGTGGGGGGAATGAGACCAAGAGAGAGCAAGCATCTCAGTTTTTAAGGAAATAGCTCAGACCAGAATCCAATTTAGTCTCCATTTTCTAGGTCAGGGTACACTGTAAACACCAGAAACCACACTATTTTGAACAGAAAGGGATTTGGTACAAGGATGTGTGCTTTTAAAAAGCACTGGAAGGTTCCAGGCGCAGACCTCAGGATGGGTGGAGAGGAACTAGGAGTACAGCTGTGTGGAGGGAGGAGGGACACCCACAAACTGTGCTAGACACCCTGCCTACGCACAGCACTCAAGTGAGCCAAGAGCCAGAGTAGAAACTTGAGCTCACATACCAATGGGTGGTTTTTAAAACAAATGTTTTTATACTTTATTGATTGATAGATTGACTGACCGACTGATTGATTTAGTGTGTGCACACAAGAGCCTCTATGCTCAAGTGGAGGGCAGAAGGCAACTTACAGAAGTCACGTTTTTCCTTTCCTTCTACTGTATAGGGTTTCCAGGACCACACTCAGGTTCTCAGGCTTGATACCAAGCACTTTAACCACAGACCATCTTGCTGGCTCCCAAAGAGTAGTTTTTGGCCCACAAGCAAAAAGACAAAAAGGGTAAGGGAGCCTCCTATGTCCTGACATTGCAGAAAAAGTTTGGAATTGTATTGGCTAAGTCAGACTCCAGCATAGCCTCTGTATCATCTGTCAGCAGAAGAAACAGAAGGTGGTCAGCATCTGAGTTTAAAAGGGAGTGACCAGTATCTAAAAGTTGAGCTGCAAGGGATTCTGGAAACGTTAACTTTTAAAAGTGCTTACAGAGAGAAGGAGAGAGAGAAGGAGGGAGAGGGAGGGAGGGAGGGGGAGAGAGAGAGAGAGAGAGAGAGAGAGAGAGAGAGAGGTCATGTGTTTACACTAAACTCCATTTGGAGGTTAGAGGACAACTTGTGAGAGTTGATCCCAGGGATTGAACTTCCAGGTCATCAGACTTGGCAACAGGCACCTTTACCCACTGAGCCATCTTGACATCCACAAAAGTTGATAACCTTCTAGTCTTGTGTAGACAAATTGCAGCTAAAAGACAAAATAACGGAGCCAGCACACAGCACTCTCCTCACTCAGCTCTCCAACAGGCTTCTCCCCACCCCCTCCTCTCCACACCCCTTCTCCCTTTTCTTCCTTCTCCTCTTCCTCCTTTTGCTATTTATTGTGTTTGGGTTTTTTTGTTTGTTTGTTTGCTTGAATGTCATAATGCAGCTCAGGTTGGCTTTCAACTCAAGATTCTCCTGCCTCTGCCTCCCAAGTGCTGAGATGACAGGCAAGTGTCACCACACCCAGCTCCATGAAAACGTTTCTTAATGTTGAAAGGATTGAAGAACCGAGAGTAGATTAAGTTTATACTTAAAACATAGCCTCTCTGACTCTTACCCTTAAAGACCATGTAAGTCCTGACAGAGGTTGTCCCCATCCAGGACTAACGGGCTCGGAGGATTTTGGAGCAGGAGGAGAATTCACTTTGCCCTCATACAAAAGCTAGGGAAAGAAAAGCTCAGAGAAGTCCTGGGATTTCACTTTCAGCATTGAACACCCAGAACCAAATAATCCCCCATTTGTATAAATACTTGCTATTCTAGGAGGAAGCTCCTAAAGTTATATTTTCATAGGCATTGAAAGAGTTTACCCACCACAGAGGCAGATGTGTAACTGAGCAGCCTTGTCATGCCTGGGGCAAGCTGCAAGTGCCCCTCCGATTTGCCCCCTAATTTGCCAAACCATGGGATGACAAACCTACAATTGGAGCTGTATTTTTAAATCATCTGAGTTTTATGTGGCACTTTCCCCCTCTGCACACAGTCTGGCCAAATGCTGTTATTTTCACAGAGGAAATACACAGAGTGGGCTTAAAATTACTAGGCACATTTAAAGTCAGGAAGAGGCAGTGGGTTTTCTGGGGCCACCACCAAGCTGGACTCCACTCAGTTGTTTCAGCCACATGATGCCACAAAGTCTAGCACCTGGGACAGCCATGGCCTGACCTTGGAGTGGGGAGAAGGCTGCTTCTAGTTTTTCTATGCAAATCTGTGTGAGATCTTACCATTAGAAAATTGCCTGCTTTCGGTTGGGAGTCTGGCCCTGGAGTCCATGTCATAGAAATGTCAGCTATGTTCTTGTTGCTTCTGTGGTAAAATGTTCTTACTCCACCCCCCAAAGAAGCTCATGACATTTCATCTGTTCTAGAAATGACAGAAGACAGGTCCCTCTGGGATTCACGCGCCTCTGCTGGGATTTTCACACCATTCGCCATGTTAACATGAAGCAACAGCTGGGTTGAAGAGAGCTGATAAAAATAGCAATGTAACTCTGCAAGTAAGCTGCATAAGGAAAAGGGGGAGTCAAGCCTACAGTGTGTGGTGGCAGAGATTTCTTTGCTTTTCTGACTCTAGACTTACTCATCATAGAACCCCACTTTTTCAGAAAGGGCCAAGCAAATTGATTTTTCATCTATATGTTAGGTAGAAGACTGAGAGAACAACCAGGCTATTTCAGTCTTCTTGCCTCCATTTGTAGGCAACTGGTCGACCCACTTGTTAGCCAGTGGATCAGACGTCTGGGCAAGGCAGCCCCTGAGGGAGTGAGCTGAGCCAACTTTGGGGATTTGACTGTTTAAGGTTGCTGTGTGTCAGTGCAGGAACTTCCCACAGTTTCCCTGTCTTTCCATTCATTAAAGTGAAGCTTGCAACTGAACATTCTGACATAACGTAGCTGAGATTTTTGGCAGCAGCATTAACCATATTCAAGAGTTTCCTCAGATGATGTTAAATTTTCATATCCTCGGGAATGCTTGCCACATTTCTTTAATAACCTGAGCAAACACACCCCTCTCAGGACTTCATTGTTCCACCATTTCCCTCCACTGCACACAAGCTTCTTTTAGAAGTATGTTGGGTGTGTGTATTTATAGAATCCTGATGTACATAGGTGGGTTAGAATTTCATATCTTATAAAAACCAGTCATCTGAATGGACCTTACAGAAAAGTTGGCAAAGTTTTGTGTGTGTGTGTGTGTGTGTGTGTGTGTGTGTGTGTGTGTGTGTGTTACATAAGACCATATTTTTCTCTCCTCTTAAACTATTTGTTCATTTTACCACAAAATTATGTATTTTCAAAAGCATATATTCATGAGCTCTCACCCTTGGGGTCTGAAAATAGATTTTTTTTTTTTTTACATTTTTTAAGTCAATAAAGAACAGAAGAGGTTAAATGGAAAGGTGGCAAAATAGAGGTTTCCTTCTCTTACTCCATAGTGGAAAACAGAGTCTTACACTCTGCCATTATTCTGGTAAAAATTTAAAGTGAAAAATTAGTTGGTTTACCTTTCTGGTTAATTTTTTTAAATTGCTCTCAGATTCATTTTCATTAATATGCAAAGCAAAAAGTGCCAATGGCAGTGGACAGACAGTCAGAAGGAATTCACGCTTTTTAAGCACCCACACAATGGGAAGCTTGTATGCTTCTCGGATGGCCAGTGGTCCAGTGAGTTCTTCCTTTCAAGTGTGGTGGTTGTAGCCTGAATAACAGTGACTGGCAGCAGTTGCTGTTCCCTCAAACTTCAACAAACATTACATAACAGAACACAATGTGGCTAACTGGAAACTTAACCCAGTTTGTGACATTTCAGAACCCAAGAAACCCTGCTCAAGCCTGGTGACTGAGCTGTATCTGCAGTTCCGTACCCCTTACCAACTACTCAGCGTAAATACACAAAGGTAGGTAGACTGAGGTCAGTGTAGCAATGGTATTGTATTTCAAATCGACACTTTACTGCCCCTAAGTTCTGGATAGGGGAAGAAATTGCTTAAAAAATTTAAAAACTCAGCTCAGCTGATGCAGCTAAATGAGACTCAAATTCCTGCTTCCCTGGCTCCTTGCTTAACACAATAGCCAACTGCATGAGCTTGCATTTGTCACCTGAGTCTTTTGGACTCATCACGTCTCATGTCTCTGTGCAAATTAAAATTAAATGTGATGATTTCCATTGACTTCTTCCCTAAACACGTGCAGCACTAAAGGGGGGGGGGGGGGGAATAAAAAGCTCCCAGATGGGATTTTGGAATTTGATTTCTTCAGCCAGTGATTTTTATAAATGTACCAGGCCCAACTTGCTTAGCGATCCAGATGCTAAAATTGTGTTGCAGCAGTTTGGGCAGCTTCTGAGGAAGTGGGGCTGCTTCCTGTGTGCATTTGTCAAGGTGTCTGTGGCTTTTGTCCTTCCACCACCAAGGCACACCTGGCCAGAGTGAGTGCCTCAAACAGGTCAAGTCCAGTCAAGACAGCAGACAGAGATCACAGAGCCCAGAGAGCGGGGACATGTGGGCACCTTGGTTTCCTAGATAAAAAAACAACAAAACAAAACAAGACTAAACAAAAAAAAATAAATGTGAGAAGTGTCAACTAGCAGCCAACACACCCCACAACTCAGGAGGCTGGTGGGCAAGAGGATGTGTTTAAAACGGACCAAAGAAGTGTAAGGATAGAAAGACTGAGAGAGGAAACCATAGCTGTGCAGGGACGATCAAGCCCAGTTACCCAGGACAGCAATACCATCCTTGGTTTAGCCAGGTTGTTCCTGTTGGTGGCTGAGGGTTTGAATGAATGCTTAACCAAACAAATCGTTGCTAAAATAAGAGAAACCATTGCTTCATGCAGCCAAGCCACGAGGAAGACAGGTTGGCACCATCCACTGGGACAATGAAGCCCACAGAAGCTGAGAGCAACGCCTTTCCTGGACCGTTCTTCCTTCTTCTCCGCTCTCACCTGGGTCTCTCTTTGAGCGTGGGTTTCATCGTCTCAGGTCACTCCATGTTCAATGTGGTAGCACTATAGTTTCCAGATCAGAGTAGAGCACTCTTTCCCCTCCTGAACTACCCCAGGCTCCAACATTTCCCAAAGTCCAGGCAGAAGGAGATAAAGTGATGAACCTCCTAAACCAACTCCCAGTAGCCAGGAATAGATGAAAGGTTCTGTGATTGGTCCAGATGTGGAATGTGCCCACCTCCTGGCCAATCACTTTGTCCAAAAGGCAGGTACGGTTTGACTAGTCCACCTTTGACCATTTACTTAACGCAGGGACAGCATTGATAATATACGTTTTTCACAGGGTCCTGTGCAATTTAGGGTATCTAGTACGTGAAAGAAGTGGAGGTCTGACTTCCTGCCCATACGCTGTCTCCACATTCGGACAGTTGCTTCATCTATTAAGACTCAACTGGGAGCAACCAGGCCGTTTTTGTTGGTATCAGAATCTCAAGGGATAGAGACAGTTTCACAAAGCATATTTAATGTACATAATCCGTTTGGCTTTTAATCAGAGTATTTGATTTCATTAGAAATTTCAAATAATATTAAGGAAAGATGCAAAAAAATTTAATGTGGATGAATTAAAGATATTGAGACACAGCATTTAAGGGAAAATTTCTCCAACTCCCTTGCCAGTGGGAGAACCCTTTCCAATTTGGACAGTTTGTCTTGCTCTCTTCAGGTGTCTCTGGGACAAATGGAAGAAACCGATCAGAGTGTCCAGGCTCATTCGGAGAGAGACAGGAAGGGAGGAGAAGGCAGGGAAGGAGAAGGGAGAGAGAGAGGCAGAGGTAAGAGCCCCTGTACCAAGACTCTGCCACGCATCAGGTACATTGTGCACAGTCTTTAAGTGACCTCATTTTATCTTTTCTGGCATCTCAGAGAAGGGCAACCACGTGGGCTATTTGTCAAGTCTTAAGATGAGTATTTTGGCAACTTGCTTAGTCTCCCAGTCTGCCACGTGGCTAATAGTGACTCGTCTGCATCAGAGTGTGGAGAGGATTGAGGAGATAGAACCTGAGAGCTGAGTATGAGGAAGACACTGCTTTCCGTTCTGAAACCGTGTTAGGATGCAGGAGCATTCTTTCAATCCAGCATCTGCTAGGGTTTGTTCTTGATGGAGCTTTAAAAACAACCAGCCTGTTTCTACTTCCTGCCCCAGGCTGCAGAAAATGGGGGGTGGGGGGGTGTTGAGTGGCCACAGGCAAATCTTGATGGCTAGAGCCACTTCACCCTCCCCGTGAAATGGAGGTGAGAACATGAACTTGCCGGGGTTTTGCCGAGGGACAGGGGAACAACCACGCCAGGTTTCTGACATAGTGCCTAACGGGCACTAGGGATATGCGGGATCCGTGTAGCTAGTATTACAAAGGGAGCAGAAACAGCTGCCAACTTATTTTTATTTATTTATTTATTTTTACCCTGAGCTTGGAGGCCTTGCTTTGCTCAGCTTACTGGATGGCAGCCAAGCTAAATTAACACTCTTATCTTCTGGCCCCTGCAGCTGGCAGCCTCTCTGCAGGTTCTTCCAACATTCTCTTTCGGCTTAGCCGTGAGTTGCTGGGAAGCCATCCTGGGCCATCCAAGCTTGTTTCTGCCCTGTGCTCCTTCATCTACTCATAGGCAGGACTTCCTGGGCTCTGCTCTAGGGCCAGATGAGGTCATGGTTTTACAC
The DNA here is from genome assembly GCA_028551405.1 of Uromys caudimaculatus. NCBI lineage: Eukaryota > Metazoa > Chordata > Mammalia > Rodentia > Muridae > Uromys > Uromys caudimaculatus. The sequence goes on along the minus strand of CM052703.1, from coordinate 122,644,927 downwards.
AGGAAAAGGGAGGTCACTGGGGTGGCTTAGCCCCTGACATAGTGGAAACCCGGCACAGATCATCAAAACTGTTACGGGGTTTTGCCAGTGTGAACTCAGCTAGGTGCTTTGAAGTTGTTAGGCAATCCAAGCCATGCCAGGGGATTCTGCCCCAGGGTTTTCTTAGACATTTTCTGAAATTCTAAAGAGCCCGCCAACCTAAGAACGAGATTAAAATGCCAATTCCACCCGAGGAGCTCTGGAATGGGACAGAGACCCAAAAGCTCTACTAAGGTTGTAGGTAATGCTTCTGAGCTGGCTACTGACCTCTTACCACGGAGCTGGGCTCTGAGACACCATCTCTCATGCATTAGTCATGGCTCTTGTCACATGTCATTTTGTTGTTGTTGTTAAATTGTTTTGTTCTGTCTTGTTTTATTGAGACAGGCTCTCATGTAGCTTAGGTTGGCCTTGAATGCACTATATGGCCCAGGCTAGCATCTAATTCAAGATCCTCATATCTTCAACTTTCCAAATGCTGAAATTACAAGTGTATAACAGCATGTCCCACACCGTTTACATGTGCACACACACGTGTGCATGCAGGTGCTAGTATGTAGAGGCCATGGGTTGGTCTTCCTCTATCACACCCCTCCTTGTTTTTTAAGACAGTCTCTTGCTGAATTTGGTGCTCCCTGATTGGCTGGATACACTGGCCAGTAAGCTGTGGAGATCTACCAGCTCTCCCTAACAGCCTGATCGGTCTCCCCAGTGCTGGGATTACAGGTGTTCACAGCCACGCCTGGCCTTTTCCCATGGGTCCCGAAGACCCAAACCCAGGTCCCCATGCCCGTCCAGCAAGCACTTTGTCAACAGAATCAGCTCTCTAGTTCCTTGTTTAGCCTTTACTTACCTTAAAGTTTACTCTACAAAAATGTGTATAATTTTCTTCAAAATGACCTGCCTTTAACTCAAATGTGTGTATGTTGCCAAGAAAACACAATGGTAATGGGTGCTTTCTGTTTTATTACACCTTAAGCATTTAAGCTGGAAGACATAGATTGTGATCTTTTCTGTCTAGCACTCCTGTGGCATCATCCTGGGCTGATGTACATCCCTTGCACGGGATTTGGGGCAACGGTGTAGCCTGGATGACCCAACCTTGTTTCTGAGCTCTGCAACTTCAGCAGCTGCGTTAGCCACGCGAGCACCGAGAGTGTGGAAAGGGATTGGGTGTTTTTTGGACAATGTGTTAATTGCAGCAAAGAGCACCTTCCCTCCCCCAGCAGGCTGCCCAGGAACTGGATATCCCATCCCAGGCCAGAACACCAAAGGTGTTCCTTCAAAGCTATATCCAAATGACTTTTTGGGGTTGTCACCATTTTGTAAAAAACCCTTCAGTGACTGGAGACTACAAAGAAAGAGAGAGAAAAAAGTCTAAATTCCCTGCTGACTCCAAGGTGCTTGTTTACAAAGTAAAACATCCCTGGTGAATCATTTCATTTATAATTAAATCTAATAATAAGCCATTGTGGCTAAATTAATTTTGAGCTAATTACATGGGAACTCCATGTCCTGCATAGCTCCTGAAGTTGAGTTGGGTGTCAGGTAGTGTGTTAAATTCCGAGGCCAAAGCCTCCAGGGACAATTCCAGAAAGCACACGAATAAAATGCTATGTTAAGAGACTGATAGTCAACACCCCTGCTGGCCAGAGATGGCTGTGGGGTACTCTGGAGACTGAGTGGGGGTGGCTCTCTCTGCATATACCTACCTCTGGATAGCCCAGACAAGGTCTGCTTGAACCTCACTGACGCTGATGATACCCAAGAGGAAGCAACATTCTGGTCACCTACTGTCTTAGTCAGGGTTTCTACTCCTGCACAAACATCAGGACCAAGATGCAAGTTGGGGAGGAAAGGGTTTATTCAGCTTACACTTCCTGGCTGCTGTTCATCATGAAAGGAAGTCAGGACTGGAACTCAAGCAGGTCAAAGAGCAGGAACTGATGCAGAGGCCATGGAGGAATGCTACTTACTGGCTTGCTTGCTTCTCCTGGCTTGCTCAGCCTGCTTTCTTATAGAGCCCAAGACTACCAGCCCACAGATGGTACCACTCACAAGGGGCCCTCCCCCTTGATCACTAATTGAGAAAATGCCTTACACCTGGATCTCATGGAGGCATTTTCTCAAGTGAAACTCCTCTGTGATAACTCCAGCTTGTGTCAAGTTGACACACAGAACCAGCCAGTACACCTATGTTTCTGAAGGGCCGCTTAGTACTATGAACAACTGATGTGCCTGGAAACCTTCACAAGTAGGATCGCATTTTATCCCCCAGCAGAAACTTCATGGACATTTCAAGGGTAAGAAAGCTCAGAACTGGGATTTCCACCTCCACTCAGTGGATGGCTGTGCTGTCCCTCCCTCTGCTGAAATGCTGACCATGACGAGCTGCTGTCCTAGGCTGCTGTGGTCCAGCGTGCATCTCTGAGTGGGTCTTTCCTTGAGTTTCAGATTCAGTTTTAGTTCTACACGTGGCTGATACTGACCCTTCACATTTGACTGCGAGTGGTTCTGGGGATTACCTTGAGCTCTCTCTCCACTCTGAGGCGGTGAGAATGAGGGTGGCCAAGGGAACTACTAATGTGGAAACCTCAAGAAAGGGAATCTGAGGACACGGACCAAACCTGCTGGGATGACGTTATCCCTGGAAGACAGGCCACCTTTCTCTTCTGTCCCTCATTAGCATTTGTCCTTTGTCCGCTTGCTGTCCTGCCTTTGGTGTACTTGTGTAGTGAACCATCCTCCCTGTCCATCTTCAAGTTCCTCTTGTGTTGTGTTTATGATTTATTGATTGATTGATTGATTGATTGATTCAATTCGATGTAAGGTGATTGTGACCAACAGAAGACCCAGGGAGGGCGATCATGCTATGAAGGGACAAACAGAAACATCTCATTATCTGGAACTGAGACTCTAGAAGTGTATGCCTTACCCCTCCCCCAAACCAGCACCTACCTGGGGGTGTTTTCAACTGCCCCAGGCTAGAATACTTTCTTGGTTATGTGGCTGGTTTGGATTATTAAAATGACCTTTGAAAGAATTCACAGAGCAGGTCCTCTTCAGGGTTCAGAAGTTGATGCATTTGAATCTGAGTTTTCTCTTCCTGAGTTTAATTTTTCAGAACAAAGAGATTATGTCAATGATACTGCCTCTGTGTTTCCTGTTGGCTTGTGACACTATGGGCTCCTGAATATCTTGGCCTTTCCAAGTGGCATGGGTTGTGTCTGAAGCAATAACAGAGTCATTGAGTGTGGAGAATTTGGAATCCTGGGGAATGAATGCTGTGAGGTGCTTTGACTGTGTCAGGGCTTGGGGCGCATGACATTTGTGTTCCATGGCAGGGTGTCATTTCCAATTAAATATTTTGAGCGTTTACCCAAACTTCGCTTTGGCCCTGTTTGTGTGTTAAGTGCAACAGACATATCTTTGAAGGGCCCCTCACAACCACCCAAATTGACGTGGCTGTTTTCTTTCTAATCAAAGGAAGTCTGTGGCATCGGCAAACAGGGTAACAGGAGACACAGAGGAGCTTAAGATTTAGAAAAGGACAGGAAGAGCCACCCAGCCAGGCTGACCGGAGCAACTCCAGGACAGGAAACGGAAGCACAGTATGTGGAAATACTTCCTTCTCTTCCTGTCTTGTGTCTGCTTTGACATCTGGTGGCTGGCTCTCCCTGACCCCCACCCCACACAGTAATAATTGCTTCCCTGAGGGAGATGGCTTTTTAAAAGGTCTCTATGTGGACTAACGGGGTGCTGCCTTCATCACCCATGTGGGGCTTCACCAGCCTTTGCTTTCCCTACCTTTCTTTCCTCGTGCAAGGGATGGCAGGCTGTCCCTGGCAGTCACACCCAAACACTGAGTTCTTCCTTTGCTTCCTCTTGGTGTGAGCCTAATGTGGCAGGGGATGGGTGGGTGGAGCAGCCCTGTTGTCAGGCAGTGGCATCCACTGGTCACAGTGGCCCCCTTCCTTCTGTTTCTTCATCTCTCCCAGCAGCACTAGGGGCAGGGCTCCTTTCTCTGACTCACCACAGGCCTCTCAACAAGCATTTTCCTTGTGCTTCCTTTGACCCTGGCCACACCTATGGGCTTCCTCCTTGTTACCGAATCTCTGTGGCTCTATAGTATCCCACTTGCCACTCAGTTTGGATCTTTGGGTGGAGCATCTTGGAGACTACCAGAGAACTTTCTTAGTAACCTAATCCTGAGCATCGTATGGGAAAGAGAACCCTTGGGATTAGATTTCATTTCTTAGCATCTGAACCTCACTCTTGGCTTGGAGAATCCCCACTGCTGCCATCACTACAGTGGTGCTGGTTATGGGTCTGGGACTGGCTCTGGGGCTGTGGCTGGCTCTGGGGCTGGTGATTCGTGTGTGTGTGTGTGTGTGTGTGTGTGTGTGTGTGTGTGTGTGTGTGTGTGTGTGTGTCAATCTTAGAGTAGAGTAAAAGCAACCATCCAAAAGTGGTGTGTCCAGCAACACTTCCTTCTCCCTGAATGCCTTTCAACTGGGCTCAGACTTTACGACTGACTCAGGAAGAAAGGGATGACAGTAGCCACAGGGATAGTGGCAGCCACTGAGCACAGCTCTTGAGACAGAAGAAGTAACAGTGTTGAGTGTAAGTGCTGCGGTCCCCAACTAGGCCAGCGCTGAGATGTGGTTTGATTCCATGCTTCTCAAAGATCCACTTTGTGCCTGTGCTGGAGACTTCTGTGTGGTTCTCTTAGCTACCTGGTATCCTTTTGAAAGATCCCCTCTTCCCTAATTTAGCCCTTAAACAAATAAGTGAAGAGAAAGGTACGGGGTTCAAGCACATCTTGGAGATGCCCATGCACACCCTAGTGCCACAGTGGACATAGTTGAGAACCTAGCAGATTTCCCTGGGTGGTCTCCTAGAACCCCCATCAACCCAGGGTGGCACAGCCAGCGTTTCTATAGTACCCAGGGAGCATAGATGTGCTGGGGAGCCTAGATAACGACGTGAGAGATCATAGAGGCAGCTGCTTCAACCTGGCTACCTAGGGACCACAGACAAAGGTGTGGGACTGTGGGTGTCCATGCCCTGGTGTCAATGAGCATCGAGGATCTTTGTCACAGTGATGCCATTCATCTCATTCCAGAATGCATCCTACTCAAAGATGACATCTGGAAAGCAGGGGAAAAGAAAATGATGGGGGAAATCTGTAATTCTAGATAGAAAAAGATTTAGTAGTGACCTAATGTGAATAAGGGGTTGGATCTAGTTCAATGAGGAAAAAAATGTTTTTTAAGTGAGTTACTCACTTGCATGAATCAGCAAAAGTTTTGCACTCTTACTTCCGGGGATCACAATAGATTTGATATGTGGAAGGTCAGGAGATGTGAAGGTCAGAGGTTAAAACCCATGCATCTTTCAACTCGGCATCTAAGGTGTGAGGCTGGGGTAGTTAATGGTAGAGCACTTGTGTAGCATGCAGAAGACCCTAGATTCAACACACACACACACACACACACACACACACACACACACACACACACACACACACACACACATACACACACAATTTTAGGCTATCTGAACTTACTGTCAAGGACTATCTCTTCAAGCTGGTGTTGAACGGTGATGCCTGCCTGTGGGTCTCATAGAAAAATCAAGATTCCTATTCTGGGAAACTCGTTTATTTCCCGGGAAGAATAATTCGGCAGTGAAATCAAGCAAGGTGAGATGAGGCTGGAGGAATCAATGCACTTTCACTTGCTTTTGCCTCTTCAGTCTTTGGACGTTCAGGTTCAAAGGATGTTGAAGTGTCCCAAAAAGATTAGCATTCCAGGACTACCAGGGCTGGACCGGAAGCCCACTCCAACCCCCAGCCCAACTGTGCAAGATCCCCTTCCTCGGTCCCTTGGCTTTATGTTATCCCAGAAGCGCCTCCTTGGGGGCAAGGATAAACAAATAGAATGGTCCCATGTTGTCTCTTGTTTTCATGACAGCTTTGGATTCCACAATAATATATGTCCTATATGCATTTGTGGCTTTCTGTACTCTGACTTTGAGCACAGATACAAACCTGAGGTAGGGAATTTGAGATTTTCCCTGAGTTGTTCCAGAGCTAGGAAGCCTCAGTTTCTTCATTATTTTTTGTTTGTTTGTTTGGTTGGTTGGTTTTTTTTGTTTTTTTTTTCCTCCTTTTTTATTTTTGATACTTTATATACATTTCCAATGTTTCCCCTTTTCTGAGTCTCCTCTTTGTATACCCCCCATCTCCTCCCCAACCCGCTTCTAGGAGGGAATTCCACCTCCCCCCCCCCCCCC
>CM052703.1:122606019-122638091 GCA_028551405.1 Uromys caudimaculatus | reverse complement strand
GCCTGCAAATTTCATTAAGTCATTGTTTTTAATAGCTGAGTAGTACTCCATTGTGTAGATGTACCACATTTTCTGTATCCATTCCTCTGATGAGGGACATCTGGGTTGTTTCCAGCTTCTGGCTATTATAAATATGGCTGCTATGAACATGGTGGAGCATGTGTCTTTATTACATGTTGGAGCATCTTCTGGGTATATGTCCAGGAGAGGTATAGCTGGGTCCTCAGGTAGTATTATGTCCATTTTTCTGAGGGTCCGCCAAACTGATTTCCAGAGTGGTTGTACCAGTTTGCAATCCCACCAACAGTGGAGAAGTGTTCCTCTTTCTCCGCATCCTTGCCAGCATCTGCTGTCGCCTGAGTTTTTGATCTTGGCCATTCTGACTGGTGTGAGGTGGAATCTCAGACTTGTTTTGATTTAGTTTCTTCATTATTTAACGTATTTTCTTGTGTTGTTCCAGATTTCCCAGTGGACAGCTTGCCCTCCTCTCCCTCTCTGTCCCCCCTCCCTCTCGATCTTACACACACACACACACACACACACACACACACACACACTCGCCCGCACAGGCACCTTCATGCACACACAGATATATCAGGCACACACACACTCATGCACACACACGCATGCACACTTCCATACACACACACACACACACACACACACACTCGTCCGCACAGGCACACACATTTATGCACACACAGATACATCAGGCACACACACACACGCATGCACACACACGCATGCACACGTCCATGTCACGTTTTTTTCTCCCCACTATATTATCTCCTCATTCAGAGGACACATTAACTTGCAAAAGTTAACATTAGCAAAAGTTAAGACTCGTGCAAGTTTCCATTAAGATTTCAAAGGAACTAGTGTTCAAGAGTATTTGTTCTTCCAGAGGACCAGAGTTCAGTTCCCAGCATCCACATGGTGACTCACAACCATTCATTCCAGGGCATCTCGTACCTTCCGATGTACATATAAACATTCAGGCAAAATACTCATATACAGATAAAATAAATAAAAAAAGAAACAAAAACAAAAAACAGCTACACATATAAAAAATTTAAATATCTCAAAGAAAAGAAGAATATGATTTTTCAGAGTTCTTAACTTGTGATTACACTTTGGGCTATATTAATGTGCCTTTTTTCCTCCTCACTGGTGGCTTTATCCCATTCCCCCCCCCCTCCCATTTGCCAGTGTCTGTGGGGAGTAGCTGCAAGCCCAGGGATAGCAGGACTGAAAGTAAGCTTTCAAGTATAAAATTCTGGCCCTAAAGAAAGTAGATTTCCCCTCAAATATGACAATCTTGGAGGGTGGGCATGGAGCTCTTGCCTCACACCACAGAACAGGAAAGGATGCCCAGCCCATCACAGTAAACCTCGTAGGAGAGGACCAATCTTCCTCAGGCTGGGATGAGGGATGGGGCAAAGAGAAGAGACATTACTGATGGAGAAGATTGTGAGAGAAAGACACTATACTAAAGGTACAGGAGAGAGTGTAGACAGGGTAGGTGTGGTCATTCTTGATCCCGAAGAAGGACCTGTAAGTGTGTCTTTTCTTTCTGTTTAGAAGTCCAGGCAGAGTCTATCTTGCAAGGGGACACACATGCAGGCACAGTGCTTCAAGACAGACCTAGGTAGAGAGTTAGGTCTGAGATACAGCGGCCCGTCCGGCTGGGTGTGATAAACAACTTCCTATGTGGGGCTGGCAGTAAGGAGCAACAGAGCTAAGGTGTCTGAGGGAGAAGAGGAGGAGGGCTGGTAGGAGCCAAGATTACCCTGGTGGTTAAGAGACAAGCATGGGACCCCACAAGGTGACCTCTAGGCACCTCCCACATGCTTAGTGGAAACTCCAGGCCACCGAGGAGGCCCAAAGTATCAGTTTGCTCAGTGTGGAACAGAAACCACTTCCTGGTCATGTTGTGGGGGCAGGAAGATGGCTTTGAGAGGATAGAGTCCTGAAAGGAATTTTAATACTTTGCCTGAGCAATGATCCCAAGGAGTTTTTAAATGAGAGAGAATTTACTTAGGAGCAGTAAGATTCATTTGCTTTTGTTGTTTTGGTTTTTGTTCGTTTGTTTGTTTGTTTTTTAAGTTTTGTTATTTGTTTTGTGTTGTAGAAATGGAGCTCTGTGGGTTTGATTAAGTACAATTGAGAATTTCAGTCATTTGGGTCACTTTGAACCTAGCATACCACCTAAAGGGTGACGATATGAAGTAGCCAAGGGAGAGGTAACCATGTGTCAGCTTAAGGGTCCGTGGTAGCAAGATTAGTGACTGTCACTTTACTTTCAAAACTTTTCCTGGGGTGGGGGTGGGGCACATTTTCTTCAGCATGTAGTCGCTAGAAAACTGCCTATGCCCCTGTGCTGCACCCGTGCTTCTCCAAGTAAGCCAACTAAACTCGTTGCTACAAGAAAGTATGAGGAGGCAAGTTGGAGAGGGGTAGGGGTCAGTGGAAGGAGACTAGAGAAGGAAATGGAGTGACCAATATAATCAAAATATATTATATAGATGTATGAATATGTCACAAGGAAACTCACTGTTGCACATAATTAAGAAAACTTTAAAATAACAAATAAAAACCTCTCTCTGGTGGGTCTACAATATATAAAAATTTTTACAAGTCAATAACAGCAAAAACAAGAACAGTCTTGGTTTTTGTTTTTAACGAACAAAAGAACTCATAGGCATTTCACAAAGAAGATACACGCGCTGGCCAATAAGCTCACGAAAAGTGCTTATGACGTCCGTCCTCATTAGAGAACTGTGAAACTAAAGAGGTGATCGCTGGACAGCGTGTGGAGATGGCTGAGAAACCAAAGGGAGTATGTCACGTGGCTTCACTGTTCAAGCACATGGTGACCACCTGACCCCACCATCCCACTCTTAGTGACCAACCCTCAAGGAATGGAAGTTTATGTCTACACAGGTGTGTGTGTGAACAAGAGTGTTTGTAGGATAAAAATATATAAAGAATTAATTTTTTAAAATCTAGAGATAGATTGGTGGAAAAAAATCACTTGCCACACAAACCTGACGAGATGGGTTCAAGTCCCCGAATTCTGTGCTGAGGGGCGAGAACTGACTCTCAACAGTTGTCCTCTGCCTGCCAAATACAGACCACAGTGCTCCAGGTGTGCATATTTGCATGTGGGTGTACTCTCACGATAATAATAGATAAAATCTAAAAATAAAAAAGCATGCTTATAGGGATCATACTAAGAATGAGACACTGTCTTGCTTAGATTTTTCCCCCTTTGTCAATTTGACACAAGCTAGAGTCATCTGAGAAGAGGAACCTCAAGTGAGAAATGCCCCTACCAGCCTGTGGACAAGCCGGTGGAGCATTTTCAAGTTGACGTAAGAGGGCCCAGCTCACTGTGGATGTCGAGAGTGGGTAGTCCTGGGTTCTATAAGAAAGCGGGTTGAGCAAACCACGGAAAAAAACAGGAAGCTTTCTTCCATGGTCTCTGTGTCAGTTCCCTCAGGGACGGAGTGTGACCTGTCAGTTGTAAGCTGAGAGAAACCCTTTCTTTCCACGTTGCTTTTGGTCATGGTGCTGTTACTGCAACAATAGAAACCCCAACTAGTACACGCCCGAAGGCTTGACAGTAAAGCAAGCACTAAACCAGAATGCTACTGAGCGTTGCCAAGGCTCATCGTCCTATCCAGCACATGGACGGGTCTCTAAAACAACGTTGAGTGAAGAATCCAGATTAAAAGACAAACAATCCTCCCCCCAACACACACTGTATGATGCTGCTTCTGTAAGCCTAGAACAAGCAAGACTTGTACTGATACAAGTTCAAAAGTAGTTGATGCAGGAAAGAATGTTCCAGGCTGAATATATCCTCAACCTTGTTTCCAGAGTTAGTTACACCAACGCATTGCCAACTCCACCAAATTGAACATGGCAGAGCTATGCGGTTTCCTGTAAATAAATTATGCTAATCTTTATTTTTAAAAGTAAATATTGCCAGGTGGTGGTGATACACACCTTTAATCCCAGCATTCAGGTGGCAGAGGCGGGTGGATCTCTAAGTTCAAGGCCAGCCTGGGCTATAGAGTGAGTTCCAGGACAACCAAGGCTACACAGCCAAGGCCAAGAAAAAAAAAAAAAAACAGTAAGTACCAAATATAAGCTTAGAGATTTGGCTCAATTTCTTATTGGCTAATTTCTTACTGGCTCAATTTCTTCTAGCATGCAGCCTTCAGGAAGGCCCCACCCCTCTGTTCCATCCCTCTGCCCACCCCTTGCAGACCCTTGCAGACCCTTGCCTTCCCTCTCATGATATCTAACTGCTCAAGAGTCATCTCCGGTCCTAAACCTCAGCACACTCTAAATCATAGTCCGGTATGTGCATCTTTTTCAGCAAAATACGGATGTTTTGAAACCACTTTCCCCTCTAAAGGCCTCCTCCTTCCTTGTTAACTCCACGCTTGGCCATTTCATAAATAATGCATCTCTCTCTCTCTCTCTCTCTCTCTCTCTCTCTCTCTCTCTCTCTCTCTCTCTCTCATCAGCCCATCTTCCTCTTCCCGGTGACCTCTCCATTTCTCAAGTCTATGTAACAGCCACCCTTGTCTTGTTGCTTGGACAAAGGGCTCACCTGGCCCCGGAAGGAGCCTCTGCTTGGGGCTTAACATAGTTTTGAAGGGACGTTCACTGTCTCCTAAAGCCAGGTGGCTGCTGGGCTTCCTGCTCCAGCCTGACAGTCTGTGAGGGAAGTCCCTTTGTGTATGTGGTCCTCTAGGAGATACTCTTTCCTCAGGGTCAGTTCACAGGCCATGTGGCCAGGACAATGCATCCAGCATCAGTTTCCAAAGCGCAATGCTTTTGAGCCCTTGCCTGCTGTACTGGAACCCTTCTGAACGTCATACTTTCCAATACTTGCTAACACCACGCTGACCAGACAAACAGCTGCCCACAGTCAGCAAAGCTGGAAGTCTATGAAGCCAAGCCTCCAGCTCGGCAGATGGCCTCAGTGAGGTTGGGGCCTTCCTGCCCTCCCCCAGATTGCTCTTTCTGGGCCTTGTTTTGGTAGCAGATAACATCCTTGTTCGGTCTAGCAGCACTGTGCCCTGAGGACACCAAAGGCTGCCCTGGAGTCCAGTCCAGGTCCTTGAAGCTCCTGAAAGCATCCTATCTGGGCTGGCTCCACCTACGAACAGCATCAGTGTGGCCCTACTCCCGAGGGAAGCAAGCCTTAAAAGGACCAGTGGAGTGAAGCCCTGATACCTGAGGTCAGAGGTCAGGCTGATGGCTGGTAGATAGACTTTCCAGAATCAGCCCTATAAGTTGACACTTTCTGTGTCTAGTTCATGGTATACCCAGCCACATGGGCTAATAGTAAAAGAGTGAGTAGGATAAAGGTTAAGAAGTGAAACCATGGAGGGGGGAGGGGCTTGTGAGCCCCACTCCTAGCTGAGAGCTTACTGATAGTTGGTTGTTATTGGAAGAGGGAGAGTTAGTTTCTTTAAGGCATTCATTTCCTTAGTAGGCAAGAATAGGAAGTGAATATGATTAAAAAAAAAAAAAAAGAAAAGAAAAAAAGAAAAAAAAACCCTCATATATTTGTATGCATGTATGAAATTCTCAAAGATTTAATTAAAGTATATTTTTAAAAAAGAAGTGTTAGCCGGGCAGTGGTGGCACACGCCTTTAATCCCAGCACTTGGGAGGCAGAGGCAGGAGGATTTCTGAGTTCGAGGCCAGCCTGGTCTACAGAGTGAGTTCCAGGACAGCCAGGGCTACACAGAGAAATCCTGTCTTGAAAAAACAAAAAACAAACAAACAAACAAAAAAGAAGTGATGCCTAGGCTGACAGCATCCTAACCCATCCCGCCTCTGGCCCCCTATCTAGCCCAATCCCCACACCTGTCTCTGGACTTAGAGCTTGGAATGTGGCCTGACCCTCCCTTAGGCTCGCCCATGTTGGTAGGTTGCCTTGGCCAGCCTGTATCTTCTCAGGAACTTCTGGCCCTGGACTTTCCCTCCTTCCTGGGTGCAGTATCAGGTGTCACTGGAGAATCAGGTAGTGATACCAAAGATAGGGTGGAGACAAAGTGGGATCATGAGAGTAGGCGGGGTTTCAAAGAGAGACCCGGAAGTCACGCCCTTCTTCCTTAAAGATGGTGAAGAGATGCCCACGGTTGTGGGGACTGAGCGAGAGCTGAGTTCTGAAAGATGTACCCAGGCCACAGCTATGTGGTCAAGGACTAAAATCTCATGACCTGTCTCCCGACACCATGCCTTCCAGCTCCACATCTGTCAGTCTTCTCAGCTCTACCTTGCTCTCAAGCTCTTGGATGCCCCTCCCACATCCATTTCCGGCCGGCTTTCCTATCCAGCTCCCGCAGTCTCCAGTTAAAATCCCTTCAGATTCCCCACAGTGGGACTATCCTCCTGTCTCCCCATTCTCATACGTTAGGAACCCCTACTCCCCGATGGGATCTCTTCTGATTGGCTACTCTGAAAGTAGAAACAATAGATTCAACCATCCTCTCCCTCATCTTTTTTGGGGGGAGGGGGTAGCTTAGAGAGCCCTCCATGAAATGACTCTGTCAGAGGGGTCCACTATATTATTAATTAATTAATTAGTTAATTTTACTCCATATCCTAAGCTTACTACTTCCAGACTTAAGTTCAGCGTTAAGCCTTTAGTTCCAGCATTTTAAAGGTATTGCCCTGTCTTCCATTCTAGTCTCGAGTTGAGTACTGGATGCTGCCTCCTACCCTTTAGTGTTCATGGGAGTGTCATTTAACCTGGACTTTGGGGAGTGTCTTAGTTACTCTTCTCTTTCTGTGATAATTACCAAGACCAAAATGACTTGGGGAGAAAGGGATACCTGACTTACAGGTGCTGGTGACATTCCATTACTGCAGAAAGCCAGGCGGGAATTCAAGGGAACCTGGAGGCAGCAATGGATGCAGAGATCGTGGTGGAACACTACCATCTAGCTTGCTCCCCAGAGTTTGCTCCGCTACTTTCCTTAAGCCCCCCAGGACCACCCTCCTACAGTTGGCACTCCCCATCCTGGTGAGCTAAGGATCCCACATCAATCGTTCTCAAGAAAATTCCCTACAAGCAATCTGACAGAGGCGCTTTCTTAACTGAGGTTCCTTCTTCCCAGATGACTCTAGCTGGTGTCAAGCTGACAAAATCCTAACCAGGACAGGAGGCCATGAGGGTTAAGTCCTCATGCTAAAACAGGCCCCATGGGGCCTCACCCTCTTTCTGTCATGTGTTTATATAGTGGGGCACTGGTGGCCTGTAACCCAGAAGAGGATCCTCCCCAGAACCTGACCATGCTGTTACCTTGACCTTGTCCAGACCTGGGGAAGACACTTGTCTGTGATAAAGGGGTGGGGTCCTACCTGCTCAGTACTCAGTTTTTACCTGCTTTAGAATTTGAGGGAGAATGCTTTGTTGGACCTGCTGGGAGACCTAAAATAAAGTCTCTCTCTCTGTCTCTCTCTCTGTCTCTCTGTCTCTCTCTCTCTCTCTCTCCTACCACCCATTTGGTTGTTTACACCCTTTCTCTGTTACATGGTCATCCTTTGATGTTTTCACCTGCTGTTGATTTGAAAGGCAGGGGAAAGGACTTTCACTCTCAATAAGAAATAAAAGGTGAGGTTGGAGAGATGGCTCAATGGTTAAGAGACCCGGCTTTCTCTTCCTAGTAGGTCCTAAGTTCAATTCCCAGCACCCACGTGATGGCTCACAACTATCTATAATAGGACCTGATGCCTTCTTCTGTCATGCAGGCACACATGCAAATAGAGCAGTCATGTACATTAAATAATTTAAAAGAATTTTTTTTAAAGATTAAAGAAGTAGAAGGCAGCTGCATGCAGTTCAGTCCTGCAGCAAAAAACAGAAAAGACAGATGCATCAGGAAAATCTTATTGCAAAGACCCTGGAGGGATGCAGATTCGGGGAGGGGAACTTGATAAACTGAAATAGGAGATAAAGAGGATCCTCTCTGGGCTAACAAGGCAGAAGTTTGCTTGGCTTCCTGTAAAGTGCTTTGCAAAGTCTCACTGAAGACTAGAAATAGGCAAAGGGAAGTCTATGCAAACCTGCAGCCTGTCCCAACCCAGATCTGCCTAGATCCGTTCCTCGTGGATTGAGGCACTCAGGACCTACCTTAACATCCAGGAGGGGAAAAAAGTGAACTTTCTTCTGCATTCTGTAGGTTTGAACATTATCACAAATGTTCAGCACACATGAAAAACTGGTGAGACCTGTAGAGAGGCGGATGGGGCTGCCTTCAGTACATAGGCAGGGAGGTGGGGCTGTCTTCTGTACACAGCCATCTATACAGCCCAGGACAGTCTCTGTGCTTAAAAGATTCTTAGCTCAACCATAGCTTCAACGTTCTCTTTAAAATATATGTAAAGGTTCCAGGATTAGAGTCTTATTATCCTCAAGGAATCAGACTCCCACCACCATGTGTAATTTCTCTTGGGACATTAGCAAGACCTATGCATGGACCAGTCTGGGTTTACCACTCCAGCATTACAAGTGCGTACCACCAAACCTAGCTTTTTGAACTGTGGATCCAGAAAGGGGTAAGATAAAGGAGTTAAGGTTTGAATGTGTAGATTATGTACCCCTGTAACTGAAGGGGGAAGGCTAAGTCTAGAATGCAAGGTGCTTTCTGTTGAAAGGAGGCCAGTGTGTCACATCCTGTGGAGCACCCTTTTCCAGCTGGGTACATGGACACTGCTACGCTATATGGAGAGACAGGATTTTTTTAAAGATTGAGCTCACAAGTGGTAAAACTCGTAACTTCAGTGTGACCCTCCTGGTTTGACAGAGGTCAAAACAAGATTCTTCAGCAAATGAAATTTAGTTATAAATTAAGGAAGGTTACATTGCTGCATATCTGGGTCTTATAAATTTTATACCCACCACTAATACCTAGGTCCAAGAAATTTCTTCTTGTTCCCTGTGGGAATCAATGCCAGCAAGCTTTCCTTGGCTCCTGGAGCTGTTTGGTTCAGAACTGGGTGGGGCCCAGAAGCAGTAGTAGCAACTCTGTGGAGGAAACTCCTTCAGCTTTCTTCCCTGGGCATGGTGCCACACGCACATGTAGTCACGGCAGGCCCGCCCAGGGCCTTGGAAAGCCACTCACCTCCAGACTGCTCAGAGCACTTCCCAATGCCTGCTCCCCCTGCCTCCTCCTTTCCCCAACTTACCCACTTTTTCCTGCTCCAGGAAAAATATTTGGACTTTATACACCCCTCCTGCCACCAATGGCAGAGGACAGAGGATGAGGGCAGTTCTGTGGTTACCTAGGTGACCTCAGAGCACATCAACCACGCTGCCAGGCCCTGGGGGCTTGGGCTGGGTGTCTGCTGCCAATCTGAGGAAACCAGCCCCTGTAGCACCTGGGAACGGTGCCAGGAGAGCTCAGAGCATCTATAGGCTTCATGGCTATGTTCCCAACATTTCTCTGACCTTGACTGGCTGGGCCTTCTTGAAGGCAGGGCCAGAAGTGGCCGGTTTAAGTCTTTATATCTTGTCTATTCTTGCTGTCCTTCCTCGTGGAGTGTCTCTCCACTTTCCTCTGGCCACACCTCAGCAGTGTGGTGGAAGCTGGAGGCCAGGCCAGGAGTACCGATGAGTGGGAAGCCACATAATGAGTGGGAAGCCACATAATTCAACAGACAGAAATTAAGTCAGAGGTGGGGTCTTCTTCACTCACATATCCCAGAAATCTCAGGACACGAGCATGCTCCTGGACCCTGTGACACTCCTGTCAGCCCTTCTTATTCTTTTCTCCCACCTTCACAGTATTGAAAGGACAAAATGACAAAGACAAAATGGAGCCTCTCTTTCCCCGAGTCCTTCCCTCCCGGAGCCCTTACCTTCTTCCCCTCCTACACTGACTTTGCTGCTGCCCATGGCGTCTTGGATCCCAGCCTTTCCATACACTCATGGCTCAGAGATGGCCTTGGAGCCTGTTCTAGGAGGGATGATTTGGACAAAGTCATCAACTCTGGTGTCTCCAAGCTACGCCCTCATCCTTAAAAAAATCTTCTAAGAAATGGCGGGAAGTGCTGGAGAGGAAACTGACGACCTGGTGACCAAGTTTTGACAAGGGATGCCTTAGCTTCTATAAAGCAGAGATGAGCAATGCCCATGATTCCAGTGAAGGCAGGCTCAGGTCCCTACGGCAGGGATATTTGCTCCTTTCCACCAAAATTCCTTCCTTTCTATGATCCTCAGGTCCATCCAGGGCTCCGCCCACTGTTTGACCCTCCTCCATCAACCACATGTCCCTGCCCTGTGTTATGTCCCCACTAACAAGTTCAGCTGTGGTCTCAGGGCCAAGATAGATACTCTGGGTCCCAGAAATGGAATTCCTAGGAGAGGCAGGAATCACATCAGGGCAGCTGGTTATTCCTGGATGGGGGTTGGGGCCCCAGACAGACTGCTTTAGAAGTCAAGAGAGAGTTCAACTCGAGTGTGGTTCATCTGTGTCTCTAGGAAGGCGAGGAAGCATAAGGGGACCAAAGAGTGAGGAGGAAGTAAACAGTGTTTGTGACTCTGAAAGCAGAGGGGGCTTTTACTTGTTTATTTTTACTTTTGTTTTCCTGTTGTGCTTTGAAGGTACAATGTCCTCCAGAGTCTTATTTGTTTGAACACTTCATCCCCACCAGGCACAAGGCTTGAGATAAAGCCCAACTGAAGGAAGTGGATCCCTGGGGGGGGGGGGGGGGAAGGCCCACTTCTGACCTCTCTCTGTTTCCTGATTGCAGAGGTTAGGTGACCAGCTACCTCACAGGCCTGCTGCTCTGCCTCCCTTGAGGTGATAGATTACGTCTCTTCTTAAACTATCAGCAAAATGGAGCCTTCTCCTTTCAGGTCCTTCTTGTCAGGAATTTGGTCACAGCAATAAGTAACTCATACATCTGTTTTTCAGACTTTACCCCTTTAAGTATGACATTAGAGGCCCATGGGTGCACCTCAGTTAGTAAGGTGCTTGTCTAGCACACATGAAGGCCTGGGTTTGATCCCAAATACTGCTTAAGTCAGTGTAGTGTGCATATCTGTGATCTTGGCCCTTGGGAGGAGGACAAAAGGGTCCAAAGTCCCTTGCTTGGAATGCTTTGCTTTGTAGTGAATCTGAGGCCAGCCTAGAATACCTGAGAATATGGGGGTGGGAGAGAGAGAGAAACAGAGAGAGGGAGAGAGAAACAGATAGACAGAGAGACAGAGAGAGTCAGAGACAAAGAGAGACAGGGAGAGAGAGAAAGAGACAAAGAGAGGAAGAGAGAGAAACAGACAGAGACAGGAAGAGAGAGACAGAGTCAGAGACAGGAAGAGAGAGACAGACCGAGTCAGGAAGACAGAGAAATAGAGACTGAGAGAGACAGGAAAAGAGAGAAGGAGAGAGAGAGAGAGAAAGAGACAGAGACAGGAAAAGAGAGAGAGAAAGGAAGAGAGGAGGGAGAGAGAACTAGATAGAGACAGGGAGAGAGACAGAAGAAAGACAGAGAGAGACACAGAGACAGGAAGAGAGAGAGATTATCATTAGCGAGGGAGGCCTTGGGTCCTCTAACCTTATGTGTGCACACCAGGCAAGATCTTTTACTCTTAACTTGCTTTATCTTTTAAAGTCTGGAAACAGAATGGTCACACAGGAATTTCCTTGAGATCAGCTCTGTGCCTTTGCTTGACATGCATGAGGTAGGGCTGCTCATAGGAGTCCACTGTCTGCCTTTAAGTCTAGGGTGAGGTGTAGAGACGCTCACCTAGCAAGGACTATGCAGTGCCTGGGCCCGTCTAGATCCTAGGAGGTACTGCCTGCTCCTTCTGTGCCCCCATCCTTTACCGGTGAGGCAGGACTTCCGGCATCATTCTAGAGTGTCTTGGAAGTTTGTGGGAACAGGCATTGCGAGCTCTTCTTGCCTTAATGAATCCTGTGTGAGGAGGCACTGTTCTAATTAATTTAATCTTTGCATCTGCTCAGGAAGTAAGTTTGATTTTATCCCCTGTGTACGGAGGAGAAGGGAAAGAGACACAGGTCATTTTCGAAGCCACATGACACATACGTGGCAGAGGTAGGAGCCTAACTCAGGCAGACTTCAGGGAGGCCCTGCTCTGTTCAGCTGCCTCAGGCAGAGAGGCAGGTATGGGACCCACTCCAGATGCCTGCTAAGGCTACATAGGACACAATCATGACCTCAAAGCATCAGACACTCCAATACCTCAAGAGAAGCTGGGCATCTGGATATTTATTTAACATTCCCAATTTTAAAATGTCAAACCTTTTCAAAACTTTCTGCTAGGAAAACACAGAACAAACGAAGTACCACTGTCACCAGGCCATATCCAGTTCATGGGTGGTTTGTCCATTACATTCTAGTGAAGACCAACGATTGGTTTAATATCAGCTCCATCCCATTGGTTGTGGCTACTCAGAGATCTATGTTGAGAAGGATTCAGAGTCTGGCTTCAGTGAGAAAGACTTCGACAATCCATTGGCAATGTCTGCTATAGGAATAGCCTGGAAGAATGACATCATCTATGCCATGAGTTTGCTCTAATAGGGTTAGATGCTGTCCTGGGGAACTAGTGGCTAATACCATTCATCAAGACTCTGATGAATGTCTGTGCTCTAACTCTCTCCTCCAATGCAGAGCACCTTCAGATTCGGTAACTTTTCAGACATTAGTGGGTTCCAGGTGCTAATCCCCCACACATTTGACCATTTCCGCCTCATTTAAGCAGGAATCAGAAGTCCTGCCATCTTCAGCAGGACCACAAAAACCCCACCATACCCAAGCACTTTGTGGCTCGTCGAGGCTTGGATGGCGCTGGGTGAAGGGCCATTGGACAGTGCACACTATTTCTACTTGGCAAAACCCTCTCCCTCAAAACACCTATGGCTTATCCTGCTTTCGTTTGCACTTCTGATGAGAGCTTGAGTCTCCACTGGAGGCTGGTTTTTCTCCATTGGGAAATTCTCAATCCTCTTTCTGGAGTAACTATCTCTTGTGATTTGCACACACCCTTCAGCATCTCTCTTTATTCTCATTAGCTTAAAAATGTATTTTCCCCAATGAAGCCAGTCTTTCCCTAAGCGGTTCTCAAACAGGCTACTAACAGAAAACTGAGCTGGAAGGCATGGGGATTTCCGGGAAGCCACACAGAGACAACTCTTCAGACACCTCAGATGGGTGACACTTCGGACAGACATCATGGTGGTCTCACCCAGAGGCTGATAGCTTGCCTTTGTACTAGCCACATTTGCTGAGTTCTGCTAACACTTAATCTGACCCCTTTTTTTCCCTGTTTGTGAAAGAACACACCCTATCTGTGCTTCTTCATTCTCATTGGCTGGATTGCTGTGCAGGGATGCTGGGATGCAGGGATGTAGGGATACAGGGATACTGGGATGAAGGAATGCTGGGATGCTGGGATGCTGGGGTGCTGGGATGCTGGGGTGTTGGGGTGCTGGGGTGCTAGGGTGCTGGTATGCTGGGGTGCTGGGATGCTGGGGTGCTGGTATGCTGGTATGCTGGGGTGCTGGGTTGCTGGGATACTGGTATGCTGGGGTGCTGGGATACTGGTATGCTGGGGTGCTGGGATGCTGGGGTGCTGGGGTGCAGATCAGAAGAGAACACTGTCTACTCTTTTAGGCAGTTACCCTTCCTTTTGAATATGCGGCTATTCACAAATGCCCTGATTCTAGTGCCTTTGCCAGGCGTGGCCTCCCTCCTCAAACTCTCTGCAGTTTGCACTGGCTCCATGCAGTTGAAGTTTCCTTTGCTGACTGTGGTGATGTGTGCCCTGGAGAGAGACCACTGTCACCAGGCCTAGGCATTGCCGTTAATTCTGGGCAAGGCACAGCGTCTGCCTAGGTCCCATCTCCATTGCAGGGGTGCCGTGAGGAGGGAGTGAGGTGAAACACCCTAGCACGGTGCAGGTGTTCTCTATTTTTCTGCATATTCATAGCCAGAAAGAAATGTTCGAGATTCTCCATCCACCCCTTCCAAACTTCCTTTATTGCCCCAATGCTTCCAAAAGTCTTCTTTCCCTGCAAATGAAAAGATGCAAATTACAAACATAGACCAATGACTCCACCTTTTGACTTTGGATTTTCAAAATTGATCTTAAAACATAGAAGAAAAATAGTAATCTTAGGAACATAGGCTTTTTTTCTGTACAAGAATGGGACTTTTTGAGAAAGAAAGAGGGAAAAAAGATTTACTGGATTTCAAAGAGAAACTAAATAAATTGGGGCATAAGGTCTGTTTCCCAGAGAACAAACTGGGAAGAGGACAGAGTATCACACAGACAGACAGACCCAGCCTGCCAAGGCTGAGGGAAGAGAGATGACAGGCAGATGCCTGCTATTCCCTGTCCAACCAAAATGGGTCAGATTCTAGGGGAAAGAAAGAACCCTCTAGATGAGCTTGGGGAAACCTAAAGACAGGGAAAAACGTTCGACGGGTTCTTGATAGGGAAGCAGCTGAAAAGAGACATGGATGCAAATTAAGCAGAATGATAAAGCCTAAACGGAGTCGCCCAGAATCCCAAAGACTCTGGGAGGAGAGCCCACGCCACCTGCTCCCGTGAGATGAACATGGCATGCATAGAACGTGGAAGGCAGTGTGCCAAGGTAGTGATTCAACTCATGACAAGGAGACGCCTCACCAGTGGCCAGATTGGCTGGGCAAAGGCGCTACGTGAGGGTATGCTCAGTCTCGTAGATACAGACAACAGCAGGTTTTACGGCTTAGCTTTGTGGTTTCAACAAATGACAGTAGAAATGAGTGTTGATAGCTAAGGCTGAACATTATATAGATCGATGGGAGCCAGCACAGAATGATCAGTACAGTCAGGATAGGATAGGCGCTGCTGTGGTGACAAATAAACTCCAAGCCTTAATGTGTCAGTGTGCGCAAGTGTTTCCTTTTCATTGTGTTACAGTCCTCAGTGTGTCAAAGAGTTTTCATCTCCTTCTAAGCAATGATGCCAGGATCTCATCAGCTCAGGGACAATGAGACACCTCGTTCTATGGTTACAAGCCACCCGGTTTGTCATGCTTTGTTTAGCAACCCTAGAAAACAATTTAATTATTATTTAACAAATCTGGCTGCCTAGAGACCTCCATGCTGTGAGGAAGCCCAGGTCACATGGGGAGGCCATATATATGCACCACCTATCTAGCTGTGGTGCCAGTTGAATACCCAGCACCAACCAGTAGCAAAGAAAGATGATCTCACAGGTGATGATGGTGGTGGTGGTGGTGGTGGTGTTGGTGATGACGATGACGACTAAAACCAAGTTTCGAGCCCAGGTTCTCTGTTTCCAGAACAGACTTCTCTACTCCCTAATGCAGGCTCAGAAATCTTTCTGTCTCAGAGGGTGCCAGGTAAGATCTTTGTTGAGTCTTGTCTTTGGGGGAAGTAAGACTGGCCTAGATGGGTTAGGCTCTAGTTAATTCTTGAGGACCACTTTGTGTCTGGGGAAACCATCTCCCTTGTAGACCTTCTCTGAGCTTGGAGAATGGGCCAGGATCCTGAAGACAATCACTGAGTCTGACATCTTCTAGGTCTGAACACTTACTGAGGGCTGGAAGCTGTAGGTTTTGCTTGAAGTTGGTTCCCATGGTTATTTTGCTATTGGGTAATAACATTAGAGGTGCCGGGAGGCAGACTATCAGCTGGTGTCTGCTTGCCTAGGTTTAAATTCTGGCTGTATACCTTGCTGGCCATGTGACCCTGGAGAGTTGCATAACCTCCCAAGACTGTTTATTCATCTGCAAAATGAGAAAGTGGTAAGTCTCAGAGGTTTTCAGGAGACACATCAAGTAGAGGACAATCCAGCACATAGTCAGTCCACAAGTACATGTCACCTTCATCAAGAAGAGGTTCATTTTCTTCAGTGCAGATGACTTTTCTTTTCAAGGGGGAAAAAGCCTTAAAACAAACCTGGGAGTTGGGCTGTTTCAAGCCAGTTTTGTTTTACGGATTCCAGACAGACTTAAGGTAACATTTTTATTACTGGTTTTATTGTTCTGAACAGCCTCAAAAAGTAACTCTGAAGCTCCAAAGGTAACAATTAGGGCCTCTGGTGGAAGCCATCACAGTAGTGAAGTCTTAGCAATGAACCCAGCTGCCCTGCTTCAGAGTTTACAGCCACTGTCTCCCACCAGGCCTAGTCAGGAACGGTAGAGAGTACCATGCCTGCCACCCTGAGGGCTTCCAGAAAGAGACGACAAATACACAAAGGGAGCCATCTCCTCCTCAGCCCCACGCTCCTCAGCCTGCAGGCTGCACCCTGTCAAGATGCTTCTACCTAGCAGCACACTGAAGCACAGCTCAGATCCCCGAGATGCTCACAGCCTCTTTCCCCAGCTCTGGCTAGGAAATCTGACTGCAGCCTGCCTTTCTGGATCTGAGCTAATTCCCTCATCAGCAACAGCCAGCTCTGCAGCAGCACTTTGTCAGAAACCAATCTTCCAGCTTGGGGCTGGCAGAGTGCGTGCTGGCTGCAGGGTCTTCAGCCTGCCCCCTAGCCCTTCAGGGCAAGGCTTGTCCAAATATTCGGCTTGATCCTGCTCTCTGATTCATCCTGTGCAGAAACCTCTGTAATTTCAACTACTGTGTGACTCAGACAAGAGCTAAACACAAGGGCTATGCACCACCAGCAGAAGCCTGCACGGAGGGCAGGCCAGTATCCAGTGTCCATAATGCCCAGCCTGGCCTCCTGGGTTGGACGAGAGGTGCAGGCTCTTTCCAGCCTGGCTGGCTGGAGATTAAATCTCTTTAGTCTGAGATGATTAATGGAGCCCCAAACACGCCTCAGCATAGGGTGTAAAATGCACTTTGTTCCTTTTCCAAGTCCTCCCCCCCCCTTTTAAAATGCTAAATCCATTTGCATCTCATAAATTATATTGGCTCCAAAATGAAGTGCTCCTGACAGCCTCAGGCAGGGTGTGGGTTCCACAGAAGCACTGCCCTTGTTGTCTCTTCACTAGGAAAGATCCGGCTTATCTTCTAAGGGAGGAGGGAAGAACAGCCGAGCGTGACCTAGATTCCAAATCTAAGACAGGTACAGCCGGCTCACCTGAACATCCTCAATGGGCTGACAGGCACCCCACAATAGGCTTTCAGAAGCACCCCACAGGAGAAGGCTCCCTGTGGCTCATGGGGGACACGGCCATCTTCTTCCTCAGCAAGTTAAGAAAGAACATACATTGGGCTAGTGGGGTCCCTTGAGCTTCCTGATGCCTCTTGGTGATACTACCTAGGGAGGCGGGGAAAGTAGGGGTGATTAACAGCAAAGGTAAATTACTTCTTGTGGAGGTAAGGGCAGGGAGGGGTGTCTGACCAGTGAGTGGGGCGTGGAGGTGGTGGTTCAGACACCAGGGTACCCAGAAACCAGAGACAATGGATTCTCACCCTTCCTTCGCAGCTCTGTGGCATCAGGCAAAGTTACCTGATCTCTCTGAAGTTGTTTTCTTGTCTATGCTTTCTTTCAACAAACACTTCCTGAGAACTCATTCCCTGGGAGTCAGGCCTAGAGTTCCCCCTCGGCCCTTGTATTCTAGATAGTACACAGTATACATAGCTGCATGGGTTCACAGAAGGCCAGGCAGTGGTAGAGTCTAAGATGATATAGTGTCATGCAGGCCAGAGAGCCCTAAGGCCATCAATAAGCTGGGCTGAGATGGAAGGATGAACACTACAGACGCAGAGATGGAGGAGCAGCAGCAGGCGGGAAGGGGTCTGCAAAGACAGAGAGACCCACATGCAGAACACTGGGTGAGCTCTCATTATCTGACCACTGGCCGTGGCTGTGGGCTGAGGGTGCTAAAGCTTTGGAAGAAGATACACCTGGAAGGGAAGTGGTTTAGAAGCCAGGGTGAATGACAGAGCCATATTCAGCTGTCACCTCCCTGGCCCTCTCTGCACACCCCCCATCCCTCCCCACCCCGGCCTCCAAAACACAGGTGGCTTCACCACCCCAAAAGGTCAGCTGGCTGGGGTTTCACAAGCTGGCATTCCAGCCCTGGAGCCCCCACACAGGGAGCACACTGCCCATGGTCAAGCCTCCCAGGTCCCAGCCAGGACCAGCTGCCCGAGGAACTTTGACCTATGCAGAGGCATCAGCTGCTGCCAGGGAGGGGAGGAGCTGGAGAGCGAGGGGAGAGGCAAGTTTGCCTCTGGCAGCTGTCCTTGGTAAGGGGTGTGAGCACTCCAAGAAAGGGAAGGAACACACACACACACACACACACACACACACACACACACACACACACACACACACACACGTAAAGTGTTTTTGTAATCATCTGCATGTGTGACTTTTCATTTCTGGAGTTCGATTTAATTTCCCATATTGTAAGTAAGGAAAAATGCACTGGAAAAAGTTCTCATGTATGAAGCAGAGTCATATATGACTGTCCTCATATAAAGGACAGTCCCATGGTTTGACCTCTGTGCTCTGTGTCTTTAGGCCCTCATCATTGTTCAAGAGGACCCCACTGTGGGATATTTTGTTGGGGTGCTAGGTACACTCCAGGCGCACATGCTGGACTGGCTCTCCACCACCGAGTCCCACCCAGCCCATCTATGGAAGCTTTTGAGGACAAATTGCTTTATGATTTATTGACAGAAACCAAAGGAAGTTTTGCATTCCTCTTTTGTTTTATTTATTTGTTTGTTTGTTACAGTGTTGAGGATTTACACACGCTCGTTACCACTGAGCTCTACCCACAGCCTCTTTTCACTTTCTGAGACCAGGTTTCACTCAGTTGCCCAAGCTGGCCTTGAATTTGTCATCCTCCAGCCTCAACTTTCCAGCTCCCTGGGCTTGTTTTTTAGCTGCAGAGATTAGAAAGGGGTGAGGGTGGAAGTTGACCCTCCCCAGAGGGAACCTTGAAGACAGGGTACAAAGCCCACACTCAGCACTTTTCACCCTGTGCCTTCCCCTTTTACTTCCAGACATGACTTGGGCCTGTGCCTGCCTCTTCCAGGGAGTACACTATGCTCTCCTCTTCTGGGTCAGGGTCCCACAGTGCCAGGTGCAGTGGTCTCAAACAGGGACTAGCTCTGGGTTTCTTCCTTTGTTCCTGTAAGGAAAATGAGAAAACACTGCAAGCCGGGCTGGGTCCATGTCAGCAGTGTGCAGACTCAGCTGAGAAATACAATCCTTCCCGGCTTCTGTGGGCACAGGCGGTATATTGAAGGCTCTCAAGTGATGGCGAGGAAGCCAGCCTTATCTTCAGCCGCTGTGCCAGCCAGCCCAGCAGTGAACAATTCCTGTAAGCAGAAATCAGCCCTCCCTGTTCAGTCACAAAAGCAGGACTGCCTTTCAGATGGGGCCAGCGGAGGAGTGTTTCAGAAATAAAGGAAGTAACCTTTACATCTTGGGGGAAGTTTAAAGATACCCAGAGAATGAAATCTCAGATTCTGCTGTCCTGAAAGCCTCAGGCTGGCCATGGTTCTCTGCCTTTGTTCCCTTCCTTTGTCTTGGCTACATGTGCCTGGCCACACTCTACCTGTGGTTTTATTGTCTCCCTCATGGAAGCTGGCAGGGCATAAATCAGTAAGTGAAAATTTAAAATGTAGCTCTTTGGTCTAGTGTCTAAGGAGACAAAGAAGAAAAGGGCCGCTTAATGAATGCCTCTGGAAACTTGGGGTTTATGTGGGGCTTCTAATAAAAGACAAAGCCTACTTTGAGACCACTCATACCAAGCCCAGGGTGGTCCTCTGGGCTCTGGTCACAGTGTGCTTTGCAACCTCAATGCCTACAGTCACCAGGGACCATTTGCCCTGTGGCCACTTATGGGGCAGAAAGGGGCAAAAGTCATGGTTAGAGCTAACAATGTCCATGTCTCTCCTTCAGAAAACAGGAAGGTGAATCCAAACAACTAGCCACTTCTTCTGGCTTCCCTAGGGTCTTCCTGTGGTCTGAGACTGTGTCTAACAACACAGGGTCCGGCCTCTTGGGGTTTCCTCTCTGAAGCAGTGTCCATTCCTGCTGCTGAGCACATGATGCCAGAAGTGGCTAGCCTACGGGTGGCTGCAGAGGAAGCAGGGTTGCCTGACTGGTGGACAGGCTCCAAGGCAGGATTGTAAACTCCTGGCCAAAAGATAGAAAAGGAATGCTTTCTATACCCGGGTCCAGTCGTAGAGGGAGAACCATCGCTGTGCCAAGCCACCCACCTCCAGCCCCTGCACTTATTTGGGAGGGCAGCCACAGAGAAAAACCTTCAACTGAAGTCAAGGTCAATGTACCATCCTGAGCCATTAGCCATACATAGATTAGTGGGTTAATACAGAGCTGTCTCGACAGATGAATTACACCCAGAAGCTGAGTAGGAGTCCTTGGGCTTGACATTGAAAGGTCCAGTTATCATAGGGAGAGTGATGCCTGCTTAATTTTGATAGGGCTTAATTATTGTGATAAATGTCCTTGGAGTTTAACTCCTTCTTTGCCTATGGACTGTCTCCCAAAGATTCCCATGTGGTAACTAACCCAAATGGATGGTATGTGAGGGTCCCTTGGGGAGGTGTTTAAGTGACATGAGGGTGGAACCCACGGTTCCATCAGAAGAGAACGTTAGAATTTTCTCTCTTCACAATATGCAGATGCAAGAGAAGCTGTCTTCAGACCTGAAAGCTGGTCCCTACCAGGCACAAGATCTACCGTTGACTTGATCTTGGATTTTTCGAGCACTATGAGAAAGAAATGTCTGCTGTTTAATATGCCCAAGTCTGTAGTGTCTTGTTATAACACCTTAAACTAATGCAGAACCAACAGAAGACATAAATGAGAAGCTAGGGACAGAAGGGTACTTGCTGCCAATCCTGATGACCCCGAGTTCAGACCCTAGGAACCACATGGAACGAGGAGAAAACTGACTCCCTCGGGTTGTCCTCTGACCTCCACACACGCACCAAGACATGCGCACGCATGTATATACTCGACTACTAATACACAATAAACACATAGATAAATATGATTTTAAAATATTTTTAAAGGAAGCCATAATATGGGTTCATATGATTTTACAGGCCAAAATGTGCCACAGTCTGCCATTTGCTAGGTGGAAACACAGGAACGCTGCAGCAGAATTTACTTTGAGTCTGAAGGCCTGAGATCCAGGGGAGCTAATGGCGTGTCCCCTCAGAGGTGAGGATTGAGCACTAGGGGTGTAGGGAGGTATAAGAAGATGGGAGAAGGCCTTCTGCTGAAGGACTACAGCTCAGGGATGGACAGAAATTGGAATTCACCTTACCACACGTTTTACTCAGAGGCCGTCACCATTAGATGTTGCTGTCCTGTTGGCGAGGATGGATCGACTCAGACGCAAATCTCAGTCACACCTAGAATGTTTTACCAATTTCATGGGCATCCCTTATCCCAGACACAATGACAGACAAAATTAATATTTGCAGACACCGAGTGTCAGAATAAGAACCAGAACCTCACCTGGATAGGAGAGGGCTGGTCCCTTCCCTCCCCAGCCATCCCTGGGAGACTGTTCACAAAGAGTATAAGTCTATTTTCTATGTATCTCAAAAAGACACATCTTTATTAGCTGTGCTTGTCATGAAGCCCGCTTCAAAAAGACTCTGAAATTGATCAGAAGAAATTAGGTAGTGTTTCGGACAAACATATAATTGAACAATGGAAGCTCAAAAGATGTGGGAGCCAGGCATACACAATCCCAGAAAATGCAGGAAGGTCTTCTATCTTCTGAAAAAGCCACCAGTGTGTGTGTGTGTGTGTGTGTGTGTGTGTGTGTGTGTGTGTGTGTGTTCACATGTGTGCATTTTCATGTGTAGAGGTGCATATGTATGTGTGAGTGTGTTTGATGTGTGCATGTGTATTTTTGGAGGTCATAGGAAACCCTTAGGTGTCATTTCTCAAGTGTGTTCTACCTTGTTTTGTGAGATGAGGTTTCTTATTGGCCTGGCACTCACCAGGTAGGCTGGACTTACTGGCAGTGGGCTCCACGGATCCACCTGTCTCTGCCTCTCCATTGCTGGGGTGAGAAAAGTACACGGCAGCACGCTTCTCTTTTTGTGTGGGTACTGATGATAGAACTCAGGTCCCTGTGTTTGCATGGTAAGCACTTAATTGACTAAGCCATATTCCCAACTTATGTTCCAGCTTCTTGTCATAGTTTCTGCCATCTTGACACAAATACAGATATTTGTTGTACTGGCTAGTTTTCTGTCTATTTGACACAAGCTGGCGTTGTTTTGGAAGAGGGAGCCTTGGGTGAGAAAAATGCCACCCCTAGGCCAGTAGTCCTGGGTGCTATAAGAAAGCAGGCTTATGAGCCTTAAAGATCAAGTCTGTAAGGAGCGCCCCCACCCCCCACGGTGTCTGCATCAGTTCCTGCCTCCAGTTCCTGCCTTGAATTTCTACCCTGATGACCTTGAGGATGGACTGGCATGTGCAAGTGTGAGCAAAATGAACCCTTTCTTCCCCACTTGCTTTTGATCATGATGTTCTTCACAGCAATAGCAACCTAAGTAGGACAGAACTTGGTACCAGGAATGGGGTATTGCTGTGACAGACAGGCCAAGTTTTAAGGATGATTGTGGAAGGGCTTTGGAACTTTGGGTGAGAAAAGCCACTGAGTACTGAGAACACGGTGGGATGTTCTGTGGGAGCTTAGAGGATACGAATGTTGAGAACAGCAAAGATGATGGAGGCCTGGCTTGTGATGCTTCGGAGGGAAGCAAATATTCCACTGGGCCATTTGTAGGAAGAATCTGTAGTGTCTGTCTGGTCAGCTGGAGCTGACAAATCAGCCATGATTGACAAGAGGCCAGGACTGCTAAAGTAAATCCTTTGTTTTGCTGGGACAATGGATTCTGGTCAGCTAGGCCTGAAGAATCATCTGTGATTAAAAAGAGACCAGCATCATTGAGGTGAAGTCTTCTGGGAAGTGTTTCCTCAAAGTTAGCATAGCAAGCTGTATTTCTGAGGTTGTTAAGGTTGTACCATGTTCTGGCAGTTGAACTTGGTAGTGTAAGAGTCACTGAGGTGGTACTGGTTTTGAAGGCATGAAAGGGGTTCATGAACAGCTGAGGCTTGGCACTGTGTGTTAGGACTAGAGTGCCCAAAGAGAGCCCAGGAGAGGCTATTGATCAAAGTGCAATCCAGTTGTAGCAAGAAAGCCTCAGCAGGTTGAAAATGCCAGTACCATGGGATGACCACCGGGCACAGCAACAGGGATGGAGTGGATTAGCCAGAGACTAGAAATCAAGCTGTGTGTGTTGCAGAGGGTGGAGCCAGAGAAGGGACCCAAGCCCAGAAGATTGTGAATGAATCCCAGTTATTGGAGTTTGAGTTTGCTGTGTTCAGATTACCATCTTCCCTCTTGAAATAAGAAAATATTTTTTGATTTTTACAGAAGCTCACAGTTGGCAGATTTTAAACTTAAAAAAAAAAAGCAACCTGGAGTTTTACAGAGACTTTGGATTTTAAAAACTTGGATATCTTTAAAGAGACCACTTTTAAAGTGTTTGAGTTTGTAAAGCTCTGGGACTTTTTAAGTTTAATTTAAATTTAAGCAAAATAGTGTGTGCTGTAATGTCTTTATTAATGTGTGATCTGGGGGATGAAAAAGAAAGGAAAGGCTTAACAGTGCTGTAGCCTAACGGTGACGTGGTTGTGTGTCAAGGTGATGAGGAATTGGTTGTGCTGGCTAGTTTTATGGCAACTTAATGCAAGTTACAATCATCTGAGAGGAGAGGACCTTAATTGAGAAAATACCTCCATAAGATCAGGCCCTAGGCAGACCTGTAGGGCATATCCTTAATTAGTGATTGATGGGGGAGGGCCCAGCCCATTATGGGTGGTGCCATCCCTGGGCTGGTGGTGCTAGGTTGGTTCTACAGGAAAGCAGGCTGAGCAAGCAATGAGGAGCAAGTCAGTAAGCAGCATCCCTCCATGGCCTCTGCATCAACTCCTGCCTCCAAGTTCCTGCCCTGCTTGAGTTCCCGATTTCTTTTGATGTTTGAACAGTAATGTGGAAATATAAATCAAAAAAGCCCCTTTCCTCCTCAAGGTGCTTTTGGTCATGGTGTTCACTACAGCAGTAGTAACCCTAACTAGGACACCAAAGGAAATTAGTCCCAAGTTCAAAGAAGTTGTTAAGTGACCACAAATCAACAGGTGCCTATACCTAGTCCTCCGTGCTCTGGCTAAAAGCATTTCTCAGATGTACTTCAAATATAGTTTGCAAAATATTTCTCTGGTTCTCACTTGCCTTTCCACTCCCTGGGCTGCTGCCTTTGCTGTTGCAGGAGTGCCCAGCCCTACAGCCCCCTCCACCTCTTCTGCTTTCTCTCATCCAGAAGCATATGTTGGTTTCTGCTCTTATTCAACACTCCTCTGTGGATCCCAGTGGGTCCCAGCAAAGCATCACCAGGGGCCTGGCTTTGTGTGGCATGTGGGCTAAGCAAGCTGGCTCTAGGGGGCCCCTGTTTCGAGGTCATGGCCCTTTCTCTTGAGAAGCTGCCTTTTTCTGTGCTATCCTGGACTCTCATTTATCCCTTTCCAAGTCACTCATGGTCTCTTTCCCAAGGCTTTCCTACATTCCCAGCAAACTCAAGGACTCCCTAAAGTGTGGTTTCAGAAGCACACCACACCCTAGTGACTTGACTACGCTTGGTCTTCAGCCTGGATGGTCAGACCCTGGGAGGAAGGTGTGCTGGGCACAGCCTCAGACAATAGATGTCGTTTCCAGTCTAGGTCTCCCAGCCCCTCTGTAGACATCACCAGAAGCCGGGGAAAATCCCAGCCAGGCCTATTTCCGGCTCTCTACATCCTCACAGGTCTTCTTTGCCCAAGCTTCTTCCTCTCCAGAGATTTCCTTATCTACAGCCCCCACCCACCCAAGTCTAAGCGGGAGGAGGCCCCGCTGGCCTGTTTCCTGCCTCTGCCACTCTGGATCTGAGTCAGAGGCTGGTGTTTGGAACCAGGCTCTGAGCTTCTTCCCAGCTCTGTAAATTTGGCCATTGTTTCCTTCACTGCCAAGCCCTTGCTTCACGTCTTGAATGAAGTGGTTTTGTTGTTGTTGCTTGTTCATTTAGTTAAAACTAAGTGTCCCTTCCAAACGATTCCCTTCCCCTGAGGAGTCTTGGTTAGTTCTTTCCAGTGGACCTGGTGTGGCCAGAGCTGTTTCTGTCTGAATTTGCAAACACATGTAAGGTTGACCTACTGCTATAGCAAGAACCCCATACACGTGCTCTCTTATGCCTTGGAGATCCCCCCAGCTGATTCCTTTGCTTTTTCCTGTGGAGTGCTCCTGCATTGCTTGACTTAGCAAGGTAACAAATGACCTGTAAGTCAGTTGGCTCCAACAATAGACATTTAAATTGTTTAGTGAGATGGCTCAGCAGGTAAAGACTTTGGACATCAAGTCTGATGACCTGGAGTCCAGCCCCAGAACTCACACAGTAGAAGGTGAACATTGACTCCTATAAGCTGTCTTTAGACCAGCACATACATGCAGCAGCAAGCATCCCCCCCAACACACACACGAAATAAATGTAACAAAAATGTACTGTGCCCAGGAGATGACTTGACATGCAAATTTAATGACTAGAGTTTGATTTCCAGAACCCATGTAAAACTCCTGGTGCAGTAGTATACATCTGTAATTCTAGTGCTCCGATGGCTGGATGGGAATCAGAGGTGGGGGCACTGGCCAGAAGCTCCAGAGCTGCCCAACATAGAGTACCTGGAGTACACAGTGCATGCACGGTAGAAACCAGAGAGACCCTGCCTCAAAACAAAATGGAAGGAGAGAGTCAACTCCATGAAACTTGTCTTCTGACCTCCACATGCATGCCACAGTGTGCGTGTGTGTGAGTGTGTGTGTGTGTGTGTGTGTGTGTGTGTGTGTGTGTGTGTGTGTGTGTGTATGTGTTTATTCTGGGATCATCGTAGATCTGCCAACAGCTATAAGAAAAAGCAGAGAAATACCACGTACCCATTCCCTAGTTTCCACCAATGATAAAATCCTCCAAAACCATACACAGTTTTGCAACAAGGCCATCAGCATAGAAACAGTCAAGAGATACCCATAATATCCTGTTAGTGTTTCAAAAATATAACTAGTTCTCTCCCAGTCTCAGCTCCCACTCTTCACGCTCTGTTCCTCACCCTAGGAAATAACAAAGAGGCCTGCTATTTCTATAATTATGTCACTTTATGAATGACATGCAAATGGAGCGGCACAGCACAGCACATAACATCTGGGACTGGCTTTTATCTCAGCACAGTTCCCTGAAGATTTATCCAGGCTGTTTATCCATGTTGTATATATCAACGGTTGGTTCCTTTTCATTGCTGGCTAATATTCCTTGAAATGGATGTACCATTTGTATAGTCTGTTTAACCATTCACCATTGGAGGACACCTGGTTTGTTTACAGTGTGAGTATACAATTTCTAAAACTCCTGTAAATATTTGTGGCCAAGTTTTATAGGAATATATATTTCCTTTCTGTAAAATAAACACCAGAATACAATGCTGGGCCATGTGACAGTTGCATGTTATGCTAGTTTATTTTACACACATTAAAAATTTAAATTAAATTTATTATTATTTTTTAGGGCTAGAGAGATGGTTCAGTGGTTAAGAGCACTGACTGCTGTTCCAGAGGCCCTGAGTTCAATTCCCAGCAACCACATGGTGGCTCACAACCATCTGTAATGGAATTCAATGCCCTCTTCGAAGAATCTTGAGGACAGCAACAGTGTACTCACATACATAAAATAAATAAATAAATATTTAAAAAATATCTTTAAAAACAGATACAAAAAAGCATAAAATGTACATATGTTGGTACCTTATAAAATCTCAAAACCTATTTAAGTTGTATATGGTCAAATCAGATCAAATGCATCTATTTCATCAAATAGTTATTATTTTTAATGATAAAATGCCCTTTCTGGCTTTCTGAAGCAAACAGCACACAGTTGGTGTGTGCGGTTACCTGCCACATGGCAGCACAGCAGGGCTCCCTGCTGCTATGTAAGGGTAACTTAGCTCTCAGTGATCTGCCCTTCCACTTTCTTCTCTCCCCAGACTGAGTGACCCCCACCATCCTCTCAGTTCCTATGAGGTCAGCGTTTTATATTCCACATCGAAGTATGCAGATGTCTTTCTGAGCCTGGATTATTTCACCTAACAATATCTCCAGTTCGATCCACATTCCCCCCCCCCCCCAAATGAAGCATGCCTGGTTTTATACCAAGCTTCTTTGCAGGGTGCTGGGCCATTTACACCCTCCTATATGACACATCAGCAATCCAGCTCCTCTGCTGACATTTAGCGACATCCTAATTTACCAGGCAGAGAACCAAGTGGGGTCCGGCCTTTCACTCGAACCATCCTGATAGATAATGCATTGGAATCTCACTGTGGCTTCACCTTTCATGTCCATGATGCCCAGTGTTCTTGTCCATCTCTTCCTGCCATTTTCTAACTGGATTGTCGCTTTTAGTTCCCCTGCCCCTGTGTTCTGAGATGCCGTTACATATTCTAAATATGAGCTGACTGTGAGATAAGTGTTTCACAAGCATTTTCTCCCAGCCTTGTGCCTTTTCATCCTTAGCAAAACCTTTCATAAAGTTTTAAACTTTAATAAAGTTCCATTTATCAGTTTCTCTTTTGATGGAGTATGCTGTTGGAATCTTGTCTGGGAACTCTTGCCTCAACCCTAAATTCCATAAAGTTCTCTTTCTCTCTCTCTCTCTCTTTTTTCTGAAAGTTTTACAGTTTCACATTGAAGTTCACAGTCCATTTTGGATCCGGTGTGAATTAGATGAGGCATTAGGTCGAAGGTCACTCTTCTGCCCACAGGTGTCCAATTGCTCTAGCACCATCTGGTGCAGAGGCTCCTCTCTCCACTGAATTGCCTTGCACCTTTTCCAGCTATCAGTCGGGCATTTTTGTGTGGGTCTATTTCTGGGTTCTCTGTTCTATTCTATTGATCTATGTATGTAACCCTCTGCCAGCACCAGTCTCTGCTGCTGTAACTAGAATAATAAGGCTTGAAACTGGGCAGGCTCTCCTTTCTATATATTAAATAAAAACTTTAGTTATTCGAATTCATTTGCTTTGCCATATAAATTTAGAAGGGATTTATCAACATCTATAAAAAGCTGTTGGCAGCATTGTGATAGGAACTTTGCTGAAGTAGTCTGTCAGATACGGGAAAATTAAAATACTATGATCGGCTTTGTTTCTTCAGTTTCTTAGATCTTAGATTTCCTTCATGAGAGCTTTGCAGTTTTCAGGACATAGTTC
The DNA here is from genome assembly GCA_028551405.1 of Uromys caudimaculatus. Lineage (NCBI taxonomy): Eukaryota > Metazoa > Chordata > Mammalia > Rodentia > Muridae > Uromys > Uromys caudimaculatus. Next base: position 122,609,761 of record CM052703.1, on the reverse strand, counting down.
TCACATGTCTCATTAAATCAGCATAAAATCTTCTTTTCAATATTTGTAACGTGCAGTCCATGTTTACTTGGTGGCGATCACTGAGAAGCAGCTGACTTTTGTAGAGTTATTCTACATCCTGCAACCTTCCTGAACTCACGAGTTCGAGGACAGTGGCTCTCAACCTTCCTAATGCTGTGACGACCCAGTTCCTTATGTTGTAGTGACACCCCCCCAGCCATAAAATAGTTTCATTGCTACTTCATAACTGTAATTTTGTAATTTTGCTACTATTATGGATCATAACGTAAATATCTGTGATTTCTGAGAGTCTTAGGCAAACCCCGTGAAGGGTTGAGAACCATTGCTGTAGAAGGATCTTGTGTTTGCTTTGGTTTGGTAAATGTCTTGAGATTTTTCTACATATAAAAGGACATCATTTGCAGATAGGAATACCCTGATTGCCCCCTTTCTAAACTGTGGGCTTTTCTTATCTTACTGTGGTGGTCAGAACACTCAGGACTCTACTTGATGAGCGTGCAATGACGGGACATTTTTGGCCCTGTTCCTAATATTAGATGGACAGCATTCTGCCTTTGTAATTAAACATGAAGTTTGCACTGTGCTTCCTAGTGTTATCTCTGCCAAGATAAAGACTTCCCCTCCCATTTCTAATTCACTGAATCTTCTTAGGCATGAACAGGTGTCAGAATTGTCAAGGGTCAAGACTGTTAAGTTCATTTTGTGTCTTGGTTGTAGTCTTGTCTTGATCCATATTTCCTATGTTTCATGGGCTCTTGTAAGATATGTATAACCAATTGCCATAGGACTAAATGCTTTACAAATATCGATGAGATCCTGTTAATAGCATTGTTGGGTTTGTGCATATCATTGCTACATTTCTGTCTAGCTGTTGTATCTGTTGTTGAACTCAGCCCTGTCTAGACCTATGAACTTATTTATTCTTCTACTCTGTTCTGTCTTTTTTCCTCTCTTTTCAATTTCTAGTAGTGCTGCTCTCTGGAGCATACACATCTGACTGTTCTATCTTGATGGGCTGAGCCTCTTGTTATGAAATGATTCTGCCTTTGGTGATTTTGTGCTCTGACACATGAAAAGCTGCTTCAGGTTGTCAGGCTCAGCAGTATCTTCTACACACTGAGCCCTCTTGCTTTCCTCTCAAAAAGAAAATTTCAATTTTAGGGCAAACTACGAAAAAGTTGCGAAGAGGTTTCCATGTACTTCACATCCAATTTTATTTATTAACATCTTACATCAAGGTGTATCTGTCATGGATGTCCTCGGTGCATAGTACCAATACATTACTTTTAATAAAAGTCTGAGTTTAATTCAGATTTTCCCAATCTTTAACTTATTTTACTTCTTCCTTCTTTCTTTTCTTCCTCCTTCCTTCCTTCCTTCCTTCCTTCCTTCCTTCCTTCCTTCCTTCCTTTCCTTCGTAATGGGGATCAAACTAATGGTTCACAAATGTCACACACACCACACGTCCAGCCCCACTACCCACTGTCTTTCCTTGGTCCAACATTCTTTCAGCTTACTCTATTACATTTGGCCATCATATCTCCCTAGAGAAATTGTAGATGTTACACTTTCTCAGAACTTCCTTGGTTTTGAGTAGCGGCAAGATATTTTACAGTTCTCCATTGGGCTGAAGGATGTCTGGTGTTTTTCTCATCATTAGGCTGGGATTACAAGACTTTAGAGAAGAAGATCACATCCTGTAAGACACCATTTTCATCTTTCACATACACAGTGCACACATCATGACTTAGCACAGGCTTTCTGTAGTAGTTCCTCTCTATACCACACCCCCTCCCCCCCCCCCCCCAACCCTTCTCACTTTCTTGAAGGGTAAGAAGGAGGCATAGACCATACTTGAGGAGTAAGGAGTTATAATCCCTCTTTAGAGGAAAGAGAATCTACATATTTTTCCCACATGTGGAATTCATCTACTGTCTCCATCTACCTGTCTGTTCAATCACTTACTTGTGGATCAACAGATAACTCTCAGCTCTAGTCTAATGCTATGCTATTGCTCACACTGCTCTACCTCTGGCCTTGGACGCTCTTCCCAGTAAGCTACTGCATCCCTTTGCCACACTCTCTCCACCAGGCTTGGTGTGGGCTCCATTTTGAGTACTTTCTAACTTCCTGGCATTAGCACGACCCAGGGTCATCTCGAAGTCCCTTCTCAAGCTGTAGAACATGCTGTCTCTACCAGGGACCCTGGTTTCTTTTGCTAGAAAGTAGTATTAGAAACCAACATGGAGACACTGAGTGTGATCCTGGGGTGTCATTGCTTCTGAGCCTCTCACACAAAGGACTGAGGAAATCTGTGTGGGCGAATTAACCCGAACGCCATTGCACATCTTTAAACAGGTCCATAGGTCAAGCAGGAGTCCGCACCCCCAGCCCAGCCCTAATCCGTGCCCTGCTGGTTCATTCCTTTGCTTGTCTCTTTCAACAGTGAATTTCAGAATTGTTAGGCCACTGCCCTGTGGAAATTAGCTTATCAACTGGCATACAAGGCCTACAGACAGTCTCTTCTCCTTCAGACTCACGGCTTCTACTTCCATACTTGCTTAGGTCAGCATCCTAGTCCCCTGTCTGTTCACAGACTTCTGCAATCATAAAACAGTCAGACTGTCTTGTCATAGAGAATGTTCACAACACTCTGAACGCAACGCCTTCCAAACTGGGGTGTCGGTGAAGTGCTCAGGGACTTCAAGGGGAAATGTAATAAGAGGCTATCGCTTTGCATTCTCAACCCCCACTCAGCTGCGCATGCTCCCCTGTTTAACTCATCCGCTGCTGGTGAGATTCCACTTGACAAAATAGTTCTATAGCTAAAAGGGGAACAGAAAGCCTTTGCAAACTACAGTGAACACACCTGAGTTTCCTTCCATCTGTGGACTTCTGTGATGACATTAATCAGAAAACTATCCCGGCCATGTTTTCGAGGTGGTTAGGTTTGGGGCTATGAACTCAAGCATAATGAGCTGTGAGGACTTTTGAAAACAAAGAATTTGCCATCAAGTTATTTTAAGCTTAAACTTCCTTCATGCATTTAAAACAGAATTCGATTTACAGTAAAGCTAATTAACAGAACACACAGATCTTTAGACATACATGGGTTATGTGAAACTGAGAGCATTCGTATTAAAATATTCTTAGCTTTCTTAGTTCTGTTTGGATGAGTCCTAGAGGGAACAGCATGGATTTGAGAGGAAGAACAGGTCAGGAGATTGCAAAAAGTGTTCTGAACTTTACAATAAAGGTTCTTGTCTAACAGGAGTGCCCTGCCCCCATCTGCCTCTTCCTCTCTGCAGGCGCACCCACTTCCAGGGACAGCTACTGCATGTTCAGCTTGGTGATACCTTTGCTTTGATAATAAGTGCATATCAGAACAGCATTCTGCCCATGGGGACCAATTTCCTTTTCCATCACCTGTGGCCTCTCAACATAAAATTATAGGTAGAAACAAGTAATTGCGGCTAGTGGCAGGTCCCAAGGTTCAGCTGCCACCAAGGGACCTGGTCTGTGTGCCTCACTTCTTTATACCCGGTTAGAACACAGCTCCCTGACTGACATCTTCAGGAAACTTCTGGGACTAGCCCCGTTACCAGGCATCTGTAGACCTTCCCCAAAGCAGCATTTGGAGAAAGATATTGCCAGCCCCATATCCTAACTCTGGTCTATCAATGGCCCCTGTGGGAACCTCCACCCTGGAGGGAAGAGTTGG
>CM052703.1:122560438-122605919 GCA_028551405.1 Uromys caudimaculatus | reverse complement strand
GAGAGAGAGAGAGAGAGAGAGAGAGAGAGAGAGAGAGAGAGAGAGAGAGAGAGAGAATGCCAGTTTACCTCTGGCTCTGGCTCGAGTTACTGGTGACAGTGCCTCATCACCCAGTCAAGCTCAGGTGTGCCACACCAATAACAAGGCAGCAAGTGGGAGGTCCAGGAGTTTGGGATGTAGGCAGTGAGAGAAACCTCCCAGACAAGGAGAGGACATGGTTATGACTGATCAGTTGAGCGAGGAAAGGGCGGAGCTGATAAGGTGTTGGGAGTTAAGAGCGGTTGCTTCGCTTTATGAACCCTGATCTCAGCGCAGAGGCTGCTGGGATCCGGAGCTGTGGGAGGCCCCAGTTGACCTGCGCATTCTTCTCCAGCAACTTCACACCCCGTAGAGGTGACACCCATCTCATAAGTCCCATGGTCTCACAACCCCCAACGTGCTCTGCCCACCTTCCTTCTCCCTGTGGGCTGCCTGTGGACCTCTGTCCCCCACCAGCTGGCCTCCTGGGCTGCCGAGCTCTCTTTGTGGTGGGGCCCCACTGATAAAAGCCCACTCACAGCTGCCCACCCACACTAGCCAAGTGTCATGGAAGGAATGTGGTGGCAGCTGGTCTTGGATCACAAGACAGAAACACCCAGGACACGTAGTCAGGTCAGGAAGCGCCTTCCGGAAGGGAGAAGCCCGAGCAGGCTGGAAGGGAGGTGGCTCTCAGAGGAAACCAGCACGGTGACTCAGCCTGCAGTTCTGTGGGATGCAGTGTGCACTGCCTGAGAAAACAAATTCCTCCAGCAGGTTTATCTCCCTGGGGAAGGGACGGAATCAGAAACCTGCAGTGGCAGCGAAGAAGGCCCTGGGCTCCTCCCAAGCCAAGGATCCAGTCCAGGGTCATCCGGGTCAGTCAGGCTGAGTAGGATGGAGAATGAAATGAATGCTGGTGGGTGCCACCCATGCAACGCAAGCCAGATCTGGCCATCCCATCATTAGGGGCCACAAGGAAGAAACAGCCCCCTCAGAAAACACCAAGGGGCACTGCTGAACGGTTAAAGCAAATGTAGGCATAGGCTTTTGGAATCACACTATGAAAATCTCCATGGTGACCTGCTGAGTGGGAGGAAGAGGGCATAGTTCAGGCTCATGGGATGGTGGCTCCTGATTGTGTGCAATGTGCAACCTGCCCAGCCATTCCCTGGAGCCCTGAATACCAAGTCCCAATTCTCCATCTATGCAGCAGCAATTAGACTCAAAGAAAGAGGTTAGGCTCCCATGCATAGCTGGTGTGTGTGGGAGAACCCATCCCCGGGGAGCTGCACGTTAACACTTAGGTAAATAGGACCAGGTAGGACCTGTTTGTCACACCTTCATAATGGTTACTGGTATCTACTTGTGGTGTTTCCTCTGCCTCTTCTTTCTTCTTTCTCATTGGTTTTGCTCCAGCAGCTCCAGTATTGCCAAGGAGCTTCTTAGAAATGCAGATAGTCAGGGCTTTTCAAGACCCGAAATCATGAAGAAAAAAAAAAAAAAAAGAAAAAAAGAAAAAGAAAAAAACAAAACCTAAGGAAAAGGATCTGTTTCACAGCCCTCCTGCTGGACTGAGACGCCTGCCGGCTTGGAACGCAAGCAGGCAGGTGGCTGTTGGCCCCAGAATCACCTACAGAACTTGGAAGTGTGCTGATGCCTCAGTGTTCGCGGAGGTGAATGTTTAATTGATTTGAACACTAAGCAATGAGAACACATTCCATGGTACCCCATTAATATGTGTAAGTTTTAGATTTGTATGTATTAATTAAAAATTTTAAGTGTATGTAACTGGGTCTAACCCTCAGTAATCTGGGGTTTGCTGGCTGGGGTTCAGGGTGGGCATCGGGATTTTCAACTGCCTCATGGTAGAGTAAAATTTCTGGAGGGCTTGACTTATGGTTCCCAATTAGAACCTGAAGGTCACCTCATAATGTGACGGCTGCCTACGACACACCACAGTCTGACCTTTACTTGGCTAGTGTCTTAGTCAGGGTTTCTATTCCTGCACAAACATCATGACCAAGAAACAAGTTGGAGAAGAAAGGGTTTATTGAGCTTACACTTCCATGCTGCTGTTCATCACCAAAGGAAGTCAGGACTAGAACTCAAGCAGGTCAAGGAGCAGGAACTGATGCAGAGCCCATGGAGGAATGCTGCTTACTGGCTTGCTTGCTTCTCCTGGCTTGCTCAGTCTGCTTTCTTATAGAGCCCAAGTCTACCAGCCCACAGATGGTACCCCTCACAAGGGGCCCTCCCCCCTTGATCATTAACTGAGAAAATGCCTTACCGCTGGATCTCATGGAGGCATTTTCTCAACTGAAACTCCTTTCTCTGTGATAACTCCAGCTTGTGTCAAGTTGACACACATAACTAGCCAGTACAGCTAGGAAGAGTTTCTTGGTCTTTGGTGTACACCAGAACCAAGTTGGCTGCTGGGGGATTTAGTGACCCACACAGATTCCTGGAGCCTTCTGTAGATAACCGAGTCAGATGTGGAGTAGGACCAGGGAATGCTTCTGTGTACACCTGACTCTAGTTTAATCTTTGCCATGTCCCCCAGCAAGTCCTGTCATCAGCTTTTGCTTCATTTACTACTTGGAGAGAGCCCTCATCACTCAGAACTCATGGGGGTCAGCTTGTTCATCCAGGGAGAATGGGGCAGACATAACAAATTTCCGGACTATCTTCCCATTGGCCTACAGTTGCCTTGTGCAGAAGAAGGCTTAGTAGAGGTGGTTTGTGTTGTAGTTGAGAGATCAGGATCTGGGTGTGTGTACCTCACAGCTCTTAGCAGCTGGGGACAAGTGGTATATGTCAGAGCCTAACTGTAAGGCTCTACCAGATAAAGAGCAGAATCCAACAGAAGCTGAGCATATCCAAGAGGCTTTCTACTGACGGACTCTAAACCTGACATCTTCAGTTTCTGTTCCGCTTCTGAGCACAGCCAGCTGCAGGCATTTAACTTGATGGAAGATTCACTTCTTGCAGACTGAGGTCAGATGCAGAGGAGGCGGGTGGAGCTGTGGGAAGGAGCACTGGGGACCTGGACAACCTGGAGCTCCCCATTCTGCTATCCCTAGCATCCATTCTGTCCTTAGTCACCAGATCTCTACCCCAGTCAGACTCAGCTTCTGCATTCAGGCAGGAAGTGGTGAAGAGACAGGGCGGTGACCATGTCTGGAACACCACACTTCCCCAGGCGCCCCGGCACCCTGCCACGTGCAGCTCGTTGGTCAAATGGATTCTCTCCAAGTCCCAGCTTCCCCAAAGCCCAGCTGCTTGGAACACAACCCAGGTGGTGAGGCAGGCTCTGGTGAGGCAGGCTCTGGAACAAGAGTGGAGTGGGCTTCCTGCTGCTGGCCACACTGCACTATGACAACTCCAGGCTGGCTGTCCTCCAACACTCCCATGGCCAGGTCACAGTGACCCTGCCCACTGGCTATTAGAGGGCAGAATAGAGCTTCCCACTCCAGAGTGTCCTGGACCCACAAAGCGGAGAACGTATCCAAAGAGACTGTGCCATCAAAGAGGAGAGCCCCTGACCGGAAAGACTCACTGTGAGCATCTTTGATGAGCCCTGTGGATGTGTCCCTGTGCTTGGAAGCCTCCTTTTCCATACTTTTCTGTGACTGCCCAATGAATCAAATTTGCTCAGAACTGTGTGTTAAAGTCTAGTCAAAGTACCAAAGCTGAAGCCTGCCTGCCTGGTTCCTCAGCTCTTATCTGTCTGTCTTCCCCACCTGATCACACCTACAGTCTCGCCTCTTCCAGTGGGTGTCCATATCTCTCTCCAGCAGCTACTGGCTCCAGAGACTGACTGGAGCTCAGATCCAGCTCTCATGGCCCAAATGCTCCCAAGTTCTGTGCTTGAGAATCAGGCAGGGCCTCCGTCATACCCTGGGCTGCAGGGTGTCTGACCTTGGGCAGGCAGCCTTATGACCTTTCTTGGTCAGCGCTCCTAAACCTGTAATGAAGAGATAATGCTGTTGTCTCCACTCAGGCAGAGGCTGAGAAGGGGGGCTAACAAAGAGCCCAGCACTTGGCAGACCTAAGTGGCCCTAGAAATGCTTTATAATCAAAACGCCTTTCCCCTCTTTGGAAAACAGAAACGGAGGGGTAGCATAAAGAATGGAGCGAGGAGAATAGGGTCACAGCTTTGAGGGGAGGAGGGAAAGCACTGCATTCCTGAGGGCACAGCCCCTCTTTGGGCCTGTGACTTTCTTCATATGTGGTCCAGGGGGCCCACCACTCACTCAGCAGATATGAGACCACAAGCATTGTGCTACTTCATTTTTAAGCGGGGAACAAAGGTCAAAATGTCTCTGCCTCTGTGTATTGGCCATCAGCTTCTCAGGGGTGCTGCATGGGAGGAGACTGTGGGTGTGACCCCTTTCCCTTCATTTAGGCTTAAAGAAATGAGACTCTGCGCAGGGAATTTGGCTCACCCTGATAAGCTGAACTCCTGAAGGAGGGGGCCTCTTCCTGGGGCGACCTGAAGGCTCTCCCTGGGATCTTGACTTCCATCTTTGAAGAGACACCTATCTCCCTCACCAAAGCCCTTCTCTGCCCCACCCTGACCCCTGCTGTCTTGTCCATTTTAGAAGCCAAATAGCAGGCCAACAGCTCTCAGGAATTGGGCTCCAAGTTTGCAGCTTGTCCCAGGAACTCAGAGCCTTTATTTGGAAGGGTGGTGTCACTCCTGGTCATTGGTGGGGAGGGGCAAAGTGGGCAAGCAGAGCCTGTGATGTGTGCTCACACAGTGCTCACCCGAGGAGGAGTCTGGGACTTTGATCTTCTAGAAAAGGCTAAGAGGTGGGGGTCTGCTTATTGTCCTGCAGCCTCTAGGAGCTTTGTTCTCACCGTGGCTTGTCCTTCCTGTGAGTGGCTGACCTCACTGTGGAGAGAGAACAACCAGAACAAAGCGAAGGGACTGGGCTTCATACAGGGAGTGGTTTCCCCCTCAGTGACAAGGCGAGGACAACAAATCATAGCAGAGGGCCATGGAGAAGTTGCACAAGTCAGCCCAGGGTCTGGCCCAGGGATTAGTTTTATAATTAGTTTTAAGGAGCTAGGCATGAGCATTTTGGAGATGGAAGTAGGATTGCCTGTGAGTTCTAGGCCAGTCTGGACTGTAGAATAAGACCACGTTTTAAGAAACAAATAGAGCTGGGTAGGCATGTAGTACAATTGTAATCCCGTCAGTAAGAGGGAGAGGCAGAAGGACCCAGTACTCAAAGACAAGGTCTTCCTTAGCTAAATAGAGAATCTGAGGCCAGAAAGACCCTATCTCGTGAAACAAACAAAATCATTATTTAAAAAAAAAATAAAATAAAAATGGCAGGGCTTGGGACGTAGCTCAGTGGTAGAGTGCTTGCCTAGCATGCACAGAGCTCAGGGGTCCATCCACAGCACTGCATAAACCAGATGTGTGACCACACACCTCTGTAATCCCAGCACTCAGGGGAGGAAGCAATTGGATCAGAAGTTCAAGGTCATCTTCTGCTGTGCAGGGAACTTGAGGCCAAATTGAGCCCCGTGAGACACTGTAGCCTTTATATCTAACAAATACAGACTAGGTCCCCATCCCCAACTCAGTGAGACTTCTTTCTCCCTTACTCCTCCCCTATTAAATTTCATTGCTGGGACAGGGACATGCTTGCTTTAAGCATAAGGCCTTTAGGCTGCTTCTGGGGTTTGATGTTTAAGAGTGGATACAAAGAACAGGCTCATGACAGTGTTTTCAGGGCAGGTACCTTGTGTGGACACTGCTTGGTAGAATGGGGTTTTCTTGGCATTTTTATTTAGTTGCTTCTAGACGACTATGTAAACTGGACCTCTAAGATGGGTTCCCTCAGTTCATACCCACTTCCAGAAAGTGAAACAGCTCCTCTTTCCCGCTCTCCTGTCTCTTCCTCTTTTCTCACATGTGAAACAAGACTCAGCATTCCCCTCTGCTCTCCTCAACTGCGAATGGTCTTGAATACCCTTTTGCATTTGGACGGCCACTTGTATTTGTTCAGCCAACTGTCTCTTCACAGTTTTCCCTTCCACCTGCTGCCCTGTTCTCCTGTGGGTTGTTGGGCTTTTTCTCCTTGATTTCGAAATGCTCCCTATGTAGTAAAGACAGTGGTCTTACCTCTCGGCTCCTTTGTTTTCCTTCTCCCAATTGTGGTGGCAGGGACCGTCACTGTCATTTGGGGCCATGAGACGTTTCTTCGCATAATGTTAAATAGTAATGTTTTTAAAAGATTTTTAAAAATGATTGATTTATATTTTACTTTATGTACATTGGTGTTTTTCCTGCACGTGTGTTGAATACCCTGGAACTGGAATTACAGACAGTTGTGAGCTGCCATGTGGATACTGGGAATTGAACCTAGGATCTCTGGAAAAGCAGCCTGTGCTTTTAACTGCTGAGCCATCTCTTCAGCCCCAGATAATGGTGCTTTATGTCATGGTTTCTGGATTTATGTTTTAGAAAGCTTTCTCTATCTTAATGTTTTTAACTCCCCCTCTGCACTCCCACCCCAGTTTTTCAGGTTTATGGTCAGAAGCATGAGCTTCAGGAATAGATGGTTCAAATACTAATGCTCCCCTGCCACCTCTGTTTCTTGTGCCTCACTTTGTAAAATTGGGCTTAATAAAACCAGGTTGGATTCTTGCTTCTCTGGGGGATTTCTGCTTTGATCCCTACCATGAGAAAAGTTAAAAACAAAGGAGCATGGACCAGATAGATGTGCTGTTTCCTGTTCTCCTGCCTCTAAGACACAGGGTTTTTTTTTCTGGGCTGCACAGGATTGCTTCCTTCAGTGACTCTCAACCCAGAGTCAGGAGCTTCCCAGAAAAGAGCTCTAGGCTCCGTCTCAGAGTTTGGCAAGCCCCAAGGCACTCCGGAGCTCCTGAAATCCTATCATGAGCTGCACTGTGTTCCTTCTCAAGATTCACATGTTGAGGTCCTTACTCCCAGAACCTCAGAATGTTTTAACCATATTTGGAAATAATTAAAGAGATAATTAAATTAAAATGAAGTCCTTAGAGGGCTGCTAAACCAATTTGACTGGTGTCCTTATAAGAGGAAATCTGGATGGACACACACAAACACACACACACACACACACTCACAGAGATAGAGACACACAGAGAGACAGAGTGACAGAGAAGCAGAGACAGAGAGATAGCGACCATGCAGGGGCACAGGAAGAAGAAATGGCTATCTGAGTAAAGAAGAGTCACACCCTAGAAGAAATGTTAACATCTTAAACTTGGATCTTGGCTGTCAAAACAGTCAGAAAGCAAGCTTTCATTGCTTCAGCCACTCAGCCCGGGGTGTTTTGAGGGCAGCTGGAAGAGACTAACATAGAGGCTGTGCCTATCCTGTGCTGAGCAGTCAGGTGTAGGATTCCTTGTCTCTGATTCTCTAGGCCCCAGATTATTGTGGGAGAGGTGTGAATCTATGGCCATGGTACAGACAGCTGTCCCCAGCCCTTTTGGTTCCATGGTCACAGGATAATTTGAAAGATAACATGTGAGGCTTTGGGTTTGGACCAACATCAGAGTCAAAGAGCGGGTGTCCAGTCTGCTTCTTTGCTGGGTGTGGACAGAGCCCTCCATAAGGACTTCCCCCCAAAGGCCCAGTGACAGCTGCAACAGGAACAGGTGTGAGGCTGCAGGAAGCTGGGGTGGGCAGCACAGCAGGGTGGCTGAAGGCCAACATGGTAAAAGAGAGTGGGCCAACTGATTCTCAGACACAGATCTCCTGGCCAGCCTGGAGGTGGTGAGGCCTCCTGAGGGTGGTAGGCCTGGCTTTATGTGGAGACATGGCCTCTGGGGGGTGGTTCAGCAGTACACCTCAACACTGCCAAAACACTCCTGGTTTTTCCTTCTTACATCCCTGAAAGCTGGCCATCTAGACCCCAGACTGGTAGGGAACTGAACCAGAGGGATACACAGGGACAGATGGGTAAATACAGGAGCGTTGGCTTCCAGTTTAAAGGCTTACCAAATGTGGGAGACAGCCCTGCCTGGACAGACAGTCTGTGCCTCCTTCCATTCTTCCCCTCGCCTTGAGAAAAGTTCTCCTTAGAGGGAAGAGTTGAGCAGAAGCCTCAGAGGCCTCGTGAAATATGAGAACATTTACTCCAGGACAACAGGAACTGTGTGTAAAGTGTCCTCAAGACTTCCCTGGTTGGCGCTATGTTGGAGAGACAGCTCCTCTCCCATCATCTGGAACTAAGCTCCACACAGGCCTGGGTGCTTGTCCTGGACCTAGCTGTGTCCTGCAGGTAGACCCTGTCTGCTAATGACAGATGCCCTGGCCCAGCACAGTATGACAATGGTGGTGTGGCCGGCAGAACTACTTGTAAAGGTGCCCACAGGGCAACTGCCCTTTCCCAATGCAGATGCCATCAGACAGAACATCACATCAGAGAAAGCCCCTTTTCCAGGGGTGAAGAAGCCTGACGCTAGAGAAGGCAAGGTGTCCTCCAGGACCAAACAGGATGGAATTCTGAACTGGCAGTAATGTCAGAGAGAGAGAGGAGAGAAGTGGTCAGCTCGGCTGAAGAGGCAACTCCATCACTGAGGGTTGGAAGGAGTCTGTGGCAGAGTCTCTTACTCTGTGGAAAAGGGGCATTCTTCTTGCTGGAAGGGCTCTCCTGCAGGATGTCATGCTGTCGCCTTTGCTGGCCCTTGCCTACTAGGGCTGATGGGAAAGAGATGAGTACAGCCCAGCGAGCTGGGGATAGCTCTAAACCTTGGTTCTGGCCTTGTCTTGGCTTATGTTATGACCGGTGTCCTAGGATTCTGTTCTTTTGCTCTACTTCCTCTGTCTCAATATTTTTATTATTATTATCTTTTTTAAACCTGCCTGGAGGCTACAGACTTCATCCCTAAAAAATGTACACAGGAATAAAATGTCAAGCCGGGGAATTGGCTCAGTGGGTAAAGGACTTACAAGCATGAGAACCCAAGTTCAAATCCCTAGCACCTATGTAAAAAGCCAGGTTATGCAGCCCACCTGAAATCCCAGCATGGGTGAGGCAGAGATAGGAGGGTCCCTGAGGTCTCCTGAAGATTACATTGAGAGCAATAAGCTCCAGGTTCAGTGGGAGACCCTGTCTCAAACAACTACCACCTCTACCCACAACAAAAACTGGTCTTGAAGAAGATGAAGACAACCAGACACCATTCTCTGGCCTCCACATATTTGCTTATGCGCACGCACACACACACACACACACACACACACACAAACACACACACACACAAATACATACATATGCATGCACTTGCCCACACATGTGTGCATGCACAATAAATAAATAAATAAATAAATAAATAAATAGGCAAACAAACTAATAACAATAACAACAAAACAAAATGTGCACAGTGTCCAGGAGCCCCTGTAATATCTAGCTCCAGCCAGTAGTGATTTCCAATCCTAACTGTGCATCACAATCACGATGTGCTCACCAAAATACAGATGACAAAGACTGACAAGCTCACGGTGGCTTGGCCAGCGTCCCAGGTCATCAGATGCAAGGTTTAAAACCACATTTCAGGAAACCCTGCTCAAAAGATCTGTAAAAGCCCAGGTGAGGGTCTCACTTGGAGACTATCTGCAGATGAAGTAGTCTTAGCATCTCAAAGGAAGCTGCAGGATTCGTGATGGGGGCAGGGAGAGGGTACCACACCCCTTAAATCTCTGCAGCCCACCCTTGCCTCGGATGTCACCCATAAGACATTCATCTGAGGTCCACAGAGTGCTTGTCAAAACTCTTGAACATCGCCAAGGAGTCAGCGCAGTCATCATGGGGACATCTGTTTCTTTGTATGGCCCACAGAGCCAAATGATGTTGGTTGCCTCCTTGTGACAGGATGAGATTTGGTTCCCTCTCCTTGGTTCCATCTTCAGGGACATTTAGAAGGATCTTTTCAAAGGTAGAAATAATCCCCAAGGCCAGTGGCATTCCTGAGGGGGCGGTTAGATTGTTACTCCTCTGCTAGCTGGTTTGAATTTGGAATTCTAATCTGATTGACTAAGTAACTTTCTCCCTAATCAGAACAGTAGGGTTTGTTCTTAATCTGTAACTATTTAATCTTCCGTCTCATTAATTGTACACAGGTCTTCATAAATATGCAGATTGGAAAGGGAATAAAAGATTATGTGACCTTGAAAAACCACATAAAATAGGTGTACATTTTCCCAGCCTCCGGTCTCCCTTTATCATGCAGATGCGAAAATTGGTGAGGCTCCGATTCAGACTACTGTGGGTTATGGGCAATCTTGTAGCCAATTAGCATCCAGTATTCTGATGAGCCATACAAGTTTAATAATTAGTATAGTATTTACATGTGAACTGCTTGCTGTAAATTTGCATGTAAATAAAAATGTGGCTACCAAACCCAGTCAGCAGCAGTCTGCCGAGGAGGGAGTCAGAAGGGCCTGATGGGAAAGTGGAAAACGCTTACGCAGGAAAAGGTGAATGTCTCCTAGCCTCGAGCTGAGCCCCAATGAAGGACACTGGCTTAATGTAGGTAAATGGTCTTCTGCGCACATGTATTTGTCTTCTGAATACATACAGTCTTTCCTTTGACGCTGATTATTTCTCCTGAAATAAATGCGGACAAGCTTGGGATGTGGAGTCAGATAGAATGGTGTCTTAGTTAGGGTTTCTATTGCTGTGGTAGAGCACCATGACCCCAGCAAGCTGGGGAGGAAAGTATTTGTTTGGCTTCCACTTCCACCTTGAAGTTCATCACTGAAGGAAGCCAGGACAGGAACTCAAGCAGGACTGGAACCTGACAGAGGCAGGAGCTAATCGAGAAGCTATGGAGAGGTGCTGCTTACTGGCTTGCTCCTCATGAGTTGCTTAGCCTGCTTTCTTATAGAACCCAGGACTTTGGCATCCCAGGGATGGCACGGCTCAGAATGGGCTGGGCCCTTCCCCTTTGATCACTAATGAAGAAAATGCCTTCTAGCCAGATCTTATGGAAGCATTTTTCTTAACTGAGGCTCTCTCCTCCCTGATAACTAGTTAGTGTCAAGTTGACATAAAACTAGCTGGCACACTTGGTTATCTGGTTAGAATTGTGACCCTGCCGCCTATCTTCTCGCGTTCTCTGAGTCTCCGATTCTTCATCTTTGAAATGGGTAACGTCTCACGTTCCCCACAGGCCTGGGAGGCTTAAGTTAAATAAGAGACATATGGAATTCCTGGTGCCCAAAGACTGCTCAGAACATGCACATTTATGAATATGTTTATTTCCATCTTCTGACATACGTGGACAACCAGGAAGGAAGTGGTTTCTTATGGCTGAATTGGCCCATCGAGAGAAACCTGTATTTGCCCACAAGGAATATGTTTGCGGGGAATAAAGCCTTCCTGTTGAACAAACCAGCAGACTTTCTAGTGCCTACAGGGGTACATAAGTCAGAGTAGGAAGATGAAGTCTGTGGTTTGCTGAGTGGACCTTGTGTGCTTGTTTACAAACGTGAGGACCCCTTCTCTGAAATGCCTGGACCAGAAATGCTTTAGAATTTTGAAGAACTTGCATATGCGCATCTTGGAGATGAGACGGACATCTAAACACAGCATTCACTCATGTTTCATCTGCTGTACTCTACACCTCACACACAGAGCCCAGAGGTAATTCTTACCAATATTTGTGGTGCCTCTCTTTTTATTGTGGACCTGAGTGTGGGTCAGGAGGTAAGCTTTCTCCATAGGGCACCATTTTGGCATCCGAACGCTTTAGGATGTTGGAGCATTTGGGATTTCTGAGCTTTGAGCTGGCGATACTCAATGTACAGTCACCTTTTCACTTTGAGAGTGCAGGTGTGAACCATCATGGCCCAGTCTCCTTTGCTGGAGCTCAGCTCCCCTGCACTCTAACAAGGCCTTTAGAGGCCGAGAGGGCTAGATATCAGAGTGGATGTGGCTGGACTTGGGGAAGGGCCAGCATGACTGCTGAGAAATTGTGAAGCTCCTCTCTGTGCTAAATGAATCTCTCTCTCTCTCTCTCTCTCTCTCTCTCTCTCTCTCTCTCTCTCAAGGTATTTTTTTAATTTATTTTTTTAAAGATTTACTTTATTTATATGTGTACACTGTAGCTGTCTTCAGACACACCAGAAGAGGGCATCGGATCCCATTACAGATGGTTGTGAGCCACCATGTGGTTGCTGGGAATTGAACTCAGGACCTCTGAAGAGCAGTCAGTGCTCTTAACCGCTGAGTCCTCTCTCCAGCCCATAGATGAGTCTCTTAGTCTCCCAAATTCTTCAGCACTTTATCCCATTCTATGGAGCCGGGTCTTAGGACTGTGGAGGAGAGGCTCTGAGTAATGAAGGAAGACACTCAGCATCCTTCAGTTACTATTGAGACTTGAGTTTAGCCCATATTCCCATCAATGGCTGTCATCAGAACTCTGCTGCCCTCTTGTAGCTCAGCATCTTTTGTTGATGTTCTCACTCTTGTTCAGTTCAGCTCTTTCTCCAAGATTCAGGACTAATAGTGATGGCTCACTCTACCTTACTGTGGGATGGGATGCAATCTGGGACCCAGATGCACTCACCCCACCTTGACCAGCAGTTTCTGACTGGGCCAGCCCCTTCCAGTATCCCTCTTTGCATTTTGTGACAGTGACTCTGGTTACCTATATCTGCACCAGCTCCCAGAGAATCATCTGCACTCTGTTCTGCCTGGGTAAGAACCTCAGTGGGTGTTGTGTCAAGGCGTGGTAGCCATCTAAGCACCCAAGGATTTTGCTCAGTGATTTTTCTACCAGGCGCTGGGGGTGGGGGTGGGGAGCGGGAGCTGGCAGGAAGAAGGCATGGCTAGGGAGGAGAATGTTTTCCTGGCTAGCTCCGGGCGTGATTTTTGGCGCCTGGCCTTTGACATAGTTTACTAAGACTTTCCACTGCCAAGAACCTCCAAGGAAGGGCATGTGTGACGAAGATGGGCTGGGGTGGACTGTTTGCTGAAGCAGAGGAAGGGGACCGTGAGACTCTTGGGGCTTTCTGCCTTTACATGTGGAGTCACAGAGAGCTGAAATGGTCTTGTGGCTAATCAGCAGTTTTCAGAAGACGTATTTCACATTCTTCGTTGCATTTAAATGCCAGAGAGAGAATTCTGGCAAAAAGACTCCATAGATGTTTGGGTGATGGAAAAAACATAGTGATGCAGTTTTTCCATTGCAAATCAAAATGATAACATCTTACGTTAGTACAGGGGAATGCCTCAGAACAGTGATGTTAAAAGGCACGTATATGTTGATTGTAACTGTGTAGAAACAGCTCGAAGGATGCTAACCAAGGCCAGATGAAATCTCAAGGCTATACCCCTACTACAAAGATGAACTTCCTTTGGACTGAACCACTGAGTTTTATATTATTGTTGAAAATATTAACCAGTAATTTGGACCAACAGGTCCAAGAGGGAGGTGACATTCCCAGGGGTCATCCAAGTGTTTCACAAACATCTGGTGCCAGGGTCTGTCCCTGAAACCCCAGCACAGGCACAGAGGGAGGCCCTCCTCCTCCACTTCTGGCAACCATCCACCCCAAGGCAACTCTAAACAGGGCAGGTGTAGCATGCTCTCCAGGATAAAAGCCAAGAGAAGAAGCAGGGTGCAGAAGGCTCATGTGGTATAGCTTCAGGATTTGCACAAAACACACATAAACACAGAGGGATGAACACTTGGGACAATTAGTGGTTTTCCTGGTACCAACTCTACTGAGAGTCAAACCAAAGCTTGGGGACTCAGTAAGCATGAGACTTCACTCAATTTCAGTTTGTACTGCTTGAGTAAAAAAGAAAAATTAATTAGTAATAACATACAAGCATTTCCTATTCCGAAAATGAATTTGCTGATTAGTCTAAATATTTAAATGGGCTTCATCAATGCACACAGCTGGGCTCCAAACAAGATGTCCTCAGGAGGTTAAGCCTTGGCCACCCTCTCAGGTTACCAGAGTGGTTCTGTCCCTTCCCCCACCTGCTACCTGAAGCCCCCACCCCTTTAAGGATTGTTCCCTCCCCAAAGATAGTTTCTAAAGGATTCTTCCCTGAGCTGTTCTTTACTCCAGCCTCACAGCCAGTCCTTTCTTGAGCAGAGATGCTCACGAGAGATGACGTTATGGTGGAAATGGAAAAGAAAAAAGAAATCAAGAAACAGCCATGCTTTCTGGTTCTTTGCTTTTGTTTTGTTTTCAAATCCAAATTCATTTTTGCATATCTAAAAGTTAGCTGGAGATAATTAGATAACTTAATAATCCTGTAGATAGGAGACAGAACATACTCTTCCTGCAGCTGAGGAGTCTGGGCTGGGGAGAGGGGAACGGAGGGTAGGAGACCAGAAGAGAGTCTGAGAGAGCAGTGCAGATAGAGGATCTGTGTGAATTGTGGGTAGGTCCGGACCTGTGGGAAGTCAGATCTGCTATGCTGTTCCAAACCCTGTCCTCTGGGAGGCTGGATCCTTTTACCTGGCACCGAGCCAAGCATCATTAGAAGCCACAGTGTGCTCATTTTATGCATGAAAAACATGAGATCCAATGGGAATGAAGGAAAAGTCTAGTCTCTTTATAGTTGCCTCTCCAATCAGTGGTAGACCCAGGTGTGCACTGGAGCCAAGGATTCCTCTTGTAAGGTGTGTGGGGTGGCAAGGAGAGGGCAGAAGGCTCTGAGATGCAGCTGTAGTTGCCTATGCCTGACAAAGCTCAAACCCTTAGACTGGTCACTGCCCAGTGAATAGGTTCCGAATTCCCTGGAAACCATCCATACCTGCCTGGTGGACCCTGATGTCAGGGTCATCGTTAGTCTTTCAGAGTTGGGAGTGTCTCACATGAAAACATTAGAACCTCTATGTCTGAATCACAAACCTTCAGAGGCCTTCTCCAAACTGGATCTGAAGCAGCAGAGAGCACAAGCCTACAAGTTGTTGGCACTATCATGAACCCCATTTTTTTAAGGAAAGGAAGAAATAGAGAGGCGAAGTTTCTTGCCCGAGGTCACTCAGTCTCCAGCAGCTGAGGTGAGAGTTAAACTCAAGGCTGCACCCTACAGGGTCTGAGACAACCAGGCAGTTCCAGCTAGAACAACTTCCTGCTGCTCTTGGGGAAGCCAAGAGGGTGCAGGTGGCCTCTGATCCCAAGCCTGGTTCCTTTCCTTTTGCCCATTTTTCTGATGATTGTCATAGTGATGCCCTGGGTTAACACTTCTGTGTTGCCTCCTCTCAGCAGTTTGGGGGGCCGTGGATGATGGGACATGCCAGCAGCAATCTAGAGAAAACCCTGCCTTCCCCGCCCCAAGCAGTGACATTGGAGAATTGTGTATCTTTCCACCATCTCAGATCTGGAAGAAACCTGCGACTTGAGAAGGTGCGATAGCAAGATAGGTGCGGAAATTTAGGGCAAGAGAAGAAGAGAAGGAGAGGAAAGGGGAGGAGGGAGAGAAGGAGGAGGGGGGAGGAAGAGGAAGAAGGAGGGAGGAGAAGAAGAGGAGGATATCTGTCTTTTTATTCCAGAGGGAAAGTGCTGCCCCAGGGACCTATCACAGGCTCCCCTTGGTTTTGTTGCCCATGCAGTCTAGAATCCAGCACATCTTTGTTTTGTAGACCACTGTATCTCCAACACTTAGGAGGATGGACTAGAGTGGGCGCTCAAAAAAATATTTACTGAATGGATGACGGAATTGAATTTTATTTGACATGGTTAGGTTTGGGGTATGGTCCAGAATGACCTCAGTCTGGTTCAGACCTGCCTGTGTGCTTTCTGCCTGGGTAGAAAGAAGGATGAGGTCCGTGCTTTGGGGACAAGCCATTGTTTGGATTATCTGTTTCATTAATGGACATAACCAGCCACAGGGCAGCACAGGCTCAGTGTGTGTGAAGTCACCGGAAACAACCTCACTCAGTAGCGGGCCTCATCCTTCCCCACCCCTGGCGCCCACCTATCTCAGCCTCATTGCACAGACCTGCGGTTGGCGGTTTACTTCGGCAGCTTCTCTCCAGCGGCTGGGAATGGGTTTTATTTTTATTCCCTGAAAAGCCTTCAAAGGGCTCTCTCCGAGCTTTGAGTTTGGCGTGGGCAATTTGAAACATTTAATGGGAATTGTTATTTTTTTTTCCCCCCAAGGAAGGATTATTCTCAGCAAAGTCTGGGACTAGCCGGAAGGAGACAGCCAGACATCTCCAGGTAGAACAAGCTTCCTGCTGTTCTGGGGGGAAATCAAAAAGAATCGGGCAGCCCCCGCTCTCCAGCCCCATGCCAGGCCTGACCCCAGCCTTTCATGCGCAGTGGCCATAGGGAAGAGAGAAAAGTATAAAATCAGACCAAACCCACAAAGCAAAGGCTTGAAATGAAACCAGCGCACAATGACAATGCTCTGTTCTCTTTGTTCTACTCAAGAAATGACAGTCTTTTCCAGCGCAAAGACTGGATCCTGGCTTTCATCCTCGGAGGCCTTTATTTCAGGTCCCTCCCTGCCTTACCTCCTTTCATTATTTCTGACTTCCTTAGAACTGGCTGGGGGGTGTGTGCAAACAGGGGCCTCCAACCTGCTCCAGCTGGGATACCCACGGCCTGGGGCTGGGGACACGTGGAGTCAGGCCCACGCTGCTTCCGATGGTGTGAAGGGTCTGCTTTCATCCTGGCAGCACAGACTAAGGGAAGCCCAAGGAATCTTGGTGAAGTTGACCTCCCTACCCACAAAGCAGGGTGCAGCCCTGCCACTGGTTGGACATCTGGATACTATCATCCAGTCCACTTGCCCAAGCAGTGCCATGTGCTGAGCATGCTCAACTGGAGGTAGCCAGAAAGGCTGTGTTCCCCCAAATCTTCCCAGGTATCCCTGGACCCTATGACTCAGACTTTCAGGCCTTAATGATGCTGATCGGTGGGTGGGAAGGTAGTCCTATTCAGTCCAAGGTTCCTCTAGCTTCCAGACATATGAGGTGGGCTTCAAGTACAAAGCTAATGTATTCTCAGGCATGAGAGTTTAAAACCACAATAGGGCGGGGTTGGTCAGTATGGTCTCTGCCTCATTTTCTTCTGTCTCATGCTCAGTTGACTCTAGTCTAAGCCCCTCCACCTTCTTTCCCAGCTGGAGGAAGCAGAAGAGGGAGCCCCAGAGGAAGGGGTAGTTGACAGGCCAGTCTATGCAAAGGTCACTCTGAGGACTGCCCAGGCACTCCCTTCTTGGGGGCAGTCACCAGTGGCTGTCTGGTCCCTCTGGCATGGACCCTTCCTACCTGGAGATGTTGTTATTTTTGTGCATTGCTGGTATTTTCTCCCTGCCTAGTCCTAGGTCCCTAAAGAGTTCCCACACACTGGGCTGGACACCAACCACTTACAAAGGCTGCTGCTCTCCCGGTCAGGCCGGTGGGCCTGAGAAACTGTGGATGAGGGTGGCAAACAGGAAGCTGTCGGAGAAAACAGCTGAGTGGGCAGGCAACAAGGAGGTTGGAACACCTCTGCCAAGGTTACACGGGGGCCCATGGACCCCATACTGCTAGGTAGGGCAAAAGCCTTCTGGAAGTAGGGGAGACTCCTATGACAGACTGCTCTCCTTTCCCATGGCTCTCTCTCCAGGTTAGCACCCTGCTATGAAATCTCAGGGGAGCATGGTACATACATGCTGCCCTGAGTGGAGAGAGCATCTGAGGCTGACAGATCCCAGAGCCACACAGGGAAGCCCAAGGCAGCCCACAGGGACAAAGGAGTTAGAGGAGAAAAGTGACAGGATAACGAACTGATCCTAGTACCGATGTGGCCTATAACACTGCTGACTTCTAGGAAGGAGGCCCTGGCTCTGGGGCCTGGTACAAACAAGTAGGCTCAGCCCTGTTGCCCACACTACAGATCAACATTGCCCATCTGCCATTGAGAAAACACTACCTGGAGGGAGGGTACTGGGCCAGAGAGGTTGACCTGGTTGCCTGTGGGGTGTCAGTGTAAGATGCTCCAGTGTCATAGTCCTGCGTAACATCAGAAGGGGAAGTTTTATGTCTTCTGCAAGTCACACTCAAATCCCTCTAGTTATATGGTCCAAGCATAGCCCAACGGTACAGTGGGGGCGTTGGACTCTCCGCATACAGCTCAGAGCTAGCAGGGTAAGGGGCGGTAAGCCACTGTGGGGGTGACCTTGTCATCTGTGTTATCCTCCGTGGACCTATGGAAAACTTCTCGGCACCCAGCCAGCCGTGCAATACTGAGGCAGGTTGGTTTCAGGGGTTGGAGCAGGGAGAGGGGTTCCAGCTAAGAGGACATGGTGAACAAGATGTAGGGCCCGCCTGAGCTGTGGACACTTGGTGCCCTTCCCAGTCCCCATAGCCTCTTTCCATCAAAACACTGAGTGTGGGTGAAATCAAATACCCTTTGCTCTCGGTGTGAACTCTAAGGCACTGGAGGGCAGCATTTGGGCCACTCAGGGTTTCATCTCAGCACCTGGTACAGTGACTGCCAAACAACGACTGGCTGGTGGTGAATAGAGAATCTCCAAGCAGGGGAAAGAGGCTGAGACTGCTGGGCCACGTCATAGTGGGCCTGAGATGGCCCAGGGGCTCATCTGTGCTGATATTTTCCACAGGTCCAGGGGTCAAAAGCCAGCTCACCTCCTAACCTCTAACTTCTGCCTCTTCAGGTCATGTGTGTCCTGAATTCCAGTAGGACAGCAGAAACCCAGCTTTGGAGTTCCAGGAGTCTGGCAGAGGAGACTATTACATCCTCACTGACTGTGAGCTTCCCCCTCAGAGGCTAGTGTGGGAGATCACTTTGTGTGTGCCATCGGACCTGCTTTTCTGCTAGAAGGTGTACCCAGTTAATTCTCCGTGCGTGTCTCTGTCTGTCTCTGTCTTTCTGTTTCTGTCTCTCTGTGTCTCTTCCTCCCTCCCCTTGTTATGTAGTTTATAGCCCAGGCTGCCCTTGAACTTGCTGTATAGTTGAGGCTGGGCTCAAATCCACAATCCTCCTGCCTTGACTTCCTAGGTGTGTACCCTTTGCTCTTACTTTGTTAGTGAAAACAATCTTCGGTGACATACCATTCAGAATTGTCAGATGCGGCAGATAACCTCGGAGCTGCCTGGTTAGGGTGTGCTGGCCGGCAGGTTGGCCAAAGGCAGGTAGTCTACCAGGGTCCTGGGTAACCAGGGTACCCCAATTTGAAGAATACTCTAAAGTCCTAAAACTGGAAGTAGATCAGTTACAGAAATTGACTGTTTCCAGGAAGCAGCACCCTTCAGCTCTCAAGGGTGGCCTCCTGATGGCCTCAGAAGACCCTGGGGCAACTGTCCCTTGGGTGCCCCCTACCAAGGACAGGACCCAGGTGTGGGGAGTCCCTGGAAGCCATCTCCGGCTTTTCTTAGCATTGCTGTCACCCTTTCCTCCCCTGCCAGTCCCCACAGGCCCCGTCCCAACAGCCACTCACGAATAGGTGGTTGCTGTCATGATGCCACCTTCCTCTGCGTCACCGCGGCTGGCACACCCTGCAATTACAGCTGCTGCTTGCTGCCTCTCTATTGTGCCTGCTGCGCCTCCCCACTCTGAGCTGCTAATTGCGGGTTGGCCCTTCACCGCTTCTGTGCAGCAAGGCGAAGGCCCGTTCCCCTCAGCTGCCAGGGCTGCCTCTTTCAGTAGCTTCAGGAAAAGGCATGGAGATGGCTTCGACAAAGCATTCCCTTTAGCCTTGCACAAAGGGGACATTTGTAGGCAGCCCAGGGCTTCCCAAAGCAAACAGTTAGATGTAGTTAAAATGCAGACTCTGGTCCCAGTGAATTCAGTGTGTCTAATATGGTCCTGAGTATCAGAAGTGACACAGGGGTGCACACGGGTGTAGGCACATGAGTCTGGCATGTTCAGGGCTTGCTGGACAGTGTGGTGCAGGGCCTATGCCAAACTAGGAGAACAAGCTCAGGCTAGACTAGTTTCAGTGAGGACCAGAAAGGAATCGTACTCTATTCTAACCCAAAGCAGGTCTGCAAAGGAAAGCTCATCAGAGTGACAGGGTCCACAGAGGTCTTCTGGAGAAAGGGTCCTTTCTATTTGTTCCAGAACAAATATTTATTGAGCCCCTGTGGCACACTGGGCCCAGTGCAGGTCCAGAGGCTACAGCGTAATCAAAGCAGACATCACTCTTGCCTGCCCCTTCACTTCCGCTGTGAGTGGGGGAGGGCAGAGATGCCAGGTGAGGGCACTGATACAGGACATAGTATTTATTGGCAGTAACCACTGTGGAGAGGAATTAAGCAGAAGAGAAGGCTAGCGGACAGAACGGTAGTAACCGGTCGTTAGCTTCAACAGTGAGGCCATGGAGACGCCCAGGGATTCCAGATGGACATTCAGGAGATGGATTGTTTCAAAGACCCCCGAAGGATACCTTCCCCATCACCATCACTCTAAGTCACTTCCAAGTGGCTCTGCATGGGTCACTGCAGGCCAGATCCAGCCCACCACTGGGGTCCCCCAGGAACAGAAGGCCCTTGTGAATGCCAACAGCTTGGCCTAAGAGGCGAGCTCTGCTGTGTGCTTTGAGCCTGTGGCTTCCTAGGTGGGGCCTGTCTGCTTGGCAGTGAGGTTCCTTCTTGGTCCTGGGCCCCTTCAAGGGGAAGGATGATGAAACTTCTGCTCCTCTAAGCCTGCCACATGTGACCCTCTGTTCCCACAGCCCAGAGGTGCCCCTACCGTGGAAGAAGTGGACTTTGAATCCTCTCCCCAAGTCCAGTGAGGAGCAAGCTGGGAACCTTAAGCAAACTTTCCCCCTAGGCTGGTTCCATAACTCTGAACCTCCAAATTCTCCATTTGAACCAGAACCCCACAGTTTCAAACCAACCTTCGTTTTGCAAACCTAAGGGCAGAGGCTCCATTTCTCTCCAGGCCTCATGCTGCTCTGGCTTCAGTCTCTGCTCATTCAGGCCTAACCCAGGGACAGAGGTGGAGGTGGGACAGAGGGAAAGGAACCAAGCCAGTAGGCTGCTGAAACAGCTTTTGGGAGGTGGCACAGTGGGCATGGTGCCCACGGAAAGCTGTGTACTCTCATGGGACATTGCTTGCCCATGTCCAAGGCTTGAGGGACTTCTGAACCCATGAACAGTGAGGGCTCCACCCCACTCTGGCTTCAGTTTCCTCTCACATTGTCAACCTATGGCAGGGCCACAAAGAACTGGGTCTATGGCCTCTTGACAAGGGAGGCCAGCATGTCTTTGTGCCTAGCAGCTGTCCACTTGGGTCCCCAGTCAATATCTGACCTCCACCTGACCCCACCCCACTATGGGACACTAGCCATCTCCAAGTGTGAATATGGTCACAAGGAAGTCTTAGTGTCTCTTCATCTCTAGGCTTTTCCTGTCCTAGACTCATCCACAGAAGGTCATCCCTGCCCTACATTGGACTCATGGTGAAATGGTGTGGGTTGTCCATTTCTGGGCTGCTGGGAGGCAGGAGAAGCACCCAATGATAGGACCAGGGCCCAGTACCTATCTGATGGAGGGCAGCCAGCAGGCAAGGAAATTCAACTGCTAAAGATAGGTGGGGGAGGGGTAAGAGGCCCAGAGAGCCTGGGGGGGGGGGGAGGCTAGAAACTGATGGGGAGGTGTGAGGATCAATTTGCCTAGATTTAGACTCACCATGGAAACACACTGAGGAGAAGAGCTCTGAATGTGGAAGAGCTCCCATCATCCCCTGGGCTGGGATACCAGACTGAATAAAAAGGAGAAACCAAGCTGGACACCTGCACCTCTGTGTCTCTGTCTCTGTCTCTGTCTCTGTCTCCCTCCCTCTCCCTCTCTCTCTCCCTCTTTCCCTCCCTCTTTCCTTCCCTTTCTCTCTCGCTCTCGCTCTCGCTCTCGCTCTCGCTCTCGCTCTCGCTCTCTTTGTCTCCTGACTGCTGATGGCTCACAGTGTGGCCTCAAGTTCATGCTGCTGCACCTTACCTATCAAGATAAACTCTACTCCCCTCAAACCTGTTGGTTCTTGTCTGGTGTTTGGTCACAGCAAGAAACTAATACAGGCGAATTAATTATGGGGTACCCCTCACCAGAGAGCCTGGTGGAATTGGAGCAGCTGCGTAGAGCCCTGCAACAGGCCTCACTACTCACCCCATACCAAGCTCCCCTGCACTGCTCCGACAGTAATGACCAAGAGCCATGCACCTAAACCAGCTTACTCTTGTCATGACTTCTCTAAACCCAGCCTCCTTCTGGGGCTGCCCATCGACTCAGCCTGAACTGGGATTCTCTTCTCAGGGGTGTAGTAAGAATGAGTCTTTTCTGACCCCCCGAACTTCTTTCCCAGTTACAGGACTACATCATACCCAGGCCTCTTGCTACCTGCCCCAACTCCTGGCATAGCGTTCTCCTTAACAAACACTCCGAAGTGCTCTTTCCAGCTTCGTTCCTTCCTCTGAGGATGCAGAGGGGCTTGGCAGGACCTGGAAAGAACTGAGTGCTCCTAAACAGGAACCAGGGTGAGGAGGTAGGACCAGAGCAGCCAGCCTGTAAGGAAAGGGGTATGGGGGTTCTCCAGCACCAGACCAGTGCCTTGTGATTGCTCCTCCTCGCTCCCAGGAGATCACAGACCTTCCCTGCTGTTGTGGTTTAAATGTGGAATGTGAGAAGTATAGGGGTGTGTGTGTGTGTGTGTGTGTGTGTGTGTGTGTGTGTGTGTGTGAACTTGGTACCCAATTGGTGACACTGTTTAGAAAGATATGGAATCTTTAGGAGGTGGAGGCTTGCTAAAGGAAGTGTAACACTCAGACAGATTTTATAGCTTGGCTCCACTCCCTGTTCTGTTTCCAGACAGCTGATACCATCATGGTACTGGCACCAGCCTTCCCTACCCTGATAGACTGTATCCCCCTTTCTCTTGTAAGTTACATCTGTCATGTGTTTTAACACAGCAACAGAAACAAGACTTGTAAGACTCTGGGGAGCCTTAACTTACTGGAGACCCCCTGAGTGAACACATGGAGTTGGGGATTGATGCAAAATGCAAGAGGAATTTATTGATCCAGCATGCTGGGGTTGTCCTGCACACCAAGGTGGGAGGAAACAGCCACACACAGCCTGTTCATCGAGCTTTTATACGGTTTTTAGAGCGGCAGTCGTTAGGCACAATGTGATTGGCAGAACAGTGTGACTTTTTAACTGATTGGTCTTTAGGGAATGAGGTAGCAGGGGCTTAATCAGCCCCTCCCTTCCAGCCTATATGCTCTCTAACCTGTTTCTTCCAGGATGGGAGGGGTGCCCATGTGCTGGGGGGGGGGGGCCCTGGTGGAATATCCCAAAGTTCCTGAGTTGACTTCTCAAACTAAGACACCCCCATCTCTCTCAGAAGGGCCTGTTTGTTGTTCATGCTTGGCCCAGGCTCTTGACAGCTAGTATTCTGGCTCTCCTGCCCTAGCTGAGGTACCACACAGGTGGGTACACATATAGTCCTGGAAGCTTCTGTGCTCGGCTGTGACTCTACCAGGGTTCTGTGTCAGACACAGTGTGGCCACTAGAATGTCTTGCCCACTTGCAACTGTTGAAGAAGCCTAGTCCTCTGGCCTCCTTTGGGTGGACCAACATGTCACCCAGCCATGGTTTCCCTTAGTGGCTCCTTCCCACCAGCAGGCAAGTTCTCAAACACATCAAGTAAGCTGGCCCATCAGGTCTCCAAATGGCTGTGGTCACAAGTGACCATAGTGTCCTTGTGCTGTCCCTGCTAGGGGACCAACAGAGGTCAAGGATAAACAGGCACATGGTATGGCCAGTAGGAAGAAGTAGGAATGGGCCTTAACACGGCACATGCAAGCAGCGAGGCCTTCAGAGGTGGGTCCTGCACTGAATAAGTGCTTTGTTCTGTGTTGCCACTAGCTGTGTGTCCTGCGTTACTACATTATGTAGTCTCTCTCTGTCTCAAAATGGGAATAGAGAATTGCTTCAGCTGTTCTACTGAGGTAGCACGGAGCCCTCAGGCTTCAGTAAGTGTTGACAGGGAGGAAGGGACCCGTGGGTGACAAGTCCAAGGTCATGATGCTGAGAACCAACAGGAAATAGATTTGAATAAAGTAGCATCAGTTTTCAGGCTCCCAGAGAAGTGGCTACCGCTTCTGCCCATGCAGAAATCAATCAGCAGGAGGCTGTTAAAAACCACCTCCCAGCGGCCTGATGTTGGCCAGGAGCTGTGGGCTGCTCAGTGGGGGACCTGTCCTGCTCAGGAGGCACTTAGGGCCATCCACAGGGTATGGGGAAGGATCCAGATGACCTGAGAGTCAGAGCCAGGCCTGTGACGGTTCTGTGTCCTTGGCAGCTCCCTGCTCCCTGCCTGCTTCACAGTCAGAGGAGGCCATCAGCTCCCCAGCTCCAGTGAAAAACAAGGCAAGTGTGAAAACAGCTTCCTATGCCAGCTGGGGACCTGCTTCCAGGGGAGGCCTTCCCAGGAGGCCACCTAGTCACTGAGGCTCCTTGGCCTGGCTCGGTGTCATAGTAAACACCTTCCCAGCAAGCTACAACCTGAGTGAGTGGTTCAGGTCTGAGGATTGGGAGAGGAAGGGTTGAAGGTGTCGGATTGGCTGGGGAACATAAAACTGCCCACCAGGAGGTCTAGAACTGTCACATCTGACTATGCTGGCCAATGGAAAATGAGGTGACTTCTCTGGGGTTGGTGAGAAAGCATGGGCCTTAAACAGGTTGCAGTAGGCCAGGTAAATGCTGTGGTAGCAAACAAGCTACCTATCTGTGGCCATTAGCCACACAAGTGATTTTCTGACTCACAAGGCATGTCCTGAGCACTAGCCTCTTGTCTGTCCAGGGTCAGGCTGGACAGAGCCTCCATGGCAGTATTTTGAATGTTTGTATGCTTACAGAGTCCTTCCTGAAGCTTAGCCCCCACGGCTACAGTGCTAACAGCAGGACCTTAAAGAGGTGCTGAGGCCTCGAGGATTCAATCCCGGTCTATCAGATTTGTATGCTATGAAAGGTTCTCCACCCTCCTCCATGTGAGGATGTAGCATGACGGTACCATCTTGCCAGCAGGGAGAAGTCCTCACCAGACCCTGAACTTGGACTTCCTAGCATCCAGAACCATGAGAAAATAAGTTGCTACTATTTATAAACCACCCTGTCTCAGTAGCCTGAAATGGCCACCATTTGGAGCAAAGCTTCCATTTTGGAGAGAAAGATATGGACGTCTCATAGTCAGTTTTGAGATTGGTCAGGCTTAGTCCAGGGCTCTAACTCACACCTGCAGACCAGAAGGGCAGTCCTGGATGATGGCCTTCAGGTTGCTCTAACTCTCTGGCTCTCAGCTACCTGCAAGCAGGAAGTCTTGCCTCACACACCCAGGTCATCACATGCTTGTGGAACTTAGCGCAGGGCTTGTTGACAGGTCTCCAGGCAGGGCTGCCATAGTCAACGCTGTGTTTCAGTTTGGATTTTCTAAGGGAGGACTCGGATCTCAGCTCCTGATACACACGTGTAGTCTTAAGAAACTGTATGTTATTGCACAGTAGGGGGCTACAGACAGTAATAATGTGCTACAGATTTCAAAGCCCTATGAGAGGGCAGCAGCTATCATTCAGTAGTAGAGTGCTTGCCTAGCAAACATGAGGTCTGGAATTCAATCTACACCAATACACACACACACACACACACACACACACACACACACACGACACACACATAACACACACATGCAACACACACACATTCACCTGGAAGAAAGGATTTTCAACATTTTTCCCATAGACAAATGATGAATCTTTGAAGAGATATATTTACCCCAATTTGAATGTTACATATGCACATATGTATTTTAACCCCATATATAGTAATTAGTACCCCATTAATATATACATTTTTATGTTTTATGCCTCAAAAAGTTAATTTAATTAAAAATATCAATAATATTTGTATAGACACACACACATATACACACAAAGCTATGCACGTTGTACACACATGTACATTGTATACATATTTTGCATAGATGTATGAATATAAACACAAGAGATGGCACGCAGTAAAGGTCTCCATGTGCATAGGATGAGTGTCACACTGAATTCAGTGTCCCTTTCAGTGTGGTTACAGTGGCTTTAGAGAACCCAAAGTTTACATCTTTGCCATATTATCCCATCCCTGTCAGTCAGGGACAAAGGGTTCCTGCTGTGGTCTAGCCTCCCTATTTGACAGCTGATCCGAGAGCTCCTGGGGCTCCAGAAGGTGAGCAGTGTCTGGTAACACAGATGGCACGGGGTGGACTTCTATCCAGTCCCAGGGGTGTTGGACCTGCGATGACGCTGAAGCCCCTGTTCTGCTAAGATGCCTCCGTCTAAGCTGGACCATTCCTGTTCCACACAAACACTACTTCTCAAGACTGTGCTCTGGCTGTGCTAGGCAGTCTGCTTCCCTGTCACTTAAAACCCTGAGGGACTGAAAATGAAACCCTCAAGGAGTGAGTGGTGAATCAGCCAACAGGATCCTCCTCCGCCCATCCCGACCCGAGCAGCTTCTCCCAGTTCCTCGCCTGATAGAGCTTCCTGCATTCACAGCCTACCCACCCACCCAACCAGCCAGCCGCACACGAGTCCACCCAGGGAGTCAAAACCCACTCTCCCCTTCTTCTTGTGTATTGTTCATCTTCTACACACATACCAGATGCTCTGTCAGCAGCTAAGATGGTGACCAACATGACATGCCATCTCTAAAGGAGGACAAGCGAGTACACTCTCCCCTTTTCACAGACACAGTAGACTTAAGGGAAAGGTGCCTGCAGAGATGGACCTGACTGGGGGTGAGGATGGACTGCTGGAGTCACTCGGACTCTCTGTGGGAAAACCCGTTGCATCCGAAGCTCAGTGTGTTTATTATATAGAGGGGACAGATTGGGGGTGGGGGTTATTGTATCCAACAGGATGAACAAGGAGGTGGGGTTTACGGTGTATAGCTGGGCCAAGGAAATATCTTTAGTCAATCCAGTAGAAGCCAGTTCCGTAAGGGGAGCAGTCTTCAGGCTGTAAATATGAGGGCGGGGAGGACGCTTAGGTGGCCATTTTCTGCACGTGCTATCTGCTTCCACACATGGACCAGAGGTTAGCTTAGAGATGAAGGGTGAGGGAGGAGAGGCTTTCTCATTTTCTCATAGGCCCGAGGTTAGTGTCCTCGTCATGACAGTGCCCATGTCAATAGCACACACCCACTCAGGCACTCACATGCATGGCTTCCCCCACTCTCCACAGGAGCCTAAGAAGAGGAGGGAATGAGGGGAAGGGCTCAAACCAGAGAAGCCAAGGACGCAGAGAGCAGAGGTGGCTGTAGATAGCTGTATTCACAATACAAAACCGATCATCAGCCGAGCTCTACCAGAGAGAAGTCTGGGAGTAGAGACCCCAAGCAGCCCGTGAGGGCGGGGGTGGGAGTCCCCCAGTGGCTGCATGTAGGAGGAGCATCTGTGGAGTTCTGCCATGGCTGCTGATCCAGGGCACCAGTGCCAAGGTGCCCACCCTGGAAAGGAAAAGGTCCATAGAGACCTGTGAAGAACGCATTATTATTAGCAGACCAGTGTGCCACGCTTGTTACTGAATCCTTGGGTTGATTCCAAGTTTTACAATACAATTTCCAGGCTCATGCCGTCTCCTGTGTGGGCAGCAGCAGCTGCTACAACTGGAGTCTCCTACACCTTCTCCTCTGACTACCCCATACTGGATGTACTCAGGGGTCTTCTTCCCAGGGCAAACCTGTCGGAGTACCCCCCAAATTTCAGCTACACTCCTAAGACTCCATAATGTTCTCTACCCCAGCCCAGCCCAGCCCAGCCTGCTGCAGGATGGGACTCCAGGCAACCCGCACGCTTTTCTCACCTCATCCAGCCACCTGAGTTGTCCCCTTGGAACAGCCCCAGGGATGCCTCTTGGTGCCTCTGCTAGGCTCCTGGGCTTCCGGCTTCACCTTCTGTTAAGGGCTCTCCCTTGAGAGCGCCCCTGGAATACTTCAGCTGTGCGCATACCCTGGTTCACTGGTATCTGCACTGTTGGCTCACCCAATTCCAAATCACAGCAAAACGGTTGAGGAGGAGGAGGGAATGGAGGACAGAGAGGGGGAGGAGAAGGAGAAGGAGGAGGAAGAGGCGGAGGAGGTAGCAGCTGTGCTATGGGATAATGAAAAAGAGGATGATTTCAGAACATCTGGATGCTAATCACACCTCTGCTACCATCCCAATTTCTTCATGTGGAAGCTGGGCTGGCTCCTGCACATCTGGAAGTGATAGAGAATCCAGTGACTACATCTCTAGCGGCAGGTGCTTTTCCCGTACTGGTGCTGGGACCAAAGGTTGTACTCAAGCGTCCGCTCTATTTCCGTGCTCTGTATCTGAGTGTACAGTTACTGCTTAATCAATGCTGATGACCATGAAGCAAGGCTGTGGCCGGGCAAGGGCAGGCGGGCAGATTCTGCTGAGGCACGCCAAAGGCTGCACCACTGGAAAGGTGGAAGACCACAGAGAAGAGCAGAGGCACAGCCTCCCCTGAGGATATT
This sequence comes from Uromys caudimaculatus, assembly GCA_028551405.1. NCBI lineage: Eukaryota > Metazoa > Chordata > Mammalia > Rodentia > Muridae > Uromys > Uromys caudimaculatus. The sequence goes on along the minus strand of CM052703.1, from coordinate 122,577,401 downwards.
TGCAGGGGAGTGGAGACTGGGAAGGCACCAGCGGGGTCTACAAACAGTACCACGGCTGTCTGCCAGCCTCAGATGCAGCTGGTCGGTGTGTTCGACCTGAAATGCCCAGCAGAGAGCCTGGATCAGAAATTGGGCTGCAACCCAAGCCAACGGACGTAGGGATCCAGAGCTGTCGGCCAGCTCCCTGAGCCTGGTGGTGTTCTGTGGTAGAGCCTGCACACATACAGGAGACAGGACACAACTGAGGTGCAGGCAGAGGCCCACATACCAGCTCCCTGAGCCTGGTGGGGTTCTGTGGTGGAGCCTGCACATGTACAGGAGACAGGACAGGGCTGAGGCGCAGGCAGAGGCCCGCATGCCCCAGCCTATCCTGGGATGTGAAGATGAAGACCTGGAAAAGTGGTTCTGAGCACCTGTCTGTCTTCCCCGCCTCTGCTTTCACAACCCAGTCAGGATGATCTGAGAAGGCAGCTTACAGCATTAACCCCAGGCCTGGAAACCTCCTTCCTGGCCCCGGGGTGGGACTAGTTGCATGATCCCTGCCTAAGAGGGGTGACCACCATCTCCTCAAAGTTGGCTAAGACAGACTCAGGCTGGAATCCAGGTCCTCATGCCAAGTTGGCATTCGGCCCAAGCTACAAAACCCAAGCGCATTGCTGGCAGGAGGGCAAGGCTGAAGCATTCTGGGCACAGATGGGCCAGGAGAGCTTCTGCCCTTCACACCACCCCTGCCATCCACCCAAGGCCCCATGGAGAGTATCTGATACTCAGGAGGGTCTCTGCTTTCTATCAGATGCTTGAAACTGAAGCAAAGTGATCCTGAAACATGTCAAATCTGAGAACAGCCTCTCCTGCTCTCCCAGTGAATCTTCCAGGCCTGGTCAGCTCAGCAGACGTTGAAAGGGAAAGGTCAGGAGGCCGGATCTCCTGAAGCTGGGAGCAGGTGGCTTCTAGAGTCAGAGGGCCAAGTGGCTTAGCTCACAGGAATAGGTAGGTAGCAGTGACTCTGCAGATCATAGGCCCTGGCTGCTGGCTCTGAGCAGGCAAGTGTGGTCACCCTCTGTTGTGGCTGGGACACTTCAGGTCAATGCCTTGGCCTACATCCTCACAGTCCTGTTTTATGTGTCAGTATAGAACCAAGACAGCTATTTTCCATTAGATGCTGTGATTGGGTTTCTTGTCCAGGTTTGTCTACCTTTCTGTCACCTCAAGGACCTACATTTCCTACAGTGTTCACCCCATGCTCTGGTTTGGATCTCAGAGGCCTATGTGATAAAGGTTTGGTCCCTACTGTAGCACTTTGGGGAGGCTGTGAGACCTTTAGGAAGAGGGGAGCCTACCAGAGGCTCTTGGCCCTTAGATGGAGCCACCACTTAGGAAACCAACATTAACAACCCCCACCACTAAGTTCCTCTACACATCGTCATGTAAGTACTGCAAACATTAGCCCCATTTCACAGATAAGGAAATCTGAGGCTCTCATGACTGAGCAGAGGCCACTCAGAATCCCTTGTCTGCCTAGCTCTCCCTACCACTTTGGGAACATGCTCTCTTTTGTGCAAACACAGACCTGACCTCCTAGGAAGTTGTGGCCCCAGAGCCCACCACCCATGAGAATGGGTGTCTGTTTCCAGTGGGAATGTCAGAGGCCTGTGTCCCAGGCTTGAGCCCACTGTGCCCAGTGAAAATGCACCATGTACAGACTCTTCAGGGACACCTCTCGCTTCAGTGACTCCCATCACATCCCCTGGGGGAACCAAGCCAAGCCTCTCCCAGGCCGTTTTCTGTTACCATAGCAGCATATCTGAGATTTAACTTAGATAAGGTTCCTTTGGACCGTAGTTTTGAAGGTCCCAGTCCACAAGCAGTGGGGGCCATTGTTTTGGGTCTTGGGTGAGATCACATGATATAGAGAAAACGTCAGCTAGAGCAAACTGTTTTCTTTATACCAGGAAGCCGAGCAGCAGGAGGAGGGAGGGGCTGAGGTTCCCCAACCCCATGAAAGGCATCCAAGAGCCTCTGGTGGGCTCCCCTCTTCCTAAAGGTCTCACAGCCTCCCCAAAGTGCTAACTGGAGACCAAACCTTTAACACATGGGCCTCTGAGATACAAACTGGAGCATGGGGTGAACACTGTGGGAATGAGGGTCCTTGAGGTGGACAAAGCCGGACGAGAGAAACCAAATCACAGCATCTAATGGGAAATGTTCTCAAATGTAGGCTTTCTTTGGCGACTTATCCATATAGCTCTGATGACCTACAACAGAAGCTTGTCTGTACCAAATGCTGCAGGGGACAGTGGAGGCCCTAAGGGGCAGGGCAACCTTGATGGAAGAGCTTAGACATGGCCGAACCTTTGACGTGCCAGTGTATATAGTGAACCTATGGGCTGGGTTTCCTTGTGTAAGGGTAATTAGAATGTGTCAGGGAAGTAAACATGGCCCTAATCTGAGGGAAAATTAAAGGTGTGAGGAGTTAGATGTCCCCCAGCATGCTGCCTGAAGCCCTAGGGGTTTCTCTATCTTTTGCAGTCTATTGACCTGCAGGTCAACTCAGAGCAGCCTTCCCTGGAGGTGTGGGAGGTAACCAGGTGGTGGCAGGGCTGGATCTGGACTGGGTCCGGGTCACAGTCTATCCTCTCCATTCTCAGTCACAATCTCCCCAGCTCCCCACTTAAATAGCACTTCCTATGGTCACAAATTGTAAGAATGATACACCTCACCCCTGGAGTCTTCAGGCTGGATTTCTTTTTGCAAGGCAGACAGGTATTATGTTATGTGCGTGGGGGGTGGGGGTGGGGAGACGTATGAGCAGAGGGCTCCACCAGCAGGTTCGTGGTCTTGTGCAATGCAGACTCCCTCCCCACGACATTTTGGGGTGGTCCCTGGGTGGGCTGGGTGGGATTAAAGACTATGTGGGGCTCCAGGAGTGGGACATTCTTCCAGCTTCAGCAGATCACTCCTGTACAGCTGAAGGCTCCTACCCTGGCTGTATGAAGAGTTTGTGCAGACAAGTGTTACTTTTTACACTTGTAAAAGTAAAAAGCAAAGCCGTAAGCAGCTGGCGGGCACTGGAGATATCGAGTTGGGGAGCAAAGAGGCAAAGATGGGAAGGTTAAGTAAGCTCTGGGCCTAAAGACACCCCCTTAAAAAAGAAGAAGAACTTGTAACTTCTAGGATGTAGGTTCACAGTGGCTACTGTACCAGCCAGGGGAAAGAATGGTCACCCGGCAGCATGTGAACAATGGCTGAGATGCTAGTGTCCCGTGAGACCTCTCAGGTGACTCTCAATGACCCCTGCCACCCAGTGCTTCATTTCTACTAAGTAGAATAGGGCCACTGTCATAGGATGTCAGTTCTAAGGTCATTAGGTCCACAGAATGATTCCCTTCGTGTAAAGAACTGTTTGGTGTCTGTAGCCAACAACCACCAAAGATGAGAACCCTGCCAGCAGCAGAGAGAGGCAGAAACAGATTCCCTAGCCCCAGAAGAGCCTGGAGAGCAGGCCCAACATCTCCCAGAGTTCCTGCCTGACCCTCCATCTAGGCTAGACCTTTCTCTTACCCAGCAGCCCTCAAAGCAGTCCACTGGGGTGTCAAAGTGACATATGTAATGGCTCTCTGTGTCTTCAGGCTCCATAGCCATGGACTCAACCAACCATGGATCAGAAGCATTGAGGAAAGCATTGCATCTGTACTGACCACGCACAGGCCCTTTTCTGCTGTACATTCCCCGCCCCCACTCGAGCACGGTGACTGGACACAGTACTTGCTGCTTCTTAGCTTTAGTCATCTAGAGATGACTGAGGGAACACAGAAGGGTGTGCACAGTTTACATGCCATCTTTAAGGCCATCTAGAATGGATTTGGGCACCTTTGATTTTGGTATCTGTAGGAGTTTCTGAATCCAGTGTCCTATAGACAAAGAGGGATGAATGGACTCCTCTCTGAAGGATGAAGACTAAATAGATAATTGATTCCTATCACCAGTAAGAAAGAAAAATGCCCAGCTCTGGGGCAGGTGTCAGTTGGCTTATGGCAGGTCCCTTTTGATGCAGGGTTTGGGGGGAGGGCATCTTCCGTAAGCTCTCCTCACTGGTGCAACCCCAGCTAACTTTTTATAGATACTGGGGTCCCCTGAGATTTGCTTTCAGTCCCTGCCTGAGCAATCTGGCCTGCAATCCTCAGAGGCAAAGGCACATCATCTAGTTAGACTTTTAGACCCTTAAACTGTCTTCAGAAGCATTCAGGACCTGCTGATTCCTGCCTCTGAGAGTCTTGAGGGCATGGAAGACAGGAAACTTCCTCCTCTCTCCATCCCCTAAAATCTACTGCAACTGCCTGTACCAGCAGATGCTTGAAGGGTGTCAGGTTGTGGCTTTGGTTTGGGTGCAGTTCCTGTCCTGTAAAACTCATGTTGAATTTGATTCACAAGATGGTGTTGAAAAGTGACAGGACCTATAAAAGATGTGTGGGCCAGGAGGGACCATTCTTCTCTGGGTTTGGATTAGCCACCTCACGAGCACTTGTCACAAGTGAGGCTGTTGGTTGTAGCTTGGGCCCTTTGCCGTGCTATCCCATGCCTTTAGGCAGGGGAGACGGCGCAGTTGGAAAGGGCGTGGCGTGTAAGCATGAGGTCTGGGTTCTATTCACAGTGCCCATGTCAAAACCTGGGCGTGGTGGCGATCACTTACAACCCCAGCGCTGGGGAGCCAGGGGAGCCAGGGACAAGAAGACTGCTAGGGCTGTTTGGCCAGCTACCTGAATCTAACCTGGGAACACTGGGTCCTAGTGAGAGATCCTGTCTCAAAAACCACGGTGGCTAGCATCTGATGAAGGACAACCATTTGACCTCTGACCCTCATATGTATGTACATGCTCAGTCACATAAACATGAACACACATATACAAGCCTACATGAAAGAGAGAGAGAGAGAGAGAGAGAGAGAGAGAGAGAGAGAGAGAGAGAGAGAGAGAGAATGAACAAAGGAACATAGCACACTCTTGGACTTCCTGGTGTCAGTAACTACAAGCCAAAATGTATCTTTTCTTTATAAATCACCCAGTCTCAGGTAATCTATTATATCAGCAACATAAAACAACCTGATGTCCTTCAGGCTAGTGGCTACCTTAGGGGCAGCTGCCCTGGGAGCCTAGTTATGGTAGGTTTTAGGTGGCTGGAGGGAAGAAGCTTATTTCTCCCCATTCTCTTGGGGTCCTTAGAGTCAGAAGCAGACAGACAGCTCTTGGGCACTTCTAAGGACAGTTTCAGGAACCTAGTAAGAGTCTATTGGGATAGCCTGCCTGAACATGTTACTGTGAACATGTAGCCATGCTTCTGAGGGCTGCAGGCTAGAAAGCCCAGGCAGAGACAGAAAGTAGGCCACAGTGTCAGGGAACCCTTACTGACTAAGATAGTATCCTCTGAGGGCACCTCCCAGGAAGTAGGTAGACGGTGTGGGGCTTGGGTTCCATAGAGGCAGAAGCTGGACTGTGACATGGTCAATTATCAAGGGCTCCAAAGCGGGGTAGCTTTCGCAGTGTCCCGTGTTGTAGAAAAGGAACTGAAGTTTATACCTATAGCCCACTAGTCAGTTGATTAGGGCTACCCTGGAAACCCCTTTGCAGTCAGGTAATTCCCAGAGGCTTGATGACTCCAAGACACAGACCTGGAAGGTCCAAGACTTTCCAACCTCTCTTTCCCCAGGACCATAAGCGGCATGACTCAATCCTGGAGGGGGAGGAGGGGGAGGAGGGGGAGGAGGGGGAGGGAAGAAAGAGTCTCATATGGCTTTTGAGCTCCCAAGTCAGCCCCAGGCCTGCAGAGACAAGTTCAAGCAGCAGAACCTAGATTTGACTCAGCGCTGAGGGCCATGACCCCAGACGGAACATTGCTCCTCGCTGATGATGCTCAGTAAAGCTGTCACCATACCTGGGCCTTTGTCTTATCCTTTTCTGCTGCCTCTGGGATGCTCATGAGGGTTGACCTTAGAGGGTGCCGGATACCTGCACTGTAAGGACCACTGGCTTCCTCAGTTTCTGTATCAGTCTCCAGATCCTCTCCAGCAAGAATCAGCAACAAATAGCACCTACAGGAGTCACACTAGTGACTATTGTCACAGGACTGTCTGATGGTTCACCCTAGGCCTTGGTGGCATATGACAACAAGCAATTATTTGGCTCCCAAGTCTGTAGCCTGCTATCTTGGGCCAGGCTCTCCTGGGCAGTGGTCCTGGCTGTTGACTGATCTAGGGTAGCCTTGGCTGGTGGTAGGTCTGGGGTGCCATTTATACTTTAGGAGCCTTGTCCACCTCCAGATCAGTTGAGCTGTGTTTGTGGTCCAGAACCACTGAGGAAGCACCATTTGTAAGCACTTGTATGTATGATGTATGTGCATATGTGTGTTTATGTGTATGTGGTATATGTATTTGTGAATGTGTGTGTGTGTGTGTGTGTGTGTGTGTGTGTGTGTGTGTGTGTGTGTGTGTGTGTGTGTGTGTGTCTTAGTCAGGGTTTCTATTCCTGCACAAACATCATGACCAAGAAGCAACTTGGGGAGGAAAGGGTTTATTGAGCGTACTCTTCCATGCTGCTGTTCGTCACCAAAGGAAGTCAGGACTGGAACTCAAGCAGGTCAGGAAGCAGGAGCTGATGCAGAGGCCATGGAGGGATGTTTCTTACTGGCTTGCTTGCTTCCCCTGGCTTGCTCAGCTTGCTTTCTTATAGAACCAAGACTACCAGCCCACAGATGGCACCACCCACAAGGGGCCCTCCCCCCTTGATCACTAATTGAGAAAATGCCTTACACCTGGATCTCATGGAGGCATTTTCTCAACTGAAACTCCTTTCTCTGTGATAACTCCAGCTTGTGTCAAGTTGACACACAAAACTAGCCAGTACAATATGCATGATGTCTATGCATGTGTGTGCGTGTATGGCCTGTGTGCGGTGACTGTGCATGCGTGTATTAGCACATACACATGCCTATGTGGAAATGTGGAGGCCAGAGGAGGATGTCTGGGGTCCTGCTTCATTATTTTCTTTATTCCCCTGAGATGGGATCTTTCACTTAAGCCTGGAGCTAGGCTGGCAGCCAGAAAGCCCCAGTGATCCTCTTCTCTGTATGCCCACAGGGTTACAGGTGCATGGGGCCACGCCCAGCTTTTCAACTGGCTGCTGTGGTTCTGAACCCACCTTCTCAGCTAACGCAGCCCGTGCTCTTACTGACTCATCTCTTCAGTCCTGTCAATGTAACTTCAGTGCTTTCCTTTGTTTGATTTTGGAGATTTTTTTTTTTTTTTTTTTTGCTAGCACTGGACATCGAACCATTGAGCATGCTAGTCAAGTGTTCCACCAGTGCCAGCCCCAGCCCTGTCAGAACCTTTAACCCTCCATTTGTGCCCTACTTGCTAACATCCCCTTTGCCAAAGCAAGTCTTGACTGTCATAGGCTTAGGACAGTAAGTCCCACAGGGGGCTGCAGGTTGGTGTGCACACAGGGAGGAAAGGGCTGATGGTCCCTGCCCTGAATGTTGCCAGACAGGATAGGACATGCTCACCACACGAGTTCTGACATCAGAATGAGTGGTCGACCAGATGACAGTGCTTTAGGACATCATTGCCAGCATCCACGAGGTCCCAGGAGTCCAAAGTAAGCAAAATGCTGAAAGATACTAATTAGCCCTGCGAGGAGCTGCCCTGTGTGGATCTTGGTGTGTGACAGCCAAGCCCCTAGGGAAGGCTCTGAGTAGGCAGTGGAGTAGTCTCTCCCTCTAGGGGAGTGAGGGGGAGGATGGGCCAAGAAAGGATTTCCCTGGGTCCTTTCCCAGACTGGGCTCTTAGTGGGTATATAGCAGTGCTGTGGACAGAAACATAACAAACAATCCAGTTCCCCTCTTGCAAATTTCTATGACCTTTTCCAGCTTGACCTTTCTCAGTCTGACATTACCAAGTCCCCACCTCAGCCAGAAATAGTCCTGCTGTTCCCTGGTGCATCTCCATGGTAGACCTCTGCTGAGGGGGCTTCTTCTCACCTATCCCTGCTGCACACACAGACACACATACAGATACACACAGACACACACACACAGACACACACATAGACACACACACAGACACGTACAGATACAGACACGAGTACACGCACACATAGACACACACATACAAGTACACATACAGACACAGACACAGACGGACAGACAGACAGACAGACACACACATACACACACACACACACAGCTAACGTTAGAGCAGCCTGCCATTAGGACCCACCTCTTCAGGTTCTATTGATTAATCGATAGCTCTGGGCCTCGGTGTGCTGCCTGGAGGGCATTTGATCTCAGCCATCTTTGGGAAGACTGAGGCCCAAGGCTTTCTCTGCACTCAAGGTGCCTGAGGCCCCTGTCACTAGCGGACTTGATAGCTCCTGGCCTGCCCTGCTCTGCACATCTGCCCAGTGAAGTCGGGCAGATCTTGGGAAGTCTAAGAGTTCTGGAAGCTTCCAATCTTCCAGTGCTGCTAGGAAGCACTGCCTAAGACTTCAGACATCATTTATCAGGGAAATAAATCACAAGAAAATAACACACACACACACACACACACACACACACACACACACACACACAAAGTATTGAACAAATGGGACTTGCTTCTTCTTTAAGTGACCTCATCACCAAAGCGATCGTGTTGTGGTGTGGAAAGAGCAGCATTTCCTGGCCAGGCTCAGCCCAAAGTCAGCAAGTGCTGGTGGGCACTGGGCTAGTGGCAGCCCAGAGCTGGGAAAGCCAGGTACAACACTTACCCTGAGGGCTTTATCGCAGCAAGGCCCATGAAGTCATAGTATGTAGGATATGATACACACACACACACACACACACACACACACACTTGTAAAAATAGAGACCTAAGCCATAATCAGTGAGCGAGGCTGAGCCTGACTAAGGGCTGCAGCTGGCAATGAGTACAGTATTAACAACTCACGTTTTTATTCTTTGCAAGTTCTTTGCAGGGCCGCTGAGGGCAGAGGCCTGTCTACACAAGGAGATAGGGTACAATGTCTGACCTTGTTTGGGCTTAAAGGCCTCCAAGTAACTTGTCCCAGCACTCAGAGGTGCATCAAAGGAAAATGTCTCCAAAAACTGGGCCTCGAGCCACCAGGAGAGGAAAAGAGGCCATGGACTTGGCAGGAGCGTGTCATCTGAGTGGAGGTTGGAACCAGGCCCTGGGGAGCAAACTTGCTCTGGGGAGAGGACAAAGGTTTCCCTATAGCATCCTGCATCCTGACCTCACTCAGCTCTCCGGCTATGAAGGCATACACTGCGCTAAGCCCTGGAGAGCAAAGGGTGGGAAGAAGGGGAGAATTTGGGGCTGATAATGGAGAGGTTGAGTATATTCTATTATTCCTATTCTGGAGCACCTCTTTGTCTCCCACAATTATAAGATGAGGAAATGAGGTGTAAACAGTCCGAGGGCCTCAGTGTAGACACACTTTTTCTAAATGTAAACTTGTGACATCTCCAGACTAAGGGTGTCTGGTCCGTGGAGTCCGAAGAACGTGAGGGTGTCAGTGTGTGGAACTGGAGAGTGTCACCTCCACGAGAGTTGGCCTCTCGTGGCTCAAAAGATGGCTCAGCTTCTCTTCTGCACTGCCCTCCATTCTCCAGTTTCAGAGGACATCAGAGGAGCCCTTGAGAACTTGAGTTCAGGGCCAAAGGGAAGGCTGACCCAGGCAGCACGGCACAGAGGCAAGTGGCGGAGTCTCAGATGAAGCAGTTTGCAGCAACTCAGAGCCTGCTAGCCTAACCCGAGGCTGTGCTGAAAATCTCTCCTTTGATTACCAAGAAAAATGGGACCTTAAAGTAGCTGTTACTTAGTAACTTCAGGTTTCCAAGGGAGATAAAAATCTCTCCAGCATGTTTAGCCCTGGGGTGCAGACATCAAAGGGCATTGGTGGAGCCCTTGGGTGGCCACCTGATCCCACCTCCTCTTCTGGAGTCATCAGTGGTCTGTGGCTTAAAGCACTATGCTCTCGGCCTCCCTGCATTTGTCCTTATGCCACCAGAGGTACAGCTGGGGTGGCCAAAGGCAGCATGTCTGTGTGAGATGGGCTTCCCCATACACCTGCAGACTTGTTAACCCCACTGTTGAGAGATGCAAGAACCCCTACCTCCATTCCCTGATGAGCACACAGACAGTATGGCTGACAGGAACCCGAGGGCCGGCCCAGGTCTGTCTACACTGCATTCACCATGCCTGGTGCATCCAACCATGTTGGGCTGACTCTGTCCCCACAGGGCTACCTGGAGGCACCCAAAGCTTCTTGGGATCAGTGTGCATCCCTGAGCTGGTATGGGGCTACAGAAAGGGCATCAGGAGTTTGCCAAGAACAACTCTAAGTTCAAATGTCTGATTTGAGTCCGTGAAGAAGTGGGACATACTCTTTAGAGAAACTGCTCTTCGCCTCTTTCACATCTGAAGAACTCTGTCTGGTTTTCATCTGGAGGATCCTTTATTTTTAAGGCATTAAGAACATCTGGCATTAATAATCCCAGCACACTGAAACCACAGAGCGCAGCAGCTGGGGAGCTCCAGAACCTGGGAAGACCCCATGGGGACAACCTGGGAAGTTGACCACAGCTTCCAGAGGAAGGGCCCAAATTCCCTCCACAAACTCCTGGCCCATAGACAGCCTCAGCATGAAGACAGCTTTTTAAAAAATGTGTAGCGATTTTAGGATCCAGGATTATTTTTGTAAGTAAGAAGATCCGGAAGCAGAATTACTCCACATCCGCAAGAGTCACTCCAAGGCAGGGATACTCTACTTCCTCATTTCCCAGGAATCAGCTTAGGTATCCTGAGCCCTCTGAGCATACAGCCTTCAATTTCTTCACAACCCACCCAGGGTGCTTAGGGTGGGCATGGTGATATCTGGTAGAGGATGGAGATTAGGACTCCAGGAGAACCTTCTCCAGAAGGAGTCTTGTCCACCACCTTGTCCTGTGAGCCAGGGGCATGGTCTGTAATAGTATACATGTTCAATGCCCTTGATGACAATGTGCTAAAGGCTTGGTTCCCAGAGTAGGGCTTTTGGGAGATGGAACCTTTAAGAAGTAAGGCAGAACAGGAGGCCCTTAGGTCACTGGGGACATGCCCTTGGAGAGAACTATGGGCCAGCAGCTTCTTCCTACTTCTCATGTTTCCTGTCTATGAAGTGGGAAGCTTTGCTCCATCATATGCTCCCACCATAGTGCACTGCCTCACCACGTGGCCAGAGCAACAGAGACAGCCTATCACAGGCTGAACCAAAACAACCCCTTTCCCCTTCATAAGCAGGTTATTAAAGGTGTTTTGTTACAGGACCAGAAAGCTGACTGTGGAGTCATGAGTGTGGAGGGGCTAATGCTGATGTCCCTACTTTGACTTACTTTCTTGTTTACTTGCTTCATCCATACATGTCTCATCTTTTGGGCTATCCAAAAGTGAGGTTTTCTTGTGGGTAGGCTCTTTCCCAAGGTCCTGTATCTTGGACAATCTCCTAAATTCCCACAAGCCTTTGCTATATTTGGCTCACAGTGTTGGCAGTTCTAGCATGTGGTTGGGTATCCTCATTGCCACTGACTCTGCAGATTTCTCTAATTTTTTAAAAATCATTTTCTTTAATGTGTATGGGTGTTTTACCTGCATATGTGTGTGTGTGTGTGTGTGTGTGTGTGTGTGTGTGTGTGTGTGTGTGTATGTCTCACTTGCATGATGTGTCTATAGAAACCAGAAGAGGGAGTCGGATTCTGTGAGCTGGGGTTAAGAGTTGCGAGTTGCTATGTGGGTGCTGGGACTCAAACCTGAGTCCTTTGCCAGAGCAACTGGTGCCCTCAACTGTTGAGCCATCTCTCTAGTCCAGACTTGGTCCATTTCTTATCATGTCTGGTCATACTTGTCTTCTCTCAGTCCCAGAACACGTCCAGCATCTCCTTACCTCAGAGCTGCCCACCACACTGTGGGACATTCTTCCCTGGTCCTTTCCTGTCTGCCAGCTTTGCATCTTTCAGACTCTCTGGCCACATCTGCCTCCCTCACCTCCTTCCTGGGAATTTGTATTCACATGGTCTGCTTTTGTTACAGTCAGTCTGTTTTTCCCTTGGGGACAGGTCCCAGCTCTGTACAGTCTACTCCAGTCCCAGAATAAATGAGTAAAATTTAACCTTGAGTCTTCTGCAATCAGGCTGTGAAATTTTTAGCTTCAATTCCTCCATGTCCTTTGTCTAAGGTGGGTGCAAGTATCTGCTCTCACAATCTCTCAGGACTGCTAAGGGTGGAAGGCATCCCTATGTGGGTACACAGCTCTGCTTGGTGGCTGGAGCCACGGGAAACCTTGGCTTCCTTCTAGCATTGGGACTTCATCATTGCAGACTGGGCCTTTGAAGATGGGCCCTGCCTCACACTTGTGCCTGGCAGAAAGAGGAGGCTGAGACCCTAGAGAGGGGTGGGTGGGTGCTGATTTTGGTGACATCTTCTAGGGGTGCTGTGTTCCAACAACTCCCCCCGACAGCCTGACTCCATTTGTGGGTCTTCCCACAAAGCCCACCAAGGCACTCTTTGTCTCCCCATGACTTTGTGGCAAGTCCTTTTCACACTGGTGGTGTCTGTTGAGCGATCTCTCTCCTTTCCTTGCTGCTCCCTGATACACTGCCAATCTGTAAACGTTGTTTGGGTTTTTCCTTTGTTGTTTTGATGCTGTGAAGTCTGCCTTGTTAACACCAGGTGCTGAAAAATGAAAACTTATCTCATCCATCAGCATCATCAAAGCAAGGTGCGGTAGGATGGTTTCAACTAGTCCCGTGTGTCCTGAGGGCATCTGGCCTCCTGTCAATTCCTCTCTCCCTCGAGGGCACAATACTATACACCCAAGCCCTGTGCAGCTGCCCAGCCTCAGCTCTGCTCAGTGAGGTCTCACAAGATGTGCTCCAGAGCTGCCATTTCTCTGCCGAGGATGTACCTTCTGTTTCCTGCCATTTGACTGCAAGGTTCTAAGAATAGGTTTTTTTCTGGCAGCAGAGTTTTAACCACCTAGAAAGCTTAATTAAGCTTTCCCACTGCATTTTTTTAATTGAATTAGTAGCAAGAGAGTATTTTTAGGACCAAGGTGATTATTTCATGTAACAGATACATGTCTGGATATTCTTAAACTTCTATATAGGCCAGAATAGCTAGAGATCGGGCTCCCAGAGTCTGAAAGTACAGTGGCTTGCTTCTTAGACACGACATCAGCATGACAGTTATTCATTCATTCATTTATTATTTATGCCCTCATTTTTTTTTTCCTAAGCAGAGCGGGGAGGAATCTTTTAATGAACATGTAGCCAAGCCTGGCCTTCAGCTCCTGATAATGAACATGTATCAGAGCCTTCATCACCACCTCCAAGTGCAGGGATCCAGGCAGTCACCTGAGCACTTACCTTTGGGAAAGAGTTTTGTTTTGTTTTGTTCTTATAGTTGTTATACAGAGTGGTGGGTTCTCACTGGTTTTAAGTTCCCATTTTGTTGCTGGTCTGAGTGGGACTCCTTCCCAAACGTCAGTTCCATTTGGGGTGTGTGTGTGTGTGTGTGTGTGTGTGTGCGTGTGTGTGTGTGTGTGTGTGTGTGTGTGTTTTTCAGAGGAGCCAAGATATCATTTGGTGAGAATTTTTGTGTAGTATGATGTTTTGAAAAGTAGAAATAGCATTAGAAAATCATGCTAGGAGGGAGCTGCAGGTTCAGAAAGCAGGCAGCCTCACAGTTAAAGCTTGGGAGTGGGCACTGTCTTGTTAGCTACAGTGACCATTCGAAGCTGAGGCACCAGATGGCATGTTTTCACAAAGAAGGCTCTAGTGAAAACCGCCACATGAAACGTTCCAAGCAGAACTCTTGGGTTTTTCTGGAAGGGCCTTTCTGTACAAGAGGGATGAGAATTATGTCAATATTGCTAATGAGAAGAATGCAGTATGCACTCTGGCCTCAGTGCCAGGTCAAGGCTATCCAACTGTTCATGGGCAACACTGGCCTTGTCCAGCAGAAGCAGAGGACAAGTCTATGGAGATGGTCTGCATTTGCATGCAGCAGGTTTGGCAAAGTGACTCAAGAGGGATCCTGAGAGGAACCCAAGGGTGAGGTAGGGCGGGGTGGGATGAGTTCTATTTGTGGAATGTTCCACCTCCTTTGAGATAGGTTTGCCAACTGAGGTACATCAGTGAGATCCCTGCAGAGATAAGGGACTGGGCAAGAGTGTCCCAGAGGAAGGTGGCATGTGAAGACACCTCCTGAAGGTGGCCACAGGCACATGTGGGAGTCAAGTTATTTCTTGCTTTCTTTTGATATTGGTTGTATCAGATGATTCTGTTCTTTAATCTCATGTTTCTGTGCTTGTCCTCATAGTTTCAATATTATGTTTCTTCTTCTGCCAAAATATGGCAAATCCAGGGGATTTTTGTAGAGAACCATGCTTTGTTTCTTCTGACTGTAGTGTACAGTACCTTGATTTTGGGCTTGCTTTATTGGGCTGTAAAATCACCACCATCCGCTTAGTTTACCTTCTTACAGAGTAAGCTGAGGTGGGTTCACTTATAGTCTAGACACTGGACCCTTGTCCTTGTTCAGAGCACCAACCTCATCACCATCACGAGCCTGGATGGTCTAGGGCAATCTTAGCTGCTGGCAGGGAGTGCCTACTGCAGCAAAAACCCAGCACTGAATCCCAGGGCTTGGTGGTGTCAGAGGTCCCAGCTCACAGCCTTTCTTTCCTTACAACTAGATTTTCTTCTACCCAGCACAGTGTATAACATTAAAACAAAAGATCGCGGGGAGACATGGGCACTGGGTACTCATGCTCAGTGTTAAGACTTGCCGTCTTCTCTAAGTGGTGGTAGTTTTGTCTCCCCGGCCTCCACACTTTCCTCTCCTCATCCCAATCTCTTCACACCTGCTTGTCTGCAGAGCCCCTGGGCTGCCGAGGCTCCAGAAGGATGGGATGCTCTGCTCTTCTGCAGCCTCCCCACCCCCACCCAAGCCTCCTGCTGTTGTCCGGATCTTGTCCGCCATTTTCTCCTCAGCACTAACACAGCTCTTCTCTGAGCTGTTTGTTTCAACTACCACTGGATCCCACCTCCCATTTCTCAGAGACCCCGTGAACCATTCCTATTTTGGCCATGCTTCAAATGCAAACGAACACAGTGCATTTAGCATTAAAAGCTTAATTGACCCAATCTCAGATCATTTTGTTGTTGCCCTTAAACAATTCGCTAAGCAGAAATGATTTTTGAAAACCCTTTGATGAGACCTTATGGCAGAGGCCTGCCAGTCAGAGGAACAGAAGTGCTCTCTGACTTAAATCCTATTGCATGGCTCTACTGAAAAATGAATTTGACATAAACAAAAAGGATAAAAGTTTTCCAAGATTGCTCTGGTTGAAGAGATCTCAACGAACATGGTTAAAAGAGCAGCAGCAATCCAATGCTTGCTTAATAAAGACTTAATCTCTCGTTTGCCCTCTTAAATGGGTACAGCATAGCTAAAGGGCGGGGGGGGGGGGCGACTGATATTTCCAAGTAAAATAGAACAAAAAAATTAGGTTTAAAAATACATGAAATGCGCGCGCGTGTGCACACACACACACACACACACACACACACACACGGGGGGGGAGGATATAGAAAACATACATACTGCCCTCTATTGTATGATTTCTCACTCCCTATTAGGCAGAGAGCACAGGCTGTGATCATGTGCACAGTAAGACATGTCCACTCAGACCAGGGCAGTAACGAGGAGTCTAAGCATTGTCTTTATGGGCTGCTCTGGCTTGCAGAATTACTTTTATAATCACAACAAGGCATTTTAATTTGAATTAGAAGTTATGTGACTAAACACTACATTGAGTATCCCCAAGAAAGAGACGGGACTGAGAATATTCCCAACCTGAATCCAGGTAACAGGCATCCCTCGTAGGGGTCTGCCTGCTGCCTTCCTGAATGGTCAGCTACAGGAGCAGCTCAAAACGCAGCCTTAAGTTCTCCCAAGTAGTATGCTTATACTAATGATGTCAGGACAGGAATTTATGTTTTCTTAAGATTCCTTAACAGCCCAGTCAACTGAAAACAACAAACACATACCTCAAGAGGTTCAGAACTCTCTATGCTTTACTTAGAATCATGACAGTTCTGACCCACTGCATGCTCCCACAGAGCGGGGAGTAACTGTGAATCTAACAGTTAACTTTTATCAGTTTCAAAGAATTACAAAGTGCCTTGGGTTATTTGAGACTGCTTGATAATATTATGAATATTAATAATTTTACTGAAAAGATAGGACTTTTGGTAAATAATCCCTCCCTGTACATCTTTGTTTCAGATAAAGAACCCTGGGAATGTAGGTAACAGGCAACTGTGACTTCCAACTCCTTCAAAGTACTTTTTTTTTTTTTTTTTATACTTTATTTACATTTCCAATGTTTCCCCCTTTCTAGGTGTCCTCTTTGGAAACCACCTATCCCCTCCCCCTCCCCCACCTCTATGAGGGTATTCCACCTCCCGCCCACCCACCCACCCACTCCTGTTTCCCACCTTGACATTCCCCTTTATTGGGGCCTCTCCTCCCCCTGATGGCCAACAAGGCCTTCCTCTGCCACATATATGGTTTGAATCATGGGTTCCTCCATGTGTTTTCTTTGGTTGGTGGTCCAGCCTCCAGCGGACGGGGGGGGGGGTGTCAGGCCAGTTGACACTGTTGCTCCCTCCATGGGGCTGCAAATTCCCTCAGCTCCTTCAGACCTTCCTCCAACTCCTCCATCTGGGACCTCACTCTCAGTCCAGCGATTACTGGTAAGTGAAACTTGGGCGTTCTGAACTTTTGGGCTAATATCCGCTTATCAGTGAGAACATACCATGTTCCTTCTTTTGTGACTGAGTTACCTTGCTCAGGATGATATTTTCAAGTTCCATC
>CM052703.1:122512280-122559938 GCA_028551405.1 Uromys caudimaculatus | reverse complement strand
CCCTCCCTCTGGACAGAACAGGGCAGGATGGAAGAAGGGCCTGTCCTGCCCGGCTGGACTCTCCTGGCCTGGCCGCACACACTGGGCGATGGCAGGCAGTTGCAGTGGCTGAGCTGGCAGTGCTCTTAAGGCTCTTGAGTGTTTATCAACATAGCAGGTTAAAAGTCCGCAGACACTGGGTGGAGCAGCAGTAAGCCACGAAGCCGATACTTGTCCTCCTGGGGTGGGGGGAGACGGAGGGAGAGAGGAGCACTGTTAGCTCAGGGGTGCAGCACCTGGTTCTTCCCCACTGGAGACACTTCTTTCTTTGTTAGAACAAGTGACTAGGCATGAATAGCAGATGGCATTGTAGAAACGTGAGATGCCATTTTCAATCCAAGGCCAAGCAGGTAAGGCATGTGTGTGCATGTGTGCTCCCTCCATTAGCAGGGTTTGGAAGACAACCATCCCTGTTAACAGCTAAGCCTTTTCATCTTCTAAAGGGCAATCAAAAAACTTAAAGTACATTATAAAAGTCACAGCTAAGTATAATTTTTCACATCTATATTTCCAGTAACTAGAAGCCGAGGCAGGAGGATTGCTATGAGTTTCAGAGTCAGATCCTGTCTCAGAACATCAACATCAACAACAACAGCAGCAGCAGCAGCATTAAACAAAACATAAAAAGAAAATAAAGAGCAGCACTAATCAGCTCTAAAACATACATGCAGCAGAGCTTAAGTACTACCTACCCCTGGAGGGGTTTTCCCTAACACAGTGCTCACGGAGTAACTTCAGAATGCTTACATGACTCAAAGGCCTTACACAACGGAGAAGCTCTTCTCCTGCTTGGGCACCTTTGCATGGTGAGTCCCGAGTTCCCTGGGGCTCCTCATGTGCTCTGGACAGTACAGGCTCGGAGGCCCCACCCTTTGGTGTGGGGAGAGTGGCTCACTGTTTTCACAGGACTGCCTGTGCTGACTGTCCAGCACTCACTCCTTTGAAGCTGCACTGCTGACCATGTGCACTCAGAATGGCAGATGAATGAGAGAGGACGGCGAGGCTCTGGGAGGGCAAGCAGTTGGACTGCTCAAAGCTACGGCATCATGGAGAGTCCAAAGTCTGTGGGGCGAGATGGAGATAAACTAACCAGAACTCAGATATGCTTAGTGTCTTCCAATCTCAGCTCAAGACACGGTGAGAGAATTCTATGGTGACCCTTAATGAATCATTTTCTCATGAGCTGAAAGACATGGCTGAAGTCCAAATGCAGAGGATAGCAAATCATATACCAGATAAAGGTATCTTGATTTTTCATATGTGTAAGTGTGTGTATTGTGGGTGCCTGTTTGAATGTGCATGCGTGTGCATAAATGTGGGGGCCAGATGCTGACACCGTGCATCTTATCTCCCCACCTTGTATACTGAGGCAGGGGTTCCTCGGTTGAACCTAGAGTCACCATTCAGCTAGACCGGCTGCTTGGCTCGCCCTGGAGTCACATTTCTAATCCCAGGGGCTAGATTTGCAGATAGGTTGCTATGCCAACACAGCTTATGCTGGTGCTGGGAATCTCAACTCCAGTGACATACATCAGGGACTGCCCAGCTCTGGGAAAAATGGCTGTGTAAAGATTTTTAGGGAAGGCAAAGGTTTGGGTTGATGAGGACAGGCTTTGGGCAGAACTAATCTAAGACTCTTGAGCCTCTAGAGATTTCTTCATATTGGAAACTATCCCCTAAGAACATTAATGTTCTCTTGCATAAAAAGGTCTCAATGACCTCACATATAGGAAGTGCCTAGTCTCTCTATTGAAGCAGGACCCATCATTACCAACACTCAAGGCTTGTAGCACCACAAAGAAGCATAAGGGACAGTATGAACAGTTTTGAATACATAAACTTGTCAGCCCAGAAGATCATTGTCTTGAAGAACACAAATGACCAAAATTCAACTCTGCCAAGATGAAGTAGACAGTTCATGGAACAATGACCAAGGAAGAGGTTTGATTTGGAATGTAAAAGATCGTCCATTACCAGATGGGCTTCCAAGGCCCTAACAGTTAAATCTTAACAGTTAAAGATCAATAAGGTCTTAAAACTCGGTTTCTTTTACAGCAAAGAAGAGTTTCCAACTCATGAGGATAGTATTTGCTTGACTCCCAAATCAAACAGAAACCAAACAAACAAAACTGGAGCCCCAGAATATTATAGACTAATAACTCTCATGAGAATAGATTAAAAGGTACCCAACAAGTAATATCAAAAAGGATAAGACAGAAAAACAAACAAACAAACAAACAAATACACAGAGATCAAGTGAGAGCCATTCTGGGCACGTAAGATGGCTGAAATGTTTGAATCTATCAATGTGTCAACAAGCTAACTAAGGAGAGTCAGATGACCTTAATAATACTTACACAGAGCGTTTAAGCTGGGAGTAGTGGTCCGTGCTGAGAAGACTTGAATTGAGAGGCTACGACAGGACAACGGTCATGAATTAACAGCTAGCTTGGACTACACAGTGAGTTCTAGGCCAGCCAGGGTTACAGAATAAGACCTGTACCTCTAAAGAAAGGAAGGACCAGACAGATGGCTCAGAGGTTAAGAACACTGTTACTCTTGCAGAGGACCTGGTCTCAATTCCCAGCACCTACATGGCGGTTTACAACCATCTGTAACCAAACCTGGTTCTAGAGGATCCACCAGGCGTGCATGTGGTACATATACATACGTGCAGGCAGTCATACGCGGAGATAAAGCCTTTGTATGAATAGACTTTTCACCCTAACTGCTGTCACCATTCTCCTTAACAATGAAAGAGCAGGAGGAGTTCCCTTGAGAAGACAGATGAGAAGAGCAAGGGGTTACTCTTAGAACCATAGCGGAGTGCTAGAAATTCTAACCTCTGTGACACAGCAAGAAAAAAGCAAACAGAAGGGAAGAGAGTATTTATCGGCATATGGCAAGACATAATTGTCTATGTAGAAAATCCATGTAATCTACAAAAAGATACTCCAAAAAAACCTAGTGAGCAAGAGCAATAAGACAGTTGCAAAAACGAATTGTATTTCTTTATACTAACAATGACCACATGGAAACTGAAGTAAAAATACCATTTATGACTACAAAAAGAAAACCAAATCTCTGGCATAAAGCATTTCAGCATCTGTATGCTAACAACCATCAGTGGCTGATAAAAGAAATAAAGCAAAGCCTTAGTCAGTGGAGACACCACACTCATCGGTAAATCCAGTAGTGTAGATAGCAGTTCTGAGCAAACTGATCTATCGGCTAAATATAATTCTCAACCAACCAGACCCAAGAATAAGCTGAAAAGTAAAAACTCAAACAAAAAACCTAGACCCAAGAATGACCTAAAACAACTTCCAAGAGAAGAATGAACTATGCTGTCAACTCTACTTGTTAAGCCCATTGCAGCTGCAGTTTGGTCCTGGTTGAAAGGCAGATCAATGACACGAACCAGAACTAGAAAAGCTTCATGAGTGTACTTATAACAGACATGGCTGATCTCGACGGTTGATCAGCAGGATTTAGAATCATTATGGAAACAAACCTCTGGGCATGTCAGAGATTTTCTAGATTAAATTAATTGAGGTAGAAGACCCACCTTAAAGGGCAGGTGGCACCATTACAAGTTCAGTGCTAGCCTGGGCTACAGAGTAAGTTTCAGGTTAGCGTGGGCTATAGAGTAAGCCAGGTGTGATGGTGCACACCTTTAATATCAGAACTTGAGAGGCACAGGCAGGAAGATCTCTGAGTTCAAGGCCAGCCTGGTCTACAAAGTGAGTTCTAAGACGGCCAGGGCTACATAGAGAAACCCTGTCTTGAAAACCAAAAGACAGACAGACACACATACACACACACAGAGACAGACAGAGAGAGAGACAGAGGTACAAGAAAGACATTGACAGACAGACAGAGACAGATACAGAGACTTTGTCTTAAAAGACAAACAAAACAAAAACACCAAATTAAACAAGGCTGTCATTTTAAAAGGAAAGGGCAGTGAGGAACCGCCCCTTTGCAGAGCTCCCTTTCCAGGACACCAGGAGCTGGCTTTAAAGCACCGCACATGCTGGGCAAGTGTGTGCTCTGCCACTGATCTGTGGTTCCAGCTCTTACTTCTCACTCAGAGACATGGTCTCTTTTCTTACTGTTTTCCAGGCTGGCCTTGAACTCACTCAGTAGCCCAGGGAGATGCTGGAGTTGCAGTCCTCTGCCTCAGCTACTCCCTGGTCCTGAACCTCCAAGCCTGGCTGGAATCATTTTTCTTACTGCAGGAAATTATAGAAGCTTTCTGTTCGATAGTTTCCATTGCTTGTAATTGTTTTGATAGTGTGGGGTGGTAGAACCCAGGGACTCAGATGCTAGGCAAGCACTCTGACGCTGAGCGAGGTTTCTCCCCTTCTCAATTACTAAAGTCAGAACTCTAGCAGCTAATTTTATTCAACATTGGGATCTATACATTTGTATAAGTCACAAAATGGCTTTAGACACAAGGATCTTACATGTTTAATGCATTTTGGAGAATTAGCTGATAAAAGTGGACTCTTCCTTTTATGATTTATTTTAGCTTTCCTTGTCTGTGTGTCTGTGTGTGTTTGTGTGTGTGTATGTACATGTGAGTGCAGGTGCCCTCAGAAGCCAAGGGACTAGATGCCTCTGGAGCACACACGACTGCTGGGGCATTGCCCTACCCTTTGTCTTGGTTTTAACGATAATTTCGGGAAGCCAACACCTTCACAGCAAGAACACTGTTCTTAACACTGGAACCAGTGGGCTTCTAACAGTTAAGCTTCTACATAAAAGAAAGGAAGTCTGTGAAGGCCTGCTGGCAGGATGAGTGGCCTGGAGGGCAGGGCTGCATACTTTTCTGTTTCTGAGGGGCCCCTGTAGCAACTGGCTGTGTCTGTGTATTGTATGGATGGTCGAGTTGTCACAAGTCTGCCGAGTGTGTGCTCACTGTGGTCCCAGAGGCTTGACAGTTTTAGGGGAGAAAGTGAACTAAGCAATAGCTCCAGTTAGGAAAGACTGCCGACAAGTTCTACAAAGACCACAAGACATGACGCATACTTAGAATCTGTGTGTTTACAGCTGAGGCAGAAGAAAGAGCATTTGAGCTAGTTTAAAAATCAGAACTACGATTCCTTATGAGACAAATCACAATGCTGCTGGCACAGAATAGAGCCCACAAGCATCGTGAGAAATGTGGGATTTTCTCTTGTAATGTGTTTGCTGATTAAAAATAAAAAGCCTATCTTTGACTCATTACAGAAATTCAAGCCAAAAGAATGCTGTTTACACGAGCTGACGGAATGAAGCCCCACGCACGTAACTTGTGGAAGAGCCACCGAACAGTGCACCGCAGACTGTCACATTTATGCCACAGCAGCTTTCTCACGAGCATCCCTGGGCAGAACTGGAGGCTGCCCCAGACTCTGGGAGCAGGAAGAGTTACATGATATATTAAGGTAAATTCCCAGTACAGAGCATAGCACACAGTAGGTGGTCTATCAGTAATTTATGAATAAGGCAATGAGAAACAAACAAAAAGAGCACCTGCTAGGCAGTGACACAGGCCTGTGTCCCCAGCTACTCGGAGGCAGGAGAACAGCAAGTTCACGGCTAGCCTGGGCAACTTAGGAGACCTGACCTGAAGAGATGGAGTGAAAGGAGGGCAGGGGTAGGGCTCAGTGGCCAACACTTGCCTAGCGCATGGGAGGTCCTAGGTCCATCCCAATACTGGGGAAAATAAAAACCAAACAAATATCTATCTTTTGGAGATTATTTTTCTGATGGGACATAGCATAAATTACCTTGAGGGTGTCAATAAATAGGCTTCTCTTAGAGGAAAAAAAAATCCATACATCCATGCAAATAACGTATTTCTGATATGACTTGGTTTTCTAGGAGGAAGTGATATGAATAAAAGAAAGGGCAAGGAAGTGTGAACACCTCCCAGGAGAGCACACCAGGAAAGAACTATCTGGAAGAGATCATTAAAAAGTAGACCACCATCCAGAGGGAGGAGGGAGTGGCAGTGTTCTGCACACCTTCTAACCAATGGGTCCTGGTCCCAAGGTGCAATGACCTCATAACCTCAGTGCTCATGTAGTCACTCTGCAGCACAGACTAAGACTCCCTCCAAGAACCAGAGCATCCCTCCAAGATTGGCAGCAGCCTGAATGGAGCCACTGCACTGCTCCCCCAGGACTCCCTGGTGTGCAAAAGTCAATACATGCGATCCTGTGCCTTCTGAGATGCACAGAGCACCAAAGTATTTCTTACAAGGAAACAGTGGCCTACTAATGTTTTAGCAATTAAGGTTCAATTTCTAAACTGATCATCACTTTTTAAATAAAATTCTATCTTCTTTTCTGTGACAAGGCTTTTCTATAAATATACAGTTGTTTATATGTAATATTGCACATGTATATACATGCCCATAAACACAAATGTTCATGCCCATATTAACAAAAATCAGTTGGCATACTTTTGTGCAACACATCTTAAAACATTCTGGTTAATTAGAAATTTTTTTGCTAGGGCCAGCAAGATGGCTCAGTGGATAAAGGCATTTGCTATGCCAGACTCCAGACCTGAGTTTGATCACTGCAACCCATTTAAAGATGGGAGAACCAACTCCACAAAATTGTGTTTGGACTTTCACATACATGTTTGGCACATGTAAACCCACATATTTACATATACACACACATTTTGTTTTTTAGAACTGTAAAAACAATCCCGTGTGCATATAGGGTTAAAAATTAAAAATGCAAGTGTACCAACCATGTTCTGGCTGTAGCTTGCCCCCATAAGTTAATTGCTGGCAGCATGGTTGGCAGTATGTCATTTTTGGCAGAACCTTTAAGAAATGGGGCTATCATGAGGTGTAGGGCCCTGGAAGCTTCAGTGTCATGAATGGATGACACCTGTGGTGGGCTAAACAGGAATGGCCCCCATTGGCTCATCTACTTGAACACCTGGTCTTAGGGAGTGGCACCACCTGACAGGGATTAGGAGGTGTGGCCTTGTTGGAGGAAGTGTGTCATGGAGACGGGCTTTGGGGTTTCACATGCTCAAGCCAGGCCCACGGTCTCCCCCTGCTGCCTGCAGATCCTGATACAGAACTCTCAGCTACCTCGCCAGTACCTCGTCTGCCTGTGTGCTTCCACAGTTCCTGCTCTCACAATGAAGGACCAAAATTGTGTCCAAATTAAATGCTTTTCTTTGCAGGAAATTTCTGTAGTCACAGTCTCTTTGCACCAATAGACCACTGACTAAGACAACACCCATGGCATGGGAATGAGCCTGCCTGGTGGCTTCGGAACATGAAGGGGCGAACTCGGCTCTGCCACATCTTTCACTTTTACCTTTCTCTTGCCTCATCACATGTCCTTGTGTCACTGAGGTGCCACCACAGCTGACCATATGCTAGCTCTATGCTCTTGAGTCTCTGTAACTATGAGCAGAATAAACCTTCTTTCCTTGTAGAACACTCTGCCTCTGGTATTTTTTGAAGGAACCAAAAACAGTGTTAGGCCCCTCAGACTTTGTAATTCCCAGTTCCTCCAAGTCTATCGCAAAATAGGCTGACCTGCTGACCTCTGTCCAGGCTTTTCAGTGTGTGTGCTGAAGTCATAATGCATGTGAATGCACACAGATATGCACATGTGTATTTCTTTCTTTTCTTTTTTCCAAGATAGGGTTTCTCTGTTACAGCCCTGGTTATTCTGGAATTCACTCTGTAGATCAGGCTGCCCTTGAACTTAGAGATCTGCCTCTGTCTCCCAAAGTGCTAGGACTAAAGGCATGTGCCATTATGCCTGGTTCTGCCTATACATATGTATTTCAAAAATATCTTGCTCAGTCTATTAGGGAATATTAGTTTTGTATTTTTGAATGCCGCTTCAACAGTATTCTCACTGTACAATACAGTGACTGAAATGCAGGGTTGGAGCCTGACTGTTAGGGTTCAAATCCCAGCCCCACCATGAGACTCTGCTCTAGGAAGATGAGGATTACAGTTGTGCTGGATCACATGACGTGCTGAGGCACACGACTCAGCTTGCCTGAGACTGGCACACGTGTGAAGAAATGTGCTGTAGGCTACCACTCACCTGCCAAGCTCCTGGCACTAGGTCTTTTCACTGCACCCTCAGGGCCAACTGCACAAAAGCAGAGCTGTTAACCACCAGCTCCAAATGTACTTTGTACTGTCTGCTATGCAGAACTTTACCCAGCATTCAAGGAAGAACCATACAGGCAGTTTTTTTAAAATGCCAGGTGATTTAAGTGAGACCATTTAAGGCTGGCGACAGCTGCTTTTGTGGCAAATTGCTTAGGCTATGGGCCCCCACTGTTCAGGCAAATCATCTCAATGTTGCTGTGGTCATTTTTTTAAAAAGATGTGATTAATATTTAAATTAATAGACTTTGAGTTAAGCAGATCACTCCCTCCCATACAATAGGTGAACCTCTTCCAACTAATCTTAAGAGCAAAGCTGTAGAAAACATTCTCCCCAAGACACAGAAACCCTGTCTGATCTTGTGGCTGCTACCCTGAAGCACCAAGACCCACTGTGCAGCTGTGAGTAGCAGCCCTCACGATTGTCCTTGAAATCAGTCAACCTTTCTCTCTCAGTCTGGGAGGAAAATGAAAATCTCTTGAGAGTCTGCTACAGCGAAGTGATGGCTTGCCGTACTAGGTGCCCAGGAACGTGGAAATGGTGCCCACACTGGCTAACAGGCTGGAAGGCTTTGAGGGAGGTACATGATAGAAAAAGCCTATGCTGCTCACAACTGCTACTGACAGAAACAAAGGAGAATGTGGCGAGGGAAGACAGGGCTACGGAGGGCATTTTCACTGTCTTAGGGACACAGAGCTGTCTGGACACAATGCTGATAGTGCCGAGTGTGCTCCCCATGACATAAGAGAACATGGCCCTGGAAACCATGGACTGCTCTCTGCCTTGACCGAGTCACGTTCTCTGAGGCAAAAAGCACAACTTAGAGGTGATAATGAAGTAACTTCTTTGCAGTTTCTAAGCCAGATGCCCAGTGCACCACTGGACTTGTCGCTTACAGTAAGATGCAAAGGGAGAGAAGGAAGCTGGGGAATTTTATTGTTAATCAAAAATGAAGCAGACCTTGAAAACTGGGAAAATTCAACCTTTCTTGAACCAAATGTTGAGTATGGCATGGTGCGGAAACCTTCCTTAAGGAGATCAAATTGTCAAAACTAGACACTGGAGAAAAGACAGCATCTTCAACTAATGGTCCTGCTCAAACTGTGTGGCTACATGCAGAAATGCTGTTCTCTTGGTTTGGACAGGTCAAAGAAAGAGGAAGGTGGAGGAGGACTGTAAGACATTTGGGTCTCATGGGTCAGAATGGGCTCATAAGCTATCTGGCTGCAAGCATGTTATGCCTGAGGGAAAAAAATCAGCCTGAGGTAGGGCCTGCCTCGGTTCTTTGGCTCACCAAGCCTGGGCCGGGGGTGGGGTGGGGTGTGTGTGTTTGTGTGTGTGTGTGTGTGTGTGTGTGTGTGTGTGTGTGTCCTGCTAGAGGGCCAAAGAGAAAGACCATGATGGCCTTTGGGGCTTCAGCTTGTTAGAACCTGGGGTCCTTTTGTCCTTCAAAAGTTCTCTCATCTCAAATGATGCTGTGTAGCCTCTACCTGCCCCACATCACACAGTAGGAATGGAGACACTACCTGCTTTCATGTTCACAGATGGAGTTCTGCCTAGAAAGGTAATATACTAAGTTCATTCATACCTCATTTAAACAATATTTAAGACAAGAATCTGTACATTTAAGAGTTAATGCCAAAGGTGTTTAACATTTACATGTTTCTCAGCCATTTGTTTCTCATCTTGAGAACTGTTTAGTTGTACCCCCTTTTATAAATTGGGTTGTTTTTTTGATGTTCAGAGTTTTTTTTTTTTTAGTTTTTTTTTTTTTTCTATTTTAGATTTTAACCTTCTATTGGATACATACTTGGTAAAGCTCTTTTCCTATTTTGTAGCCTACCACTTTGCCTGAATAATGGTGTCCTTTGTTGTACAGACATGAAATCTCCTCTATTGTTGTTCTTAGTGCCTGCTCACAGTCTTCTCCCGTACCAATGAGGAGTTCGAGACTATTTTTCACTTTGTCTTCTATCAGATTTAGGGTGTCCAGCCCTATGTTGAAGTCCTTGATCCATCTAGAGTTGAGTTTTGTGCAGGGTGATAAATACGGATCTAATTACATTCTACGACATGTGGTCACAGTTTGACCAGGACCATTTGTTGAAGATGCTGTCTTTTTCTCCAGTGTCTATTTTTGACTTCTCTTTCAAAAATCATGTGTCCTTAGGTGTGTGGGGTATGTCTGGGTGGACATGTTGGCTCATGTCTGTGATCCTAGACCAACCTGGCTTATAGGAAACAAAAACTTTTGCCCACACTAGAATGGAGTGGTTTATTTTGTGAGAAAGGCATGAACTGTGTGTCTGGGGTAACGCTCTGGAACTACACATAGTCTTCAAGTTCCTTTCCTGACAGTGATCCTAAACCCTTTGGAATTGTCTGCATGTTGATAACCTGACTGGTCCCTCAGTGCACAATTACACAGTTCCCACTTTGACCCCACCCCATCTTCCATCATCTGGGAGAGCCTAAGTGCTGAGCTGAGTTGGTTCCCAGTGGCCAGTGACTTCATTGCTTACGTCTATAAGTACATTAGAAATGAAAGACCTGGGTTTGGAGAGCTTCCAAAGAGTGGATGACGTGGTAGTAGGGGGCAGTGGACCTCAGAGGGCGTGGCGGTTCAGTGCACTTCCTACATGCCCTGCCCTCTGCAATTCTTCCCCCTGGCTGCTCATCACCTGCTCTGGAATAGCAGGTAAACATAAGTGAAGTGCTTCTCAGAGCTACGAGCCATTTTAGAAGATGAACTGAACCCACGGAGGAAGTAGCATGCTGTCAACTGTCTCTAAATAGGTTTATATCCATAGATCATGGTTGCTTTTAGCCTTGGTCAGAGAAGTTCCTGTTTCCTGTGGGAAATGGCTAGCAGAGTCTTCTAATTGGTCAAGGCATTGAGAGTCAAGACTCTGGAGTGCCAAGCCCTAAATGGAGGACGGGACGTTGTGGAAAGACTGCAAAGGCCAGAAGACAGGAAGGACTGCTATGAAACACTAAGTGGTTACACCCATGAACTCACAGCAGTGATGGTTAGACCTGCACAGGACCGAGCCTACCAACATTCCATCACGAATAGAAAGGGGCTTATGGAGCCTCACACTTCCCTGAGGAGTGACGCCACTCACTGGGAGAGAAGGAACATCATAGTTCAAGGTGATGGAGGCGGCATTGGTTAAGTTGCTCCTCCTCAAGGAAATAATCTCCCACCCATGTCCGTACAAGGAAACCTAATTAAATACAGTAAGATTTCTGTCCGTCTGTCTGTCTTCTGTCTTTATGTCTGTCTCTCACATACACACAAGGACATTAACATAGGAAGATTTGGGGAGATAAAGGCGTTAGAAGCAAAGGGAAAGGGTTAAGAGGACAAAGAAAGAGTATATTATCAAAGTACAATATACAAACATACACACACATGCAGTTGTAGAAGAATTAAGTTTACAATGTTTATTTTTTAAAAAGTAAAGTTTCCAGGGTAGTTTCCTATCTCAAATGTACTAGAGATCACTATGGGTAGAGTTTTATCTCTCCCAGATTCCTTACAGGTGATCCCAGCCCCTAGTACTTTAGAATGTGTCTTAAGCCCCTGCCCATCGTAGAGGGCTCCGCACAGATTCCAAAGAGAATAACAACACGTGCACGTAGAGGCCAAGAAGAATGCGGAGATGGACACGCCCTGTGGGATTCCCAACCAGGTCTATGGCAATCATGTCCCACAGCTAAGCTTCCATGAAAACCCAGAGACAAGGTTCAGGAGCTCTCAGAAAGGTGGATGCAGGGGACTTTTGGGGGGCTGACATACCAAGGGAGGGTATGTCGCACCTCCACACCTCTTCCCCAGTCCTCTTCTGAGCACCCTGCGTTGGTACTCGTGATGTTCTTTACAATAAGGTGGCTTAAATATTTCCCTGGGTTCTGTGAGTTGCTCAATAATAATAAATAAATAAACTGAACCCAAAGAATGGCCCATGGAAGCCCTGACTGTACCCACTAGTTAGAGGAATGGGTAAAGCTAGTTGGCTTCTAAGTGTTTTCAAGATGGGAAGGACAACCTTGGGGTCTCAGCCTCAGGCTGTGGGATCTGCTACCATGTCCAGGTAGACAGTGTCACAAAACTAGTGTCACGTGTGTGGAAAACTCTTGAATGCTATATTATGTATACAGTAAAACAAACAGCACAAGTTTGAAGTGGGGGCTTTTTTGTTTTTTCCAAGAACAAGCATCAAATTTAAAAGGTTCAGAGTAGAGCTTCTGTATACAGAAAACATTAAAAAATCCAAAACTGTTGAAATCGGAACCTACAGCGTATCAAACAGGATTGCTCAGGGCAGGGGGAGATAAGCGTAGGTTGGGAGAGGAGCAGGCAGAGCCAAGGAAAGGTGGCTCCGTTTGCTGAATGGCGACCGCATGCCAGGTGTCTGCCTTCCTCATCTGTTACTCACAGCTATGGCCAGCAATGCAGACTGTTCTGTCCCCGTTTTGAGGCTCAGGGAAGCTTGGCAGGCTGCCCAGGTTCTCAGCGCAAAGTCTATGCTTTCTGTCTCTTATCCCACTTAGATTAAGAAACAGAAACAGGGCTGGGGTATACTCCTTGCCCACAAGGCCATGGGCTCTGTTCCCAGCCCTGGGAGAAAGAAAGAAGGGAAACAAAAAGACAGGGGAAGAGGGGGGAAGGGCAGTGGAAGAGCAGGGGCTGGGCTCCAGGAGATAATCCAAGGCTGCTGTGGGCACACCCATCGCCGCCTTCCCTCAGGAGGCCGAGGCACACAACCTCAGCTGTTACATAACCAGATGCCATCTCACACAAAAACGATCACAACGGAACTGGCAGTGGCACTGACAAGGAGTGAGAAGATCCACATTTGGAAAGTTCACCGACCCAACTCCACAGACAAGTGAGAGCATACTTTTTTTTTTTCTTAGCTTCAAGGTATTCAAACGGAAGCTGGATGTGGTGGTGCAAGCCCTCGATCCCAGCATTTTGGGAGCAGAGGTGGGAGGATGAGGCCATCCTCTGCTCACAGCTAATTTCAGGCTCTGTCTCAAAGGGAGGAGGAAAAAAACCCAAACACGAAACCCCTAAGCCAAAGCCAGGCACATGGGGCTTTTCCAATGCTCCGCTCTTCACCGTCTGGCATTCTTGATCTCAGTAACAGTATTGGCTCCGGATTTAACTTAGTGAGCATTCGCCATGAACATAAAGCACTCTGCCAAGAAACACAGAGTGATATGGGAATGCCATTGGAAGAGTTAGATTCAGAACAGAACCAAGTGCTCATGTGCAGCATGGCTGCACACTTCCAGTTGTGCCGGGTGAACACAAGGGATGAGTCTCCTTATACAAAGCTCCTTCCCCTTGCATGTGGGTGGAACTAGAAGGAACAAGCTGCTCCAAACGACACACAGCTGTGGACATGTGCTCTGTACATGCCCCAAAGCTGAACTGAGGAGGGCAGCCAGGCTTTCTTGCAGTAGTGAAAATGAGCCCAGTGGTTCTCAACCTTCCTAATGCTACAACCCTTTAATACAGCCCCTCCTGTTGTGGTGACCCCCAACCATAAAAATAATTTCATTGTCACTTCAAAACTGTAATTGTGCTATTGTTATGAATCAAGATATAAATTGTGTTTTCCAATGGTCTTAGACGAGGGTGCTGCGAAACCCCACGGGGTCTTAACCCACAGGTTGAGAACCACTGATTTAGCTTCCTTAAGCTGCAGAGTCAGCATCCCCTCCACGCATGACCCCCTCATTCCCGTGCCGCACGGCTGGCCCAAGGTGAGCCCTAGCGCTCACTTAGGCTTTATTACCTCTGGTGCAGGCCTGCCATCGGTGTCTCTCTCAAGGGGAAGAGCTTAGGATAGACAAAGGTAAACATGGGCTCACTACACCGGTGACAGTGCCCCAGGGGGCAGTGCAGCAGCTCCAGGAGACTTCTGGGTAATGAGATTGGAGACAAAAAATTCAGATCTGAAACAGAAGAGAAAAATCAGGAACATGAGTGAAAAATCCTATTTCCTTAAAACTGGACGTTTGAAATTTCTCTTTGTTACCAAATAAGTTCAAAGAGTTAACAGTACATCCTGTTGAAAATTCTGTTATCTGATAGACATTCAATAAAAATCTAACATTATTAGGAAATGAAAGATGTTTTTATAGTTTTGATACTAAAGGAAAATGAAAATCCACTCTTTTATAAGCAGCTAGAAGCTGTCCTGAGGCAGAGGCAAGGAAAGAATTAGATCAAATAGTCTTTAGGAACAAGGATCAAAAACGCAGAGCAGGCTTTCCTAAGTTCGAGAATTAAACGAGGGTGAGGTCTGGAGACGCAGCAGCTGCCCTTAAGTTCTCCCCAAGCCATCAGCTGCTCTGTCAGTTAGACACTGCCGAGCGCCTGCATGTGAAGGCTGATGACTCGAAGTATCAGATGCTGGAATCAAAGAGGCTGAGAAGACAATAAGGAAACCAAGGTTTGCCTTGTTCATTCTCATGAACACAGGTAGGGAACGGTTTTCCCAGCCCAGTCTGAGCCATGCAAAGGACACATCTAGAGTGAGCCACCTTAGCCACCCAGGCAATCTTGACACAGATTTGACAAGTTTTTATCCTTATGTCAGCCATGCAGTGAAAGGAGGAATGCTCGAATTGAGGTGACATCTCAAGCTTACCAGCTAATCCTGGCAAGGACACAGAAGCTGTCTTTTAGAACTTTCCAGATGAAAATATCCACTTAGAAAAATATAATTTCTATATGAGTAAATAACTAAAAGTTTTTCTGTTCTATATAAACAAAAAGGATAAACAAAAACTCGCCTACAGGGCAGCAACATGGCTTGGTAGGCAAGGTGACTGCCGTCACACCTGGAGATCTGAGTCTGACCTCTGGAACACACACGGTGGGAGAAGCAACTCCCCTCTACTTCTAAGAGAATTAAAGGAGGACATTTTAAAAACAGCGTATTTTAGACTAACTAGGTATTCCTGGAGAGTTAAGTTGGGTTTGTTTTAGCTGAACTCCATGGCCCCTCTCCAAATGCAAAGACAAAGCATTTAGCAGCTTTAAAAACATGTAAGTTGGTTCAGCAGTTAGGAGCACTTGATAAATTTGAGATTCAGCACACATGTCAAGTGAATGAGAAACGTGATGCCTCCTCCTGGCCTCTGTGGGTACCCTACCCCTTCAAACGTGTACATACACACAAACATCATAAATACAAATTTTTACAATATGAGATATTTTATTAACACTGTTCTAGTCAATTGTTTGCTTATTCATTCTTGCTTCCTTTTCTCCTGCCTTTTCTTTTGGCACTGGGATTGGTCTCAGGGCCTTATGCATGCTCTAGGCCCCGGCCCCGCCCCGGCCCCAGCCAATGCTTTCTTGACGTGCTTCCTTCTGATATGTGCCGAACAATGCCTATACAATCTAGACCCTTTCCAAACAAGCATCGGCCTGCTTGCTAATGCTGACAAAGGCTTTTGGGATTTCTTCTCCTTCCAGTTGCTGGATCCTGGGACACAGAGGTCAAGCCCAGCTCTTCTGGAGGAGACATTTGTCTCCTTCCCTACTGTTAGCTTTTTACTTCCACCACACACAATTCTACGCACAAGGTTTTCTAACTTATAGTTTCTCTGGGAACTGCTGTCCTTTGCAATGAAAACCACATTTTAATAAATGCTTCTGTGTGTCAGTATGGGGTGCCAAAGGAACCAGTGTTGAAAATATTAAAACTTAACAAGCTTCATGGGGAACTGAGACAGGAAGACCACTAACTTACTCAATACCAAGAAACTTCACACTTGGTTAAGATGGTAAATTTAGTGCGAAATGTGTATGCTGTCATGATTAAAAAAAAAAAAAAAAAAAAAAAAAAGATGAAAACCAAAACAGACAGGATAAAAGTCAAGTATTTGTTTCCTGACTCAGACAGCAGAGAAGACCATGTACTTACCTTTCCAAAGCCCATGGTAGGTGCGGTAGAGACTCCTCATGGTCAGTTCTTGCAGAGGCAGGACATGATCGTTCTCTGTGCCTATTGCCTTCACCTCTGCTGGGAGGAAGACGGTCAGCTGCCCAGATGAAAAGGTCAGCAGCCTCACCTCTGACAATTGGATGGGGATGCCACAGCTGCATAAAGACACAGCACAGCGGCATCAGCCATGAGGTAAGGCTTCAGGCCAGGCTACAAGGCATTCACAAGGCATATACAACAATTCATGGTGGCTGAGCTGCCAGCGTCCGTCAAACTGAGTTGATGCTGACTCAGGCTCTTTACTCAGTCCTGGGCAGAGACCCAGAAGCAGTTGGAGTACGGGTGCATCACTTATAGCATGGGTACCTCATAGTAGTCCTCCTTCACAAGGTCTGTGAGGCTTGCTGCATGCTCTGCTTTCCCCCATTTTAGTACCAAGTTTATGTTGCTGGAAGCTTCCAAATTAATTTTCTATTCTTAAGACAGAGTCTCACTGTACAGACAATTACTACATAGATGAGGCTGGCTTTGAACTTGCAGGGATCCTCCTGATTCTGCCCAAGTGCTAGGGTCCCAGGGGTTGCCATGCTGGGCTTACCTTTTAGGGGTGAAGAAAGCGCTGGTAAGATGTTTAAGTAGGTTAAGCGCTTGTCGTATAAGCAAATGTCACCACCCGAGTTTGCGTCCCCAGATTGCATAGAAACACAAACATCTGTAATCCAAGTGTGCTCCTACCAAAAGATGGGAGATGGGGACAGGAGAGTTGCCAGAAGGCTGCAGGCCAGGCAGCATGGCTATGAATCAGTGAACAAGACTGATTTATCTCAAACACAGTGGAAGGTGACATTTGTAGTTGTCCTCAGATCTCCACTCATATGCCATGGTACCAGCAGGGGTGGGGGGTGTGGTTGGAGAGTCTGGTACTCTGTTGAGATACACTATTCTACTTTAAAATTTTTAACGTTTTTTTTTTTTTTTTTATGTAGAAAAATCTAAGCCCACAGACATACATTTAAAGTGCCAGTCAGTAACTTTAGTGGGTCTTCCCATATACACATGGGGAAATCCATGGGCCAGGAATGTTAGCTGTAGTTGGACAGTTTTACTTTATGGCTCACTCTCCCACAGTCTGGGTCCCTTCTTCTAGCCCCTGACCGGGCCAGGCCATGCTCTGTTTCCTGCTCTTTCTGGGCTTTAACTATACCCCCAACTGAGGTCCTTAGGTACCTGAAAGCCTACATTCCTTTCTTCTCCAATGGCTAACGCACTACCTAGTGAGTTTTGGCTGTCAACCTGACACAGCCTAGAGTCATCTGAGGGAAGAACCAAAGAACAGTCCACATCAGACTAGCCTGTGGCCAGGTCTTCGAGAGATTGTCTTACTTGATGACTGCTGTGGGAGGGCCTAGCCCACGGTAGGCAGCTCACTTCCTAGGCAGCTGGTCCTGGGCTACACATGTAGGAAGACTAGATGAGCAGGAGACAGTGAGCAAACAGTGTTCCTCCATGATTTCCGCTTCAGTTTCTGCTCTGACTTCCCTTTATGATGGAACGTGATGGGGGTGCGGTGGGGGGAGTGAGACAAATAAATCCTTTTCTCCCCAAGTTGCTTTTGGTCAGAGTGTTTTATCACAGCAACAGAAAGACAAACCAGAACAACTACTAAGGTAGTACTTCTTTACTTTGACCAAAAGACAAGGGCACAGGGTACAGGACTGGAAGGCAGAAGCCCTAGGCTCCTTTGTTCATTACAAGTTTATTCCTGTGTCTCTTCATCTCATCGGAAAACAATTCCGTTAACAGTTCCACTGAAATCCTTGGGGCTGAGAGGGAGACAGAGGAGGGCCTGGATGAGTCTTTCCACAGGACTTTGAGGGGGAATGTTTCAGAGGGGCTCATTTTGACTTGAGAGCTCTCCAGTTTAGACTAAAATGCCACACAGAATAAAAAGCAGGTGCCATAAGCACTGGTCAGAGCCTAAAAACAAAGGCTGTGCACACATTCCAGGGGCTGGGAAAAGGGATGCAGGTTGTGGGAAGGTGCGCCAGGAATGTTAGCTCAAGTCAGGGAGTTTTAATTCATGGCAGAGACTGTCTCCAAATTGTGTGGCGCTATGGGCAGTGAAGAGACTTGATCACAGAGAGGGAAAGAAAACTACAGACACAAGGGGAGCAGGACTGAGGAAGGCCTGAGGGTCTGGACAAGGCAGGGAAGAGGAGGAGCGGAATGCAGAGCTGGGTAAGAAGCCAGTGGCCTTCTCTGCAAGTGGCAAAGCAAACAATTCATACTTTCTAACTGCTGATAATTTGGGGGTCTGCTCTGTTTTAAAGAGAATGTCATTACACTTTAGAAGCAGGGAAACACGGTCTAATTTCACTTAGTGATTTCTTTTTCAAAAGAGCTGCTTTGGTTCCTCTGATCATATGAACTTTGGTATTTTAGCCAGGAGTCCTTTTTAAAGTGTTATTTCCAAACAATATATTATTGTAAATTTAAATGGTAGAAATAACATAACTTATTTCCATGGGTTAAGCAGTATTAAAAAATGGAAAAGAAGTAGATGATTTTTTTTCTAGGCTTCCCACCTTCAAACCCTACCTCCAGTCTCTTAGTCCCAATGTCAGTTTGGTGCTTTTTAGTTTACTCTGTATTCTCATGAGGAAGGAAGGAAGGGAGGGAGGGAGGAAGGAAGGAAGGAAGGAAGGAAGGAAGGAAGGAAGGAAGGAAGGAAGGAAGGAAGGAAGGAAGGAAGGCAGGCAGAGCTGGACCTTTCTTTTAGTCTGCCCTCTTAATCAAATGAGATCACATGGCACTACAATGTTCCAGTCACATAATCATGTGGGCTATCGAGGGAAGTCTTTGAAACAACTTTGTAATAGAGTGTGACTGGAAATTGCTGTGTTCATCTCAGCCTTTTCAGCTTTCCCTTCTATCACACATTACAATAAAAGCAACACATCCTTAGGTAGAGAAATTTTCATGACTGAAGATAATATTCCCCAAAAGGAAACTGCTAGCCACAGAAACAAAGCTGTAAATACAGACAGGCTGTGAACTGTACTGTGCAAAGACCGCAGGCTGGCAGGTGCTTGTAGAGCCACACCTGCGTTATCCAGCACTTCAGTCTGCAGGTCTGACGGTGGAAAGCCATAGCATGCCTTCTGAGTTTATCACCTTTGGGGAGGTTTCCTGGTCATTCATATTTCTTCTTCTCTGACCTACCATTCACACTTTTGTTTACTGTTTAAATGAGTCAAAAAACAATTCTTGGACCCTTTCATACTGGCAAATCCTTTTCACACCTGAGGTAAGCATCTCCTCCTTTTAGAGATGGTCCCTCTCCCCACCCACCCTTCCATTCCCAACATCCAGCTCTTCCGGTTCTCTTAGGGGGTTGTCCTAAGGTTTCTTCTAGTCACTTACTCTATTATTTTACATGTAGGTGTTGTTTCTTTTCTTTTCTTTTTTTTTCCTTTTCTTTTCTTTTTTTTTTTTTTTTTGTCCATGTTATAAAATAGAACAAACTATAGTGTTCTCAAATCAGTAACTGTTCACCTCTGAATTGGAGTGCCATCTTCACCATACTAACTTCCCAAGCAGACACTTTTGAGTTACCTGAGGATTTTCCTGTCCGTGTTAGTGCTCCATCTCAGTCCTAGGGGCTCTGATGACCCTGCCTTACCGCAGATCGTCAGCTGACAGGTCTGCCTGCAGGGTCCTTCTTTCTTACAACTCTCAAGTTGCCTATTATTCACTTTGAACTTTATACTAGTTTTATCTGGACATCACCCAAACTTTCCTGGGATTCAGTTCTTTTAACATGAAATATAATATTGATTCTTGGTTTTCAACGATTTCATCAGATAAAGACACCTCCTCCCCCCAACACCATCCAGTTTGCTGACAGGTTTGCCTGTTTGACTTTTGAACTAGAGTATCTGTTGTCTTCCTTTTCCTTCACAGTAAGTAGGAATACAAGGTAGTGGTCATTCTAGAAACTGAAACCTTACTCCAACTGATCCCAAGACGCACACTGAGACAGCTGTTAGTGACCACACCCTGCCCAAAGGTCACTGTACCTGTAAGGGTCCAACAAGGAGTCAGGAAAATAAAAAATAAAAGCCAAACAAACATAGGAAACTCTTAAAAATAATAAGCAGTGAAAAGGCTATTAACTATAAAAAAGGGGCTGTGATGGCTGATACTGACTGCCAACTTCACAGGACCTAGAGTCACTCAAGAGACATCTGGGATGTCTATACGGAAGTTTCTACATCAGGTTGAGGTGGGAAGACCTACATGTGGGAGCACCACTCTGTGGGCTAGGATAAAGGCTTAATGAAAAGGAGAGAGCAAGCTGAGCATCAGCACCCATCTCTCCCTGCTTCCTGCCTGCTCTGCTGTCTCATATGCCTGCTGCCTTGGCTCCACTGCAGTGAGGGACTGTATACCCTCAAACCGTAAGACAAAACAAGCCTTTCCTCCCTCCAGCTACTTCCGCTCAGGCATTTCGTTATCAAAAACCAAAAAACAAACCCAAAAAACTTCAAAATAACCAAACCAAACCTGATGCAGGGGTGTAGAAGAAACAAGAGCAGACAGCAGATATTCCCTCAAGAATTTAAGGAGTATGAGGGGAAAAAAAAGGAACTGACAGGAAAGCCTGCAGCTGCTGGGGAACTCTGGGGTCCACAGTTCTTGGGATGAGGAGTTAGGACTAAGGACTGCAATGCTTTGTGTGTGGTGGCCCAACAGGAAGAGGGTGCCACAGGTAAGGACACAGACTTAGGAAAATAACAGCCATCTGTCAAGTGGAATTTTGGCAAGTGTCTTATTTTTTTTGTGGCAACCCAGCAAGGGCATAGTGCCCAGGTATTGAGTCAAACACCAGGCTTGTGTCCTTGTGAAGGTATTTTTAGATAGGATTAACATATACCACATTTATAGTGGTAAAGCGCATCGCCCTCTGGAATGTCAGGAGACTCGTGTGCTAGTGAGGGCACATGAGAACAGAGCAAGCATCACCAGACAGGGGAATTTTGCCTCCAGACTGCTTTTGACTTCTGCTCTTCCCTACATATCCTGGACTTGCCAGCCTCCATGACTGTGGGAACTGAACCCTGACAAATACATGTATGTAGTAAGATAATATTCCAATTTCTAAACTTTATTTTTTGTTTTGTATTTTAGTATGATAGCATTTGTGAATTTCTCTGAAAGAATTCTTTGTGGCCTGTGGATCATCTCAGAGACTCAATATCATGAATGGCCACCATAGGGCCATTTTTTTATACAGCATAAAATAGCCCTGACTTGAAGACTAATCTGAGTTGTAGCTTGAAGGGTATGTTTCCAAACTTCATATCCACACTGAAGATTGAGAATCCTGAGCAAAAACATAAAATAAAAATGAGGGGTAGAAAGCATAATAAAAAGTTGGCTTCCAGCCTCCTGTTGGCCCCCTGAATGCTAGGGTTATAATAGTACACCATTCGTGACTGCGCCTCACACCACTGCTGCTGTGACAGCTGCTGCTCCCCAGCCCCAACCTGAGTGCTTCTACACGGATTATGCCCAAAGCCATTACCAACAAAGGGTAAGACACTGAAAGCCAGGCTTTAAGGCTCTTGCTGTCCCTTGTAATTACAATCACAGATTATATTGAAAAGGCTCACACTAAACAAGTGTACCCTAATTTTATAGAAAGTTTAGTTTCTCTTTGATAATTCTTTTAGCAGACATCCCTGTTCTTCACCACTAGTTATTAAGAAGCTAATTAAATTTACGATCCATCTATTCATGGCTTCTGTGACTCACCCTCAATAGCTAGCTGCAGCAAGGGCTGCCGGTACGGAGGGACTGAGTCAGCCCTTCTGCTGCCTACCTTCCCTGAGCTGCTGCCAAAGGACCTGACTCTGGAGGAGTCAGCAGAAGAGCCCCAGCCCACATAGGTGTGAGCCCAGGCAAAGGGAGAGACCAAGCCACGGTGGCAGCAGTACAGTGATGATGTGGCTGATACCAAGATTCTTAGACAACTTCCTTCATTTCTAAAATAGGGATAATTCACAAGGTTTGTTGGGAAGATTTTGTGCCATGACACAAATGGACCAAGAGCACACTGTCTGATACCTAGCAATTCTAATCCACATGTATAGTTAAGCTTGCATTTTATTATTAACTGTTATTATTGCTGCTTCAGAGTAATATCAGAGTTGTGGCAGTCAACAGAAGACAAAAACATGAACTGTGACTTAGCCATTTAATGCACAGGGCACAGGGCACATGGCATTAACCACAGTTCCAGCCAGCCAGAGTCTGGTACA
This sequence comes from Uromys caudimaculatus, assembly GCA_028551405.1. NCBI lineage: Eukaryota > Metazoa > Chordata > Mammalia > Rodentia > Muridae > Uromys > Uromys caudimaculatus. The sequence goes on along the minus strand of CM052703.1, from coordinate 122,537,450 downwards.
TGGAAGGGGCTGGAGAGCACTGCCTTGAGAAGTGAACTCTCAGAACCCAAGTGAGGCTGGGTACTGGGGTCCCACACCTTAGGCCCAGCACCCAGGAGGCAGAGGCAGGCAGATACCTTAGTTTAAGGCCAGCCTGTTCTACATGAGAGTTCCTAGACAGTCAAGGCCAAAGGCACATAGAGACAAAACCCTGTCTCAAATCAAACCAAACCAAAAACAAGAAAAAAAGGAAGTAACAATGAAGCAAACTCTCAGTAGGAAGGAATGGAAAACACAAAATGTTTCACAATAAACCCAATTATTATCCAGTAATTATTAATCATTGGTAGTTTTGATTTAGAATTCATGCAGTTTAAAACATTTTACACTAAATTACTAAGAGGTTACAAAAATATACGTACACTGAATCCTTAAGTAACTTATTAAAATTTTAAATGTTAGTACCTCTGGTTTAGATAATTACAGTAATCATTGGGCATCTCCCTTTAATTCAATATTGTCATAGCTGTCACTCATCAGTTAGCTTAAAACAGGTTAACTGAATAGCAATGTCACCTTGCCACTGAGATTTTGCTACATATTTGCCCCAAAATATATGATGTAGTAAAATAGTTCATATCCATTTTTGTTTTCATTATTTCATTTAACATTATGTCTAAAACAAAGTTAGGGCTGGAAAGATGGCTCAATGGCTGGAGTGCTTGCTTTGCAGCCATGGGAACCTGTGTTCAAACCCTCAGAACTAATGCAGAAGGGCTGGGTGCAAGCAGCACACATCTGTGATCTCAGTGTTTCCACAGCAATGGAGGGTAGAGACACAGACTACTCAGGAGCTGTGGGCCGGCCTAGCACCCACAGTGGCAAAGACAACTTGCTTCAAATATGGCAGGAGGCAAGGACTGACCCCAAAGTTATCGTCTGACAGCAAGCATGCCATGGAGCCTGTGTAACTATCTCCAACCCCTCCCACCCCCAGAAATAGACAGACAGACAGACAGACACACACACACACACACACAGAGGAGTGGGAGGGAGGTTGGGATTGAGAGATTTTTTTTAAGTGAAGTTTTAAATTCTCTTGCCAAAGCATTCAGATTTTTTATCCTTCAGAAAGTATCCACACAACATCCATCTGCCATCATGGGGATGCTACAGACTTACCCTCCCTTGTACCAAAACCTCTTTTCATTTTAGAGAAGGAAAGAAACTGCTCCCTAGAAAGAACACCTTTGCTCACTGGCTGGTTACTAAGCAGCTCTAAGTGTTCCTTTGCTCTGTTTTCTCATTCATTATGGAACCCAGGATGGACTTGTACTCAGAGCAATGCTCCTGACTCATCCTCCTCTGTGCAGACATTACACACTGGGTTTTACATTAGTATCTTAGAAAGGTCTCCTTGTTTATCTTTAGTTGCTTTCAAAGTTTCCTTCCCAGCTGACTGGGCCATGCTGCCAGGCACAGAGCTATGTTCACACTGCCTCAGAGGTTTGAGGTTGGTGAGGATGTGAAGCCCAGGGGCAGAGAGGTCTGACCTCTTTGAACCCTGCTGCCACCTCATTCCCTCCTGACTGTCCTGGGGCAGGGCATGCAGGTTCACACGGGCTGGGGCCTTCTGGGCTCGATCTGCTCTGCGGCCTTAAGGCTGGGTCTCCCCCGCCCCATCTCCCTCCGGCTTCACTCCTTTCTGATGCTTTGCCTATTCTGCCATAGGAAGCTAGAAAGCAACGGTTTTATCTCTGGTACTTTATTTTTTATTCTAAAGTCTTGTTATATTTCTTTCTTTCTTTTTTTGGTGTTAGTTCTGTTTTGTTGGTCTTTTCATTCACTTTGCTTACTGATGAAAATTACAAGGTTATTTCACAATCTTTACTTTTGCATCCCAGCATTTCAGGTCACATCAGGTTGGTCTCTAAACAGTTTATTTCTTGGGAATGGGCCAAATCCCTCCAGTTTTTTACATGCTGCAGAATTCTGAACTGCATCCTAGATATTAACACCGAGATTGAAGACATTAGGTTCTGTTATATTTCTCTAATGGTTAAGGGAAATACTAGTATTTTTGTCTCACTAAGTAATTTGCTTTGTTGGAGTCAAAATGCAACTCTTGCTCAAGTAGCACTTTTGTTCGATGCAGCTGGGCTGCTCCAGGCCTGCCTCAGGGTGTGATCTGGATACTCAATATTGTTTTGAGTGTAGAAAGCTCTTACATAAAAATGGTCTATGAACAAAGGAAACTATCAGCAGAACACACAGCCTACAGAGTAAGAGAGTACAACTAGCTGAACCTAACAGGGAGATAATATCCAGAATATATAAGGAACTGCAAAAATTAAACACAACCCTCCCGCCCCCCACAACACTGCCAACCAATAAATGGGTTAGCTGGATGTGGCAGTCTAGGGCTTGAAGCTTAAAAGGCAGAAGCAGGCTGATCTCTATGAGCTCAAGGATAGCCTGGTCTACATAGTGAATTCCAGCCAGGGCTTTATAAGAAGTAAGATCATGTCTCAAAAATAATGACTGGACAATTCTCAAAGAGAAAGAAGAAATATATATATAGTCAAGAAATATATAAGTGGTTAATGAATATTTTAAAAAGCATCTAGCGTCCCTTGCTATTAGGGAAATGCAAATTAAAACTGTTTTGCAAAGAGGACTCTTTATTCACTGCAAGTGCAAGTGTAACAGGTACAGCCACTGTACAAGAAAGTATGAAGGTTGCTCAAGAACTTAAAAAACACAACTGCCTCATGCCTCATCTATAACCCTCCTGGGCATGTACCCGAAAGACTACCCCTACCACAGAGACACTCGCACACCTATGCACCCATGTTTACTGCTGTTCTAGTCACAAGAGCTAGGAAATGGAACCAGCCTAGACTCTATCAACAGATAAATGGATAATGAAAATTATAAAACTTTTGTAAGTTTTATATTAACTTAAGTTATATTAACTGAAAGCTATGTTAACCTAAGAAACTGAGACTCAGAAAAACAAGTATCGCTCATTCTGTCTCACAGGTGGATCCTAGCTTTTAATGTTTGTGTGCATGTAAACACGTGGTATAGACTGTAAAACTAGAGACTACTAGACAGGGAAAGAGGTGTCGAGGAGCACATGTGATGTCAAAGCAGAAAAGGGAACTGGGGGAGAAGGAAGAGGAGACACAAGAATAAACTATGCTTGAAATATAATTATATGTGTGCTGACTTAAAATAAATAATTTCCAAATATACTATAGCTTAGTAAGTCTCTTCATGATATATTAATAAACAGCTTCCACTGACTGGAAAAAAAAAAACCCTAAAACTGGTCTGTTATCTAAAAAATTTTTAGTCCATTGGTTCAACTCAGTTGAATAATTCTACGACCTTAAGTGCCTGTATAACAAACCATTAGATTGCTTAAAGAAACTGCTCCCAGATACAGCTAGAAATGTCCATGTACATGTTTGTTTCCTTTTTCTCACACAACCAGGCTTTGGGAGAAATACCCCATGCAGGACCACTTTTACCATTAAGTGTTCCTGCACACTCAAATGTACCACATACGGCCCTCTAAAACCCTGACTGGTACTAGAATAGTCTTTCCGGGCATAATGTAGATGAACTCGAGGCATTTAAACAGTAGGAAGAGACAGACAATCCCAGAGAAGACAGCACTCATGAAGCTGGCACAGAGCGTGAGTATAAGGATGCTGTGGTAGCCAGCTGGCCTCTACTTGGCTCTCCAGGGCCCTTCCTTCCTAGCCATGGCTTCTGCAGAAGCTCTTTTCATCGTGAAGATGGCTGCCCCATGAAGTCAACAGGATTTAATGTGTGACTCTGAGCGGGACACAGGAGTCAGTCATGCTGTAGGTTCACCCACCCCTCTCAGGGTAGTTAACTCTCTGTACAGTTAGTTATGCCACAACAAGCATTTACATTCTTTGGCTTTCTAGAAACTTCTAGCACAATCCTGACATGCTTATTAGTGTTCAGTATTTGGACAACAAACTCAATGAGGAGGGGCTAACTTTGTTCACATTTCTATAAAGTTAAACTTCATGAGACTTTTGAAACGTTTGTGAATAACTCTGTAAATATTTTGTATATTTTATACTTCATTCTCTAATCTCTCCGAGTTGTGACATGTGTGTGTGTGTGTGTGTGTGTGTGTGTGTGTGTGTGTGTAGGTATAGGCACAATATAAACAAAACACTACTAACAAAATACTACCAACAAAATATCTAAGGTGGTGTTCTATATACATACGTGCACTATAGATCACGTAAGGTCCTTCCTTACAGCCGTTCCCTGATCCCTAGCTGTACCTAAGGGCCATGAGGGCTAGCACCTTGTCAGTTTGCTCATCAGGTGTGTGCTTTTGGTGACCAAACAGGGAAATTGATCACTAAACATCCAACAAATGAACAGGCTACCCAAATTTCTTTTCAAACAAGCTCCCTTGCTCGACCTCACAGGCACACACACCTTTCTTTCTGTCAGGACATTCTCTGTGTCTTTCCTCTCCTCTCCTCTCCTACAGAAAAGCAGGAGCCACCCAAACCCAAACTGGAATCGGGGCCCTGGCTTTTGATTTCCTGTATAGGTAGAAGAAAGAAGGAAAAAGTGGGACCTCTTTTCAGCATCCCTAGAACTTTGAGAATGTTTTGCCATTTGAACACTATACAAACAAGTATCATTTTTAGGCATAAATGAGGCTAAATGACCTAAGGATGAATGACTTAGGAATCTAATGACAAGAACATTCAAAGTCCTGTGTTAAACCAGCAAATTGAAATGAAGTAGTCTATTTGTAAGCTAGACTGTACATACCCCAATACTAATATTATAAAATTGGGTGTACATGTCCTATTACTATTGTAGTGGTTATTTCTGATTGTCAACTTGATTATATCTGGAGTGAATTATAATCCAGAATTAGAAGTTCACCTGTGATCTGGATCTTGAGACTGGAAGACACAAGTTTCAGGTGTGGTGGTATGCACACCTCTAATCTGGGCCACACCTGCTGCTGGAGATCTACATAAGGACATTGGAAGGAGGAAGAATCAATCTTCGCCTGCGAGCCTTGTGGGACTAAGCGACTGCTAGATCCTCGGGTTTTCATTCACAGCTGCTGCCGACCATTGTTGGGGAGTTTGACTACAGACTGTAAGTCATCAACAAACTCCCTTACAATATAGAGACTACATATAAGTGCTGTGACTCTAGAGAGCCCTGACTAATACAACTATCAATGAGGTAAGCTCATAATAATATGAAGAAAATACAGACTATTAACTAACAGTTCATTTATCTTTTTCTTATTTATTTCTCCAAAGGTTTAGCATTTTCCTAAAATCTACTAACATTGCTCAAAGACAAAAAACTTTCTCTACTCAGTGCAAATAGAACATTCTGGCAGTCAGCAATACCCACGTCTACACAACAACTATTTCCTAAATGTGGTAGAGGCTGAACAGACCTTGTAGCACAGCCTCTGAGGGTCACTGTTGGAGCCTGTTTACATTTTTTGTATGACGACAACTGAAGTCATTCTGTTTACCACATGGAAGAATCAGGCTATAGTAAAACCCTTTAAGAATTCACTGGGGTATGACTCTGCCATGTCACGTGTGTGACAAAGCTTTAGAAAAGCCACTCAGCTAGAACCTGTAACACCATCTATTGTTCCTGCTTCAAGAAGGGTTTGGATTTCATCCACCTGGACAGGCTGAGCTCGCCTAGGCTTCCCCAGCGAACAAGTATGCCCTCTGCCTAAGGGAAAGGCACAGTTCCTACCGAGAAACAACACCCTCCATGTGTTCAGTATTGCCCCTGTCTTCTTGCTGAGCTACAAGGGCTGTGAGTCAGGCTGAACAGCTGCTGGGAGCGGGAAGAGCAGGCAGATGTGTTGGTCCCCTCCTCTCAAAGGTGTTCCTTTGGCTGCTGAAATGGGGAACGTAAGCTGGGAGTATGGCAGTCCTTCCATCTCACACCACCCATGGGGGACACCTCCTCTCAGGTGCTTGTGCTCATCCTGTTAGAGGTCACACTCCTGAAAGCCCAGGAGACGGGGATTCTTGTTGCTCTGACTGAAGCTTTTGCTTGGTTGTTTGACTCATGATCCACAAGAAGGGACTATGTCTGCTGTGGAATTCTATTCTTTTTCTTTTCTTCTTTAAAGATTTATTTATTTTATGTATGTGAGTACACTGTCAATCTCTTCAGAGATACCAGAAGAGGGCATCAGATCCCATTACAGATGGTTGTGAGCCACCACGTGGTTGCTAGGAATTGAACACAGGACCTCTGGAAAAGCAGTCAGTGCTCTTAACCATTGAGCCATCTCTCCAGCCCCCCTGCTGCAGAATTCTAAATACTTAAAATCAATAAAATCTTAGCTAAGAGGCAGTTACTGCAGCAAATTGTCCTTGTAATTATGTTCCAAGGAAGAAAATCTTTCAACTTAATGCCAATTCCTCTACTTTCTAGAGTTTATAATGGTATGAGTGGTGTACTGGCTGGTGTGTGTGTCAACTTGACACAAGCTGGAGTTAGCACAGAGAAAGGAGCTTCAGTTGAGAAAATGCCTCCATGAGATCCAGCTGTAAGGCATTTTCTCAATTAGTGATCAAGGGCGGAGGGCCCATTGTGGGTGGTGCCATCCCTGGGCTGGTAGTCCTGGGTTCTATAAGAGAGCAAGCTGAGCAAGCCAGGGGAAGCAAGCCAGTAAGGAACATCCCTCCATGGCCTCTGCATCAGCTCCTGCTTCCTGACCTGCTTGAGTTCCAGTCCTGACTTCCTTTGGTGATGAACAGCAGCATGGAAGTGTAAGCTGAATAAACCCTTTCCTCCCCAACTTGCTTCTTGGTCATGATGTTTGTGCAGGAATAGAACCCCTGACTAAGACATGTGACAAGGCAGACATACATGAAATCCTCATGCTCTAGACTTAAATATACACAATTTGTCAATAAAGACAAAAGTAGAGCTATTTCTATAGCAAAACCGGAAAAAAATAAATGTCCTCTTTTTCTTTAGACTGGAAAGTATTAACTCATGGAGTGCCCATGGCTTACTAGCTGAAACCAACATACAATTTCTTTGCCTCATGTTCTTAGTTCATAAAGGCAAACTTAAGTAGAACTTTGCAGCCTCGTTCATCTCCTTGTACGCACGACCTGAAGCCAGCCTTACCCGTTGCAGCCGATGACTTTGTTGTAGAGGTATGAGGGCAGGCCTTTCAGGTGGGGGTTGTTATCCACATACACATACTGCAGTTCTCGGGAGCGACCTAAGTCTGGATTACACAGAGAGGTGCTGTGATTCCTTTAGGAATTAATCATTACAATATAAAGTACAAATGTAATGCATAACATCATAAATAACCCCAAATTTCTATTTTGAAAGAAAAAAAATGAATACATGGTTTCGAGTGTAAACTTACGGCAGTTGTAATACTGGCTTTGTGTCAGGAAACATGGTGTAGAAAACTTAACCCAAAGTTTGACTTTTAAACTGGAAGATGAAATTGTCAGGAATAGATTATTTAATTTCTTCTTACATATAACTTCCTTGATATTTGATAGACAATTTCTATTATCTTGTTATAGGGCCCTCATTTTACCCTTCTGATCCATAGAAAGTGTTATACAAAGCAGGTGACAGATCTGCCTAAACATACTTTGTCCCCACTCCTTACAACCTGATTTTATACAAGCCGGGGGTGGTCCACGCCTTTAATCCCAGCACTTGGGAGGCAGAGGCAGGTGGATTCAGAGTTTGAGGCCAGCCTGATCTACAGAGTGAGTTCCAGGATAGCCAGAGTTACACAGAGAACCCTGTTTCCACAAAATTTTGCCCAATAATTTTAACACTGCCCATAATTTTACCACAGATCTTGTTAGCAAACATCCCATAGTTATGAATGTAATGGTGATTTTTCTATCATTTTTTTTTCTGGCCACATTTACTGGCTGGAATTCCTCTGTAAGGAAGGGTCATCCTTTAAACATACTCGTATAGCTTCCTAGACCTCTCTACTGTAAAGAATAAAGACCCAATACTACTATTATTTTGTCCTGGTGCACAAATGCTCCAGTCTTTGCCATTAGGAATGATTGTGCACTTGCTCTAAGTTCTTTTAACAAGTCCTCGGGCTTTTCTGACCATTTCAAGCCTTTCTGGCATCATATTATACTGCGGGCTCAGCTCACAATCTCTGCCAAAGCTCTGAAGTTAACCACTTCTCCAAGGCATCCTAGTTCCTGTTCTTGAAGAAACCTATCTATGAGCCACCTGTGTCCATTATTACTGAGAGATCGCGTGGAGATCTTGGGGTCTAGGAAGTGTGCATGTACGCTGACCCTCGCAGACTCACATCTCAGTTGCTGGAGATGTCTCCAGCATGAGCTCTGAGGAGTGAGCCTGCGAGCTCTGACTCTCTGGCACTGCCCATGTTCCTTCAGAGAGCAATATGTCAGTCTCAAGTCCCACCAGCACTGTGAGAGAGTAGCCTCTTAACACAGGAAGCAATTCATATCATAGTTTTCAATCTTTGCTAACTTTGGCTAAGAAACAGAATCTCAGGATTATTTACACTGTAATTTTCTAATTGTGTGTAAGCAAACAATTAAAAATTGTATTTCTGTAAACCCTCCATTCCCCATTTTCTATCAGGCTCTTGAAATTTGTCTTTTTTTCTTTATTTAGTGAAAATGCCACATCTCTGATACATATTACAAATATTTTCTTTTAGTTCGTCAGTTGTCATTTGACTTTGTTGATAAGTGTTTTCTGATACATAAAAAAATTGTAAGCCAACTTCCCACTCTTTCCCCGCGTGAGGAAAGTGAAGACTAAACTACACAGTGACTTCAAGACCTGCTTGAACATCTAGCAAGACCATGTCTCAATAAAACAGATGCCAAAAATCAGAATATTAAAAGTTGTCAATGCAAGTTCACCATGCTCCTCCTCCTGCCTCTGCACAGCTCACGTGCCCCCTCAGCACTTGTGGGGTGTTCACCATGCTCCTCCTCCTGCCTCTGCACAGCTCACGTGCCCCCCTCAGCACTTGTGGGGTGTTCACCATGCTCCTCCTCCTGCCTCTGCACAGCTCACGTGCCCCCCAGCACTTGTGGGGTTCCTTTCCCATCCTTCCCTCCCCACTTTCTCTTTCCCTTGTGTATTTATATTCATAATCCAGCTGGAATCCATTCTTATACTAGCATAAAATACTTTAGCATTAAACATTTATGTTTAGCCAGTAATTTATTTTTCCGTTTCTGAAATTTTTTTGCTTACCTTTACACCAGAAAGAAAAAAGAAAGGTCTCTAAGATGGCTCAGTGCGTGAAGGTGCTGCCAGGGCAGACGACCCGAGTGTCACCCTCAGGACCCACACAGGAGGAGAGAACCAACTCCTGCTAGTGTTTCTCTGACCTCCACACGTGTACCAGAACAAATGTACACTGCTCATGAATAATTAATAATAATAATAGTAATAACCTCAAGAGGAAAAACTATCACCAAGTGCTCAGATCTCAGACTTTCTAACTGCTGCTAAGTCAAGCTACAGATACATAAAACAATACAATGAGAGAGAAGCACTAATCCAGAAAGTCCAGCGGCTGTGACAGCAGCACCGTGGCTCAGGACTGCTTGTGCCTCAGCAAGCTCCTATGTAAAATGGCACAACACTGCCTGGTCCCCAGCTTTATCAGGTGGAAGGAGCATAAGACAAGAATCAAGTTTAATATGTGGCATAGACTTAAAGTCATAAAATATGTATATACCAAAAAACCTGAAAACTGCTCTCTTAGTGAACCAAATAATTTTACACTTACAAAACAGGTGAGAAAAATATTAATTGATCAATACCACACATATTCCATCAACAACAGAAAAGGCCTCAGAAATCCACTAAAACTACCTGTTTTCTCACAATTTCTCTGACAAAGGTTTTTAAACAGAAATTTACAGAATTTAAAGACATAAATAACTTTTAAAATAAAAACTCCATTAATAAATTTATAAATGGGCTGGCTACCCACAGGTGCCACATGTGTTTAATCCTAGCACTTGGGAGGCAGAGGCAGGTGGATTTCTATGGGTTGGAGGCCAGCCTGGTTTATATAGCAAGTTCCAGGGCAGCCAAGACTACATAGTGAGACCCTGTCTCAAAAACAACACAACATCAAAATACTAAATAGTCTCTAGTCTCAGATTTGCCTTTCTGAACCCCCAAGGGCTCAAGCAAGTCCAAGTGGAGGCTCCTGGCTTGGACTCAAGCATCAGTAAGGCACGGAGCAAAGTAACAATTAAGGAAAGGAGAGTAGAGACTGGAGTCAGACAGCTTGGGTTTGAATCTTCATTCTTCTGCTTACTAGCTATGTGGCCTTAGGATCTCATCTGTGTAATAGGGGAAATGAAACGATCTCCTAACTGTGGGACGAATGGCTAGGTTTATAAACGTGTGAAGCAGGATTCTTGGAACAGAGCCTTCTCTAGTATATGACAGGTATTATTCTCATTATTATCAGTAAGTGACACACTGGGAAGTATGGCCAATTAACAGAGAACTTTCTTAGGCATGCAGCAAGGGTACCAACCCTGTTCTATACTTTAATTGCGTAGAACAAGTCGGAGGCTACAGCCTCTGGAGATGATGATTTATCTCTTCAAGCTAAGGACACAAAATGGGACATGACAGAGGAAGCACCTCTCCGCTCTAATATGCCACAAAAGCTCTGTGCAAATTAGATGAGGTGACATGCAGACATCACACCACAAAGATAAATACACACTGACATTTGCTACTTCTTCTTACACGCCTTCTCTCCTTGCTTTATGGGGAAAAGATGACTAGTTAATGACTTAGAAACACTATTTGGTACATTTTATCTTAGAGGGATCTGGCCGGCACTCCCCAAGACTTTCTAATTCATTACCTATGCCCTAACAGTATATACTATCTTGTGTTATAGCTGAATCAAAACTAGTACCAACTGCGTTAAAGCCTAGTACATAGTAATGCCACTTAATATTTCCAAGGAGCCCAATCTGAGGAGGGAAGGAATGGAGGAAAGGGAGGGAAGACAGAGAGAGGGAGAGAGGGGCAGAGAGCAAGCAGTGACATGCTTTCAGTGTGTTTGGAGTCAGAACTGAGCCTGGATCCTGGCTTTCCACCTGGTAACTGGTTCCTGATGCAGTCTCTTCCTTCACTGTACAATAAGGATGACAATGTAACAGCTCACAGACTTGTGACTCCATGAACTGGTGTAGATGGTGCCAAGCCTGAGTGCACAGTAACCGGGGCTCAGCGCATCCTGGTCATTTACCTCCGGCTTCTGAGTGTAAAGAGATCAGAAAAGGAGGGCAGACCCTGAAGAGAGCCAGGCAGCTGTTTTAGCTGACACAGCACAGCCTGCTGGCCAGGGTGAGACTGCTCCATGTTTGGCAAGGTCCCAGCTGAGAGAGCTGTGCTCTGGCTGCTCAGGAAAGCATGCTCTTAGCTGGCCAGAATACAGTCTGCTGCCAAGGCTCCCAAGCCCAGAGGACTAGCATTTTAAATAAATGAGGCTGAAATACAAGTTATCTGCTGCATGGAAAAGCTTTGAGACTGTTTTTACATTGTTTCACTCAGACTAACCCGAACTCACTAAGCAGCTCAGGGTGGGGCAAACTCATGACAATTCTCCTGCTTCAGCTCCTCAATGGTTAGGATTAGAGTCATGGGCCCCTATGCTTGGCTTGGTTCTTACAGTCATCTATGTATGTGTGTGAGTGTGTATGTGTATTATATGTACATATATATAAATAAATGTATATGAATATAGAAATAATATTACATATATAGTATTGTTTCTTATTTAGATTATTTATGTGTATAAAGTTTATGTGTGCATTTGTACCACATCATACCTGTTCTTATGGAGATCAGAAGGCATTGGATTCCCTGGATATAAGTTTATGAGTTACAGATGGTTATGAACCACCTCATGGGTGCTAGGAATTGAACCCAGGTCCTCTGCAAGAGCAGTAAGTGCTCTAAACCATTGTACCATCACTGTGGGCAATGGTTCTTGCATTTTCATACAGAAAATCTTCATTAAATGATAAGACTTTGGAAGAGACTACTTACCTACTAGTCAATAAAGGGTTTTTTTTAATTAATATTATTTACTTATATTATTTTACCAATACTCTATACTAAATAAAGATCATAAAAGAACATTAAAAAAAAAAAAAAAAAAACAACTTTTTGGCGCTGGAGAGATGGCTCAGCGGTTAAGAGCACTGACTGCTCTTCCAGAGGTATGGAGTTCAATTCCCAGCAACCACATGGTGGCTCACAATCATCTGTAATGGGATCTGATGCTCTCTTCTGGTGTTCATGAAGACAGCTACAGTGTACTCATAAAATAAACAAATCCTTAAACCAAAAAAAAAAAAAAAAACCAAAACCAAAAAACCTCTAAGGAATTTGTTTTAAAAACAAAACAAAACAAACAAACAAACAAAAAACCCCAGGAAGCAGAGGCAGGTGGATCTCTGAGTTTAAGGTCAAACTGGTCAACATAGTAAGTTCTTAGATAGCCAGGGCCATGTAAAGAGACCCTGTCTCAACAACTAAACCAAACACGTACACAAACAAACAACAAGAAAAGAACTCAGCATGTAAAGCTTGTAGAGCACAGAGCTAGCTGTCTGCTGTCCAGGTTCTAAAGCCACCAACAACTGTTCAGGTGGCTGTTTTCTTTGTTTTCTGGAGACAGGGTTTCTCTGTTTTAGCCCTGGCTGTCCTGGGACAGAACTGTAGACCAGGCTGGCCTGAAACTTACAGAAATTTGCCTGCTTCTGCCTCTTGAATGCTTCAATTAAAGGCGTGCATCACCACCAGCTTCAGGTTACTGCACCACACCTCAAGCAGCTCTGTACTTTACAGCCTCACAGACCAAATGTGGTGCTTAGAATCAGCAAAGGCTCGGAGTGCTCCACAAACCTCAGGTCTTCTCCTTAGTATCAACTTCAGGGCTCTGGCATATGCAGTCCACATGGCTGTAGGAACAAGAAGCTACTATGTGTTCTGGCCAGTGCTCTCTTAACCACAAAGTATGAGCAAGCACAAAGTGATACATGCCAGAACAGAACCGGATCTGTGTTTATTACATCCTGACTAGTATAAAGTCCATTTACTTATCAAAAGATGAATAACAGTCTCTTAAACAAAGAGATGTGTTAACAGAAACCGAAGCATCAAAGGAGCACATCAAAACTGCCTGCTTGAAATGCTCTATCAACGTCAAGCCAATCACCACAGTTCAGTAAGCAGGATGCCCAGTACTATAAAACACAACAAATTCAGAATAATTTACAGACCATTCCAAAATGACTTTCAAAATTAAGTTAAATCACCTATATAACCCCCTAAATAAAAGAACACTTCAGCCACTTTTTCAGAACAAAGAATTTCCTTTAGGTGCTAACTTCTTTGAATACAGACAGACCCATGCACCAGACCCCATTACATCTTTTACACAACAACAGTCATTCTGATGTATTCGACTTTTACAAGATAAAATTTCAGGCTCGGCAAGATGGCTCAGTGAGTAAAGCAGTTGCCCCCAAGCCTGATAATCTGGATTCAATCCAGGGTGCCACATGGTAAAAGAGCACCAACTCCATCATGTTGTTCTTGGATTATGCCCGTGTACATACATGCACACACACATGGGCACATGCACACACACATGGGCACATGCACACATGGAGATAAATTTACCAAAACATTTTCACAGTGGACTATAATTTAATGAGATGTTCCCTACTCTGTAGAACATAAACGACTGTTAAAGCAAACTGACAACAATGGATTGTGAGGTGGAAGGCGTCCTTAATGCTGGTCTCAATAGTCACACTCCAGGATCTCTAGTTCATTGCACAGTCAGGTCATAGAAACCAGAAGCAATGGGCTAGAGACTGTGCACAAAAATGTTTTGGGATGTTTTGGGGCACAAAAATCAAGACACAATCCCTACCCTATTTTATAGTCTAATGTAAGAATAAAAGCTCATACTGATTGGATATTTATGAAGAACTTACAGGGTGGTGTACATTTTACATGTATCTTTCAGAATTCTTACAATAGTGCTATCAGATGTGCTACTATTACCCTCTTGCTGATAATTAAATAACTTTTCTTTGGCCAAGTACGAAGGAGCTACTAAACTGTAGATCTGGAACTATGGACATAAGTGCCTGCTTATGGTATGGCACTGCCCAGAGGAGTGGACATGGACATGGAAGGAACATGTCCCAGGTATTCAAGTGTGATGTCAGAGCTGGATCTGCCAGGGACACTGCCAAGGAAACAAGCAGTGAACAATTATGTCTTTGCTTCTTTAAAAGACCAGGAAACTAGTAGGTAAGTCCGCCTCACCGAGTTCAGGCAGACATGTCAAGGGTGAGAAGACCTCCTTTCCAGGGAGATCCTTGGGAGGGACACGTGCTAATGACCGCCCAGCATGGTAGGGACTGGGGGACTCAAAACAACATCTTGCCTAGTGTCATGGCCAACAGCCAAAGAGCAGACTGTCTCTGCTACAAGGCATCCTGCACTGCTGCTTGGCTGGACTCAGGCCTGTGTGTTCCGAACGTAAGAACTTTAGAACGATGTCTGATGGAAACTCCAGATTCTTGCTTTTAAGTCAATTAACAACAATTAACCCAGACGCTGCCAGCACTGCACATTCTTGTCCCTCTTCTAAAATAACGAAAAGTTGTGCTGGCGAGAATCTGGCTCCAGGCTTAGCCCTCAAGGACTTAAAATTTCACATCTGTATCTTCTATGAATAGGTGACAGGCTGCTTGCTGACTTGTTTGAGATAGGATTTTATGTAGTCCAGGATGCTGTTTCATTATGTGACTAAGGATGACCTTGAACTCCCAGTTCTCCTGCCTCTTCCTCCCAAGTGCTGGGATTACAGATGTGTGCACCCATCTGGCTTTGTGTTTAACTGGTACTTTCCATCTCAATCTCATTCCACCCCACCAAATCCTACTCCAGCCTAGCAGACAATACATACTCGTCCATATAAAGCTCAGAAAATCTCTGCATGCTTTCTCATACACACTAGCACAGAACGTCAACACCTGCCCCATGCTTGTAGAAGCCACATTAAATAATCCCTGTTAATTCTCTAAGAAAATCTGAAGCCAGAGCAGACTTGGGAGGCTGATATAGTGCCATCATGAGACAGCAGACAGGGATCAGACAGGGAAAATGACTTTCATCATAAATACTTACAAAGGGGAACAATAAACATCCATTACCCCCTTCCCTCCCTCTCTTTCCCTCACCCCCCCACATGGATGTATGAATATGTGTATGGAGGCCGGAGGTCAACCTCAGGTGCTATTCCTCAGATGCTGTCCAGCTTGGTTTTTGAGACAGAGTCTCTGCTGGCAAAATAGACCAGGCTGCCTCCTCTTCTCTAGTGCTGGGCTTACACATGTGTGAGCCACAACCCAGCTCTTTCACAAGGTTCTGAGATATGAACTCAAGTGCAAGCACTTAGCTACATCCCTGGCCTTAAATGTCCACTCTCTTGAAGAAACTTGGATTACTCTTAAAGTAAGATCTTTATGGATTTAATTGATAGATTAGTTCCGTCTGATGTCTTCCCACTACTAATTTTTGTACTTTACTATCAAGGCTTTCTTTTCCATTATTTCTACTGTGTAATTAATTTCTTTTTTAGTTTTTCATTTCATTAATATTTCTCTGTTGATTACAGACTTACCCAACATTATTCCTACAGAATACAATTTTTGCCTCATGTTTAGGTTTCCCATTAGAAGGCAGTTATTAGACTTTGAGGTCAAATGTAGGTCTAACTCTGACTCCTGAGACTGTTTGTACTAGAACAAATTTGCTAGCATTCAAACTTATTCGAGGCCAAGAACTTGGCAATTAACTCCCATTAACTGGAGTTACAGGGGCCTCGTGGTAACAGTTCTTCAACCCTACATGCACACATCTACAGTTCAGCAGAACAGGGTTGACAGATCTCTAAGTCTGGGATCATAAAACTATTAACTGATGCATACATCAAAGCATCACAGGGTATCTCATAAATACACATTTTAATCTTTTTATGTAGAAGCCAAAACTTAAAAAATGAAGTTATTAGTTTAAAACAGCTCTAATAATAGTTTGCAGTCTGATTAGTTTTACCATGTAGATGGTAAATAGCAGCAATTTCTGATTTTCTCAGCAAACATGGAGGAAGTGGGAATAAGTAAGAAGCAATACAAACGGTACATGTAAGGACCACACTTGAGTTTTCATCCTCCATTTGCAATGCTTGCTTCAGTGCATATTTAGAATCCTGGGAGCTGGTTCAAACACTACCTTACCATGTTTGATTTTTTCCTAATAAAGTACCCAGTTCTTACAAAGCTAGTGGACAACCACTCCAAAGCACCCAGTGTTCTCCAATTGCGTGGCAGATGGCCAGTTTAAAGTATTCTCTATGCCGCAGGGTAGGAGACAGTACAGGATCGATCATTCCATTGTAGCATTCATTGGTTCCTAACACTTGCACCTTCCCAAGAAAACAACTCTGAGGCTGGTCTAGAAGCCCAAATCATTTCTCAATACTATGCCCTACTAACTTCTGGACTTACTCCATGACATTTATGCACAGGCTATTTTGTAAACCTCAATGCCACATGTTAAATGTTCTTAAGAATTTACTCTCTGGGGGCAGGAAAAACGGCTCAGCAGTTACGAGCACTTGCTGTTCTCCTGGAGGACCTGTATTCAGTTCCCAGGACCCACATGGCAGCTCACAACCACCTATATCCCCAGTTCCAGGAAACCTAATTCCCTTTCCTGGTCCCTGAGAGCATCAGGCACACCCACGGCGTACACACATATATTCAGGCAAAGCACTCTCACACATAAAATTTAAACAGATCTTTCAAAACAAAAAATTGATTGTTTTTTTAAAATTACTTTACATTGATTTATTATTATTTAATGCATGCACATGCAAAGTCACATGACAACTTGAAGGAGTCAGTCCTTTCCTTCCACCATGTGGGCTCTAGAGGAGAAATTCAGGTACTCAGGCAGGACAGCAAGCACTCTTAGTAGCTGCGCCATCTTGTTGAGCCTCATTTATACTTTTCTAAATAAACATTTAATAAAAATTAACCTGCTAAACTAGATGCACCTTTGTTTTCTTATTAACTACAAACACTACCGGCACTGAATTTAGTGGCGCAGCACTTTGGGGCGCTAAAGCACGCTTTTCTACAGCCAGCCTGTGCCTAGCGATCCGCAATCCTTGCATCCATTATTCAACATGGAATAAGTAGTAAACACTTTCCCAAATAACTAGGCTTACTAATTATTCAAAGAAAACCAAGAGCACTGGGGGAAAGCTTTTTCTCTGTACTCCCCTCAGCTCTCAGAAGGTAAGAGGTGAAGCCACAATTCTGTGAGCTAGCTTAAGTCAACCAAGCTATATCAACTCAATAGCAAAAACTGCCAAGTTTTGAGCTCTGTGCTAACTTTCATGGCACAAGGTTGATCAACTGCTTTTTATCTCCTATGCTGACAGTCACCACTGTGAACAAAGCCTGTCTGTGGGCTCATCTGTCGTTCAGCTGTCACCGTACAGGAACAATAGGAGCATTCGTCTTTCTGGTGCAACTTTTCATTGCAGGAAGAACAGTCAAAGAACCTTAATGGGTTGACAGTATTACAACTGACTAAAGCAGCACATACTCAAAGGCAGCTAATGAGTCTGACAGTATCACACATGATCTAAGCCATCCTTCCAGGCAGCCTCTGTAGCTGCTGTCTGAAGCAGCTAGTATCAGACAGCTGTTTAAGAAAACCCATAAAAACTGAGCTCCAGGGAACTGAAGAGATGATGGCTCAGCGGTTAAGAGCACTGGCTGCTTTCTTAGAGGACAAGTGTTCAATTCTCAGCACCCACATGTCAGCTCACACCTGTCTGTAACTACAGTTCCAGACCATCCGACACCCTCACACAGACATACATACTGGCAAAACACCAAGGCACATGAAATAAAAAAGGAACTGGGCACGATGGTGCACACCTTTAACCCCAGCACTCAGGAGGCAGAGGCAGGCGGATCTCTGTGAGTCTGACATTAGCCTGGTCTACAGAGCAAGTTCCAGGACAGCCAAGCCAGGGCGGTTGCACAGAGAAACCCCGTCTTAAAAAAATTAATTAATAAAAAACATTGTAAAGAAAGAAAGAAAAACTGGGCTCCTTCAGCTGAACTTTGGTAAAAGTCTGAATTTAATGAGTGGCCCCCCCAAATTATGGGTTCCATCTCCCATTACAGAGACATCCCACAAGCCTTAAGTTCTTAGGCCAAGTTCTAAGTAGCATGGCTAAACACAAAGCTTTCTATTGCTAAAAACCTTTATGTGTATGTGTGTGTGTCTGTCCATCTGTCTGTCTGTATGACCATTAAGAAGTATTCATATTTGCTAAGTCTGTCTGAATGACCATAAGAAAGCACTGATATTTGCCAAATTTCTAGACAGTGGCTCCTCAGCTCTGTAAAAAAGGAAGCACTAGCAGCTGCCATGTTCCATTTGATCCTTTCTCAAACAGTTCTTATAATTAGACGGCTATGGTTTAGCATGAGCCCAAAGGAAGACTTCAAGTGTATATACTTAAAAGATCACCACCATCATCATCACCACCACCACCACCACCACCACCACCACCACCATCATCATCATCATCACTGTCATCATCGAGACAAAGGTCTCACATGGTGGTCAAAGCTGGCCTGGGCTTACTGTATAGTCTAGGCTAGCCTCAAACGCACAGTAATCCTATTGTTTCAGCTTTCTGAGCCAATACCAGCATCAGGCAAAGTACATTTAGAAAATACCTCAAAGCTGTCACTACTGAAACAAAGGTAGGAATGGAGAGCACATGACCAGGGGAGCAGGAGCCAGGGCTACGGAGACATTGCAGGGCAGGCATGAAGGCAGGCAGGAGCCAGGGCTACGGAGACATTGCAGGGCAGACATGAAGGCAGGCAGGAGCCAGGGCTACGGAGACATTGCAGGGCAGGCATGAAGGCAGGTGCAGGTGTGTGAAAAGCTGAGCTGAGACAGAGGAAACAGCAGCAGCACCAAAACCAAGACTTAGCCTGTGCAACAGACTGCCAAGGATTGGAGAGATGGCCCGAGTGGGGCCAAAATGGCAGAGTGATACTGGATACTAGAGACAGCCACCTTCAGTATGGAGTTCCCTCAAACAGACCAATTCTGGAATATAAAGAGAGTATGTCAAGGTGGAAAGAGTGTCGGCTTGAGGTCTATTACTGGCTGCGACTCTAGGCGGGTTACACACTCTCTGTACAGCACTCTCTTCATCTGTAAAATTAGCGTCAATGGGTTTGTAGTAAGTTTTATAGTATTTAGAGACCGTATATGCAGCAATTCAACAAAATACTTGATAAAGAGGGTGTACAGTAGGTAATAGCTTCTTATTTCTGCACAGTTAAATTAGTACAGATAATACTTCTCACACACGTAGTTTCTAATAGAAACATATATTATACACACACACAAATGTATATGTCATGATGATAAAAATAATAGAAAATTGTAGCAATAACACAAGATTTAACTAGCTCGTGTGTTTCTGGTAACATCTGACAGTCAAATCAAGCAAAGTTCTAGCTTGCTTATAAGACAATTTGCAGTTTTACTCTGCACTCTGCTGTTACATTTGCAAGTTAAGTTTTATGCCACACAAATGAAATAATTTAATCTTTTTCCTTCCTCCCTTTCAGCCATGATCTCACAGTTCTGGCAATCACATGGTTGAAAGCTATTAGGAAGTGGTCAAGGGCCCTGGCGGCTATGGTGTGTGTGAGGTGTGTATGAGCCACATGAGGAGGAGGAGAGGCATAGTCGGGTATGCACTCTCCAGGTGCATCTCCTCACTCGTGAGTCAGCTTTACCTGTGCGCTTCTTATGATGCTCGTCCATGAACTATGCAGGACAGAGACTGTCATCTCTGACCTTCAGCTATGGACGAAGCTCAGCCGTTACAGCAGGTCACACACTGTGAAGCAGCACAGCCTGCCCAGGTGTTGGCCCCTGGAACTGTCAGAGTTCTCCCTGTCAGCCCAACAGGCATAGTCACTCTTTAAATATGTAAATTTGACATTCTCACTCAAGAAGCTCAGTTTTTTATAGAAGTATAGCTTGCTTTTGAAATAGCTTTATGTTAATTTATTAATTTGTAATTATTGAATATATCTGTGGGGAATTAATCTTAAATTAATAGTTTTTATTATACAAATTGACTTTAATGTTTCTATTATTTTAAAGATTTTATGAAGAAACTTTAAATTGAAAATACATAAAATGAATTATATTGGCAAACAGTTCTTTTTGGGGACTGGTGAGCTATTTACTTCATTGTCCTCAGAGATAAATTATTACTATTAAGATGCTTTTATGAGTGAAAGTCCTATGTGACTTCATTTTTAAAATTTATTTTATGTATACGAGTACACTACAGCTATCTTCAGACACACAAGAAGAAAAGCATCCAACCCTATTACAGATGGTTGTGAGCCACCATGAGGTTGCTGGGAATTGAACTAAGGACCTCTAGAAGTTCAGTCAGTGCTCTTAACTGCTGAGCTATCTCTCCAGCCTGACCTCATTTTTTTTTTTTTTTAAACTGGCACTTTCGTGTCTTAGAAGTTGAAAAAATAGTTTAGCTCTATGTGAAATAAGTGTACTTATTTAAGACCTATGTGCCTGACATGTAACACATCAAAATGAACCAACTATAGAAATCTACAGAGGATAAGATTTTATTTGCCAAGATGGCATTTCTGGCTTAGTAGGCAATTCAGTCAATTTTAAAGTCTTCAAAGTTTTACAGTCAGATTTTCTGGCATTAGTACTTGTAATAATACTCAAAAATAACTTTCCATAGCAGAAGCCAATCCAGATATTGGCTTCTAGTCTAAAAAGACAGAATTTGGGTTTGGGGTATGTGGCAGAGAGCTTGCCTAGCATGTGTGGCCCTGGGCTAAATCTACAGGACAAAGGGAGAAGAGGAGACAGGACTGAGCAGATGAGCTTGTACTGGGGGTCATCCGTTAATGCTCAAGGCTCTGTCAGACTTACAGTCACACACATTTTAATTCCCTTCGTAGAGTAATTTCTCATAGCTGGTATATTCTGTGATGGCACTGACTCACTTTGTAAGTCCAGGATCCCTGACCTAGGCATGGTGGCACATGGGAGGCCAAGGAGGGAGGGTGAAGGTCAAGAACAGTGTGGCCATACAGGGAGACCCTGCCTGGCAACACAGGCAATGACGTCATCCCTGACTAAAATAACTTCACTTGTCATCTGGCAATAATGCTGTTGTTCATGGCAAAAACGGATTTACAGAGGAATCACCAGGATACGTAGCTAAAGAAAGATGTTGTATTTTATGTGCTGGCTAGTCTAGTTATCATATGACCATAACACTTACCAACTGGCAAAGATGCAAGACGGTTTCCAGCCATGGAGAGCTCATTGAGGCTGGGCAGCTGGCAGAGATGACGCGGCACACACCATAGCCGATTGCGGTCCACAGTGAGGTACTGCAGAGAAAGGCACAGGTGAAGCCTCTCGGGTAAAGCTAGCAAACGATTGGTAGAAATGTCTAGTGTCTGCAGCTCCTTCAAATCGCCAACCTCTACAACCAAAATCAAAATTAATATAAATCGCATTCTGATTTAACTCCAAAGAATAAAATAAAGAATCAATACTGCTACAGTTCAAGTAAATAAAATTAGTTATATCCACAGATATGATACTGAAGCACACTTGGGGCTAGACTGCAAACCATCCAGCCTTGTAAGCATGTTTCTCTCAGCCTGCCAGATTTGGGGAAAGGGGCTGCACGTGCACACATCTGTGTATACAGATGTGCTCAGCCATGAGTGCATGTATGGCGATCAGAAGCCAACATCATCTGTGTTTCTTCTCCATAGCTCTCCACCTCAGTTTCTGAGACAGGGTCTGTCATGAACCTGCTGCTGTTTCAGCTACTTTGGCTGGCTAGGGAGCCCCAGGTCCTACCTTCACCCCTTTACACCAATTAGGGTTACAGCTATGCACCAGGTACCTGGCTTTTATGTGGTTTATGGGGATCTGAATTCAGGTCCTAATGCTTCGATAACAAGCACTTTACATACCGAGCTATCTCCCCAGCAAGTGCCAGAGTTTCCTAAATACTGAAAAGTGTTGGCTTAAAGGGTGAGGCACAGAGTCATCAACCTGAGCCAGAAGCCTGAGCCTGACGAATCCAAGTTCTTGGTCAGGTGAGAAAGGAATGGTTACGTCAAGGTGGCTGCTTCCATAACTGTACAGCTGCCCCCCTAAGCAGATAATGGGGGATTTACTAGAGGAGGCACCCAGTTAACACAGAACTCCTACTCCACGGCTGCACGGCAGCCCTGGGCAGGACAGGACTGCTTCGTCCCCCAGAGGTACGAAGTGTAAAGGCTGCTATGGCTCGGCCCCCTCACACCCGCCTTTCCTAACCCCTTTCCAGCCACTCCTCTTGGGTTAGGACTTGCGGCACCACCCTGGACACGAGTTGTTTAGGATGTGGATGAGGAGCACCACCTCCGTCAGATAGCAAAGTCTGCTCACTGTTTGTTACTGACCAGGAGTCAGCCACACAACTCAGCAGATCAAACCTGCTGGCAAGCTGAAACTGGCATTTACATTTTAAAAATAGTAAACCACAGGGGCTGGAGAGATGGCTCAGTGGTTAGGAGGCATTGACTACTCTTCCAGAGGACCAGAGTTCAATTCCCAGTGCCCACATGACAGCTCACAACTGTAACTCCAAGATCTGATACCCTCAGACAGACATAAATCAGGTAAAATACTAATGCACATATACATAAAGAGAAATTATTTTAAAAAAACAGTAAAACCACAAGATCCAAACAAAGACCATATGGTAGAGATTGTATGTGTCCTACAAAGCTTAAATATGTTTATAATTAGAACATTTACAGAAAAAAGTTTTGTCTACAGAATTATTATTGGAAACATCCTTTATACTTTTATTACATTTATTGTTGTTATTATTATTATAGCTATGTATACACGTACTTGTACACAGAGGTCAGAGGTCAACTTCTGAGAGTTAATTCTCTCTGTCACCATGTAGGTTCCGGGCTACCCAGCTCCCACCATTAGGTCTAGCAACAAGTGCATTTACCCTCTGAGCCATCTCTCTGGCCCTAGGAACATTCTTAACAGCTAATTTTTTATATGAAAGGAATGTGGGGTCAAAATATATTGACTTAAGTTATTTTTCTAACATTGACAAGCTTGTCCTAGAATACTCATTATTTACTAATTTCTCCAAAGGCTGAGTAAAATATTCATTTGAAAACAGGTAGGCATGATTCTGTATGTAGCATATGACTCTCAATGGCAGTTTTGTTCCATCTGAACTTAACTGATGTGTAATACAAGGAGCTAAATTCACTCTTGTGTTCACCCTTAGCAGTGATGTAGCTGATATAGTCCATTTTCATATCTATTCACAAAATCAAATTACTACATATGTGGGGTATGATGATGAGGGAGTTAGTGGACCCATGTTTCAAAATCGAATAGAAAAAGACAAAGAAAAAAATCAGGAAAGAAACTTTTGATCTAATTTTAGCAGTGACTACGGAGTTTCTGGACATCCACGTGGGCCAGGTGACAAGAGAAGGTCACAGTCGGCAGTGCCCTTGGAACCAAGGCACATACAGGAAACAAGGTGGGACAGGAACCTATGGGAAGGACAGCCACTGGGAACGGAGCCTGGAAAGGGCAAAAGGAAAGAGGACCCTGCGTTCCCAGCGGGGACGGGGCACAGACTCACAACACTAAACCCAGTGTGCCCATGCCCAGCAAGCGCCCATCCACAATGGGAGGAGCGGAGAAGAATGCCAGGGCCAAGGGCCTGCTGGGGACAGTAATCACCAAGAGGCCTGAGCTTGAGCGCGGATAGGAAGTCCTCTCTGCAGCCTCCAAGTAAATAATGCAGGAAGCACTGCAGTGGAGAGCCTGGGCCGAGAGGATGTGTGTCACTATAAAGGAGAAAGACTGAAGGAACTGCAGGAAAACTCCAGGGACATTTAAAGAAAAAGCAGACAAACGTGACTGGAGATGGTAAACCACAAAATCAGAGAAAGTCAGAGTCAGGCTTAGGCTTCTACCACAGTGGTTCTAACCGTCCCCAACGCTGCGGAACTCTAGCACAGTTCCTCACGGGGTAGTGACCTCCAACCACAACATGTTCTCGCTACTTCATAACTGTAATTTTACTGTTACGAATGGTAATGTAAATAACCAATATGCCGGACATCTGATATGTGACCCCCAAAAGGTTCGAGATGAGAACACTGCTCTAGACCATTATTCAAAATATGGGGAGGGATGCAAACCCACATTTTGTTTTCCTAGAAAAGAGCATAATAGAAAGTATTAAAAACAAATAAAGCTGACCTCATGTAATGCCTCAAAAACTAGAGCAAAAGACACATGGCTTTCATACATGTGGTGCATTAGCCCAGGTTTGGCCACAGCTGTAACGTTAGCAGGTCTCACATTCCAAAGGGCTGAAATGGTACAAAGTAAGTGCCCTGAGCAGAGGAGGTTAAAGGCACAACTGCTCCACAGGAGGCTTGAAAACACCAATGGCAGAACCAGGAAGCAACAGAAAGGCATGAATCAACAGAGCCACAGACACCTGTAGGACAGAAAGCACTGCAAAAACACTCATGTGCCAATAAGAAGAAAATCAGGAAAAAGGGGGCAGAAAAAATGCACAATACCGGTTAAATTTTAATCTAAAGATCCAAAAAGCTCAATAAAGACTACAAATTCAAAGAAGTACCTATATTCACACCATGAACTACACTGTTAGAATCAGACTTTTCATGTTCATGATATCAAGACACTTAAAGTCATAGAACCTAAAAGCCACAAAACTGAAGTTTTGCACTAAAAATACTTAAGGTGAGGGCTGGAGAGATGCCCTAGAGGGTACAAGCACTGTCTGAGCAGGCCTGTGAGGGCTGG
>CM052703.1:122496227-122512180 GCA_028551405.1 Uromys caudimaculatus | reverse complement strand
ATCTCAGATCAATCCACCAGCACATCGTGCACACACTCAAGACCGTGCTGTCTGTTTCTGTCTGTCTGTCTCTCCTCTGCCCCATTACAATTTTAAAAAATAAGCCAGAAAAAGAACAAAGAAACAAGAATATTTATGACTTACATGGACTATAAATGGCAAATGACAGATGTAAATACAACTATATAAATAATTATATTAAGTGTAAACTGAGCCAGGTGTAGTGGCATTTGCTTTTAATCTCGGTACTCTGGAGGCAGAGGCAGGTGAATCTCTGAGTTTGAGGCTAGCCTGGTCTACAGAGCAAATTCTAGGACAGCCAGGACTACACAGAGAAACTCTGTTTTGAAAAACAAACAAGAAAAAAGGAAATCAAATGTATAAGGATGTTAGAATGCCTTTTAGAAAGACGCGATATCTGTAAGAAGCACACTTTAGATTCAAAGGCATGGCTGTGCTTTAAGTCGAAGGAGGAAAAAGCTGGCAGCAAACAACAACCAGAGAGACAAGGTTAAGTTTTTTCCACAGACAGACAGGAGGATATGTGTTCCTATATGAGACAGAGAAATATTTCAAAATCGTTAAACGATCAGTAATTCAGGAAGAAACAAACAATAATTACAAGTATACAGATACATAATGAAAGCTCAAAATAACAGGACAAATGAGAAGAAAAGTATCACTTCAACAACGACAAGGGAGCACTGTGACACACCACTGTCACACACCACTGTCACCAACTCACAGAGCCACAGCACCTGAGAATGGCAGGCATGCAGTCCACTCAAGCCTTGCCGTCGAGCAAGTTGGCTCTTTTGACACCCTAGAAACCACATCAGAAAACACACTGTTTTTGAGCACATGGTGCATTGTCCAGGGCTAACCATGTGCTACACCATCAAGTACATCTCATATTTAAAAGGACTGAAACCATACAGAGGAGGCACACTGACCAAATGGGTACTAAAGTAGGAAGAAATCTGGGAAATCCCGCAAATGCTTGAGAATTAAGCAACATATTTCTAAATAACTAATAAGTAAAAGAAATTGAAAAGAAAATTAGAAAATTTTTTGACCAAATGAAACCAATCAAGAGAAAATGCCCAAAGTGACAGGACGGTGGCAGGGCCATGGCGGATGGCAGCTCTCATAGGAAAGCTCCAGATGTGCTCCAGAAGCTCCCACCCTGAGCAGGGAGGAAAAGAAGTGAACACTAACCATGGAATAAGCACGGAGGGGGAAACTAAAGCTACAGTAATGAAGGAGAAATCTCAAAACCAGAAACTCAACAGAAACAAGTCAGCTCTTAAAAACTGACAAAGCCTAGGTGGACGGAGGGGGGGGGGGAGGGGGGGAGGGGAGGGGGGAGTGAAGAGGGCCCAAACTGCTAAAATGGAACAAAAGATGGGACAGAACAATTTTCTTCAGTAGGTGAACTGACAAACTCTGGCATGTACATACAGTCTACTGCTACTCAGAAATAAAATGCAACAGTGACACTGCGCCCAGATGAATCTCACATGACCAAAGGGCACACACTGCATGCTCACAGTTGTCATTACTTGGGAAAACGATCGACAGAGCCTGAGGGGTGGACTAAGGCTGGCTTGTATACAAGGAATATAAAAAGATCCTGGGAAGGAGAGACACTCAAAATCTCATACACATAACTGGATCCTCGAAGACAGAGTTTCCTGTATGTTAAAAACAAACAAATGACGGCCGGGCAGTGGTGGCGCACGCCTTTAATCCCAGCACTTGGGAGGCAGAGACAGGCGGATTTCTGAGTTCGAGGCCAGCCTGGTCTACAGGTGAGTTCCAGGAAAGCCAGGGCTACACAGAGAAACCCTGTCTCAAAACAACAACAACAAAAAAAACAACAACAAAAACAAACAAATGAATCCCAAGAATTATCTTAATTTTCTTTCTGAAGTTATCTTTATTATAACTGTTATGCAAATAGCACACATGCTTATTAAAGCAAAATTTTAAAAAATTCAAATACTGATTTTTCTGAACATTTTAAATCAGTACAATAGTTATTCTGAGAATAAATTGAAATAATTTAGTTTAGCTGCTTTTATTTCAATAAAAATACTGTTAATTTTTATTTATAAAAAAGTTATTTTAAAGAGAGTCTTTTTGATATGTCCTTATCATGTGTCATGTATGTATATATATTCACATGTGTTTGGAACATACTCAAGTTCAAGCACATAGAGGCCAGAGGTCATTTTGGATGCCTTCCTCAGTTGCTTTTATTTTTTGAGGCAAGGGCTCTCACTGAACCTGGAGCTCACAGGCTCAGACAGACTGGCTGGCCAGTGAGTCTCAAGGAAGGGGAGCTCCTGTCTCCAACACCCCAGCACTAGGGCTACAGATGGATGTTGCCACCCTTGTCTTTTTATGAGACAGCTGGGATTTGAACTCAGGCCTTATGTGGTAAGTCCTTTACTGCGTAAACTAGCTCCCACATTACTATTCTTGATACTGAAAGTATTTATAATGAAAGTGATTTAAACTAATACCTTTAATATTTTCAACAACTCTAAAGTTGTTTATTGTGATGCCACCTAGAAACCAACACAGGACTACTCACAGTTATAACATGCTCCTCTGGGGATGCTGACAGACTCCCCCCCTTCAGCTGCATCTTCTGACCACGCCTCTTTGGCCCTGCTCCACCTCTTCCCTGAAAGTAACCACCACTCTGCAAACCCATTTCCTTAATGTCCCTTAACAATCCTAACTGCACAACTGTTAGTCACTGTTTACTTTTATGCTAAATATGCAATTCCTTAAAACTTTTCAGCCACTTGTATCTTGCAGACAACTTTGCTGCTTGCCACAGTCATTACTGAGACCAAGCATAGAAATAACATCTGGTGCCAATTTCAAAGAAAAACAGCAAGTCTCCTTTAAATAGTCATTCATGGATGAACAGTGAGCTAACCTAGAATTTAAATGGAATGAGAAAGAAGCCACCCACTCCAGGCCGTCCCAGTGGCCACACAGATATTTCAAGTCTGGCTCTTTCCGGTGCCACTAAAAACAGCTGGACCGTAAGCTCTTACTGCATGGCAGGCTAAGGAGAACATGCAGAGACAAAAGCCAACACTTCCACACCAGGTTCCTTCCCTGCACAGGGCATCTCTCTCTCATTCATTCGCATCTTAGGGTACAGTTTTAAAAGGTTTTCCTTGGCTATTTAGATACGAACAGGCTAAAACTGCTTGTTAACTCTTATGTATTATCAGTCATAAAACTCTGGGCTGTTTACTTAACTATTTATACTTTGAATTTGCTATAAACAAACAAATAATCTGTTTAAAGAAAGAGAATAACTCTTGCCTCAAGAGATCAATTACATAACTATATAAAATGTACCATATAATTAAATTCAGCAACACATGGCAGAAAAATAAGCATTTCTAATTTCCAGTTCATCATACTATAAAATATTCTCAATGGACACTCTGCATATAATCAATTTCCTAATTTTATGGTTGATGTCTTATTACAGAAACAATTATAAACACATTATATGTGTTTTTGTGTCTAACAGAGAAAAGGGCTCTTAAGAGTCATGTGTTCTTCAGAAACTCAGGAGTACTTTTCTTGGAAAAAATTGAAACACACACATGTATAAAGCACAAAGTGAGCATATGCGCACATACATGCACACACACATGCAAGCATACACTCCCCCACATACATATGCCCAAGCACAATACACATAAAACAACAACAAAACCAGCTCAGGGATAACTGATGTATTAGTGCACCTAAAAGTTACGTTCCAAGGCTTAAGAGTATGCAATCACCAGTTCTGCAACCTCTTAGACCTTGCTTGTAACAACTAGGATCAGGCCCGAGATACATTTTAGAATTAAAAGTCATTTTTAAGAAGACAGAATTCGTGTATCTTAATCTGTTTCTAGACCTCAATTACTGTGCGGCTGCATGTCACTCAACCAGGGTATGATCTGAGAAATAAATCATTAGGCAATCTGACATCCGAATATCATAAACTGCAAGTGCACAAGGCTAGGTGGTACAGTCTATTGTGCACATATACAGTGTGTGGCCGTCGACGGCATCTGGACTACAAACCTATGCACATGTAACTGTACTGAATACGGTGACAACGGGGACACAATGGTAACAGCTACGACGTGCCTGTGTGCTAGGAAAACATCACTTCATTATCTTCTGAGGTCTGTGCAGTCCGTCACTGGCTGACCTTACTTTATGCAGTAAATACAGGGCTATACCTATATTTTACAATCAAAACTGACTAGTCTGCATACGAAGCAACCTGCCTAGAAAACAACAGCCCAGTTTAGCACAGTGGTAGCATCGTGCTCACTGACCAGATAGGGCCCCAAGAAAACAGAAGTAATGCTGCGGCCGGGGAGGATGGCTCAGTGGGTAAGCACCTGCCATGGAGCCCAGGGTCCTACATTTAATTCCTGGGGTCTACGCAATGCGAGGAGTGACTCAGATCCCACAAGTTGTCCTCTGTCCTACACACAAGCACGCATACACACATAAGTAAGTTAAACATTTTTTAAATCAAGAAAAACAGTCTCATCTATCAACCAAACTATGTATATAAATGCACTGAGGAAACCTGCTACTTGGTACACTGATTTAAATAAATAAAAATAAAACTCATCTAGCCACTAATTTTATTCCTATTATTTACTCAATGTCCGAACAAATACTACTTAGAGCATACATATTACCTATTTGTTTAAAGATTTATTTTCATTATTTTAAATTATGTATATATTCTATGTGTGTGCCTATATGTAGCTATGTGTCTGAGTACAAGTGCTCACGGAGGCCAGAGGCACCAGATTCCAGGTGCTGGAGTTACGGGTAACTGTGAGCTGCCTCGCATGGTACTGAGAACCGAACATGGCTCCTCTAGAATAGTATGTGCCATCTTGCTAGCCCTGTAAAGCTGTTTTACATCACCAGAGATGGGCAGGAAAGGAAGGAAAGCTCCCAACTAATTTCAAAAATACAGAAACCAAAATTGTGCTAGGATTACGAACAAATCAAACCAACGAGGCTGTGACAGTTATATAAGGAACTTCATAAGCATAATGAAATATACTAAAACAGTTATTTAACATAATCAACTCTTACGGTACCTCAAAGCTAATAAAGGTAAGTCATCAACGGTAAGGGTGTACACTACAGCAGATGATAAAATTCTGACGTCATTCACATGGAAACCAGGAAGAAAAAGGGATGCTACTGTACCCATGTGTGTCCCAGTTGTCTGAGAGACCCACATAACACAAGAGTAAAATGCAACGGCATGAGCGTGCATGTCTGATAAGACTGCATCTTCTCTGCAGGACAGCAATGTAATTGTAGATCTACATCAGAACCCAGGAAAGCAGTCATTGGTAAAGATACCTTAGACATAAGAGACACCTAACAATATTTATCTCAGTATCACAGTGACTTGTTGGAAACAAACAAAATTCCAATTCACATTACCAAACCTCAAGAGTCATATTGACAAATTCATATAATCTTACTGAAAACTTTAAACAAAGTCTCAAAAACACCATTTTTGGACAGCAAAAGTCAAATAAAAAGAGCAAGTCTAAATTTAATATGCATGGATTCCAATTCTTTTTGGAGTGGATGTGAGATTTATTACTCAATATGATTTGACAGAGTACAAGAGAGCACTGTGGAAGCCTTCAGAAACACAGGGCCTGCCAATCCATCTAGGGGACTGTGGCTAGGGCTATATTTGACCCTGTAGTCAGGAATGAGCTGCTTCTAAGTGTCCATGTCTTCATCTTAATCTGCATTAGACTTAGTGAAGCCTCACTTTTTTGAGATGTAGATATTCTGGCAGCCAGGGACTTGAACTTGCCTCTATATCGAGCCTCAATCATATGTCCCTTATTCTGCTGCTGGGTGCCGATGGACATGATGACCTGGCCGACGTAAATCCTATGCCCCGGTGCTTCCCAAAGGTACCACACGTACCTGCCTGGAGCCCAGACCGGGGCAGCACCGAGATCAGAGGCTTGAAAAACTACCAGAAAATTGTCTCCAAGGTCTCTCTCTGCAGCCTATTTGTGCATCTGGCTGCATACACTGCCAAGGTGGCTGCACTTTGTGACCACTGCACACCATGCCCCATGGGAAAAGGGGCTTGGTCAGCTTAATTAGCCGCAAAGTGATGCCAATCATTTTCAAATAAGTGAAAGATTTAAAAGATGTGTTCTCTATGGAAAAAAAAAACCCCTAAAAATATGAGAAAGAAAGGTACTGAGGACTTTTGGCAAAACATTACAGAACTGGTGTAATAAAAGACAAAGCCATCTTTCAATGTGAATATAAGCAGCACTAAGCACAGCAGTCTCGACATCTGTAGGGTGCATCAGTCAGAACCAGAAGCTTAGGAGCAGCTGGAACCTGAGGAGCCAAGCAAACTACGGAAGACTATGGGGGAAGCCAAGAGACACAAATCTATTTGGGGAACTCTGGAAAATTCTAGGTTTGGGGTCAGGTGAGAAAAGCCAGGTGCTACAGGCAAGCTCTGCTACAGTGCTGACAGGATACAGAGATGCTGCAGTTTAAGCAGTGTGCAAGACACTACAGTTGGTTCAACCAGAGCAGAGACCTTGTTAATTACCCTGATATCAAACCTGAACACTAGAGAAAGCCTCACCACAAGAACCATGCCCCAGGATAAGACCGCATTTCCACTCACCCTGACAAAGCCAGAAGGCAGCTCTGAGGAGGGACTGAGGGAGCAGTTAAATCCTGATGATTTAAAGTTGGAAATACCCCAGGAATTTCACATGCAGTTGGATAGCAATCACATACTTAATTGTGGACCAGAAGCACAAGGTAGAAATACAGTGAGAAAAGCTCAAGACTCATATCAAAATTAGACAAGTACTCAAATTATCAGGTTAGTGAAAGACTTAAAAAAGATTTAAAAGTATATAAAAACACTACTGGATACCAAGACTCAGTTTCAGAAAAAGATTTAGTGTAACCATAAGAACACGCACGCAATGCAACATCGATCTTTACCAAGTTAAGGTGACCAGGCACAACTAAGCGGCAGGACAGAACCAGTGCCAACATGCTGGGAGGAACACAAAATAATCTAGTGTCCCCAGATGTACCAGTCATAATGTTGACTATTAAAACAGTCTTTAGTGTCAGAGCGAAACAACAAACCCAGAAAGAACAAAATTCCCTAAACAAATGAAAACTAGACATACATTAAAAAAAGACATTCCCCCCCCCCAAAAAAAACCAAAACCAGGCCAGTATGGCCCACAGTCAGAGGCTGAAAAAAATAAATCACTACTAGAACTTGTCCCAGAAATAGACTAGGTATACTGAACACTGCATAACTTCTAGTCATGCAAGCGTAGGGCCTGCCAGGGCATGCCAACATTGCACACAGTCACAAGGAGCTTGTTGTAAGTCACAGCTGTAGTATGCACAGGTTTGTCATCACTGAGGATTAAAATCAGAAAGCACAATGGAAAAAAACTATCATTTATGTGTTGTACAAATACAGTGATGTATAACTTTAAAGTAAAAATCAAATCAGTGGGACTGGAGAAAGGGCTCAGCAGTTAAGAGCATTTGCTGCTATTGATCTAGGTTCAGTTCCCAATATAATAAAACTCCTCTTCCAGGGGATCCAATACTCTTTCCTGGCAAAAAATATATACCTGCATACATGCAATACACGTTCGTACACACACACACACACACACACACACACACACACACGCACGCAAATACTCACACACAGTTTTAAAAGTTAGCATTTAAGACCTATTAACAAAGTACCATATTTATGAAAGATCATTATTTACAGAGCTGTCTTAAAATCGAACATACCTACATATATGAAATCTGAGAAGCATAATAAACCATTTGACTCAATTGTGTGTAAGTGTCAAACTTATCAATAAATCCCAATTTAAAAAATGTTTAGGTTAAAAGATATTGCTTTAATTAAGAAAACCACCTGTGCACCTGGGACAGCTGGCAGAGACAGGAGCCTAGCACAGCAGCCCTCTGAGAGGCTCTGCCCAGCAGCTAACTGAGACAGATGCAGATACATTTGGGATGTAAACATTGGACAGTGGTTAGGGACCTCTACGGAAGAGTCAGGGGAAGGATTGAAAGCCCTCGGAAGACAAACAGTGTCAAGTAGTCTGGACCCCTGGGAGTTCCCAGAGACTGAGTCACCAGCCAAAGAGCATACACAAGCTGGTCAGAGCGCCCCCCACCCCGCATATATGTAGCAGAAGGCTGCCATGCCTGGCCTCAGTGGGAGAGAATGGGGCTAATCCTGCAGACGCTTGATGCCCAGGAAGGAGAGATGGGGGGCTGCCCTCTCAGAGGTGAGGGAAGGGGAGACGGGGGAGGAACTCTGCTAGGGGAACTTGGGGGGTCACCATTTGGGATGTGAATAAGAAAATCACCTGTTTGACATTTCCCTGGTACTCCGTATATGACTGCTCACTAGAACCCTACGCAGGAGTCTTAAAAAGACAGTACTTTGCAGATGTTGAGTGTCTAACCAAATAATCTGGGATTTGAAGTACCTGGCAAAATGCCACTGGGAACGCTGCAGGAAAAAAACCAAAAGACAAAACAATAAAACCTGCAAAACCAGAAAGTGCTCTCACTGGCAGCTGTAACTAACTGCAACAGAGAGGTGGCTCAACCCTCTTCCTCAGATACATTCTCTTTGAATTTGAAAAGCATCTGCTTTGTATCAGTACATGGCTGTCTCCTCAGAAAGCTTTGTCCCCTTCATTCCTCAAGGCTCATGGAGACCACATTCACGGCTTCTCATTTGTCCTTGACTTTAGTGGTTGTCTGCTGCAGATTTCTTCTAGGTCTGACTTTTTCCGCTGTATGGGGGCAGCATAAAGGAATTCCCAGGCTTTGACTTGCAGGAAATGCTAGGTGCCCATTGTCGGCATAAAACCATTATAATCTGTCTCAAGACACAGCACAGCATCACAGACAAGAATACTTCTTTATTTCACTACTTTACAGACAAAGACACAAACTAAAAGCAACCCATATTCTGTCTTCTGAAAAGAATATTATAATGTTACTACTTTTATCTCACTTTCATAAACCAGGGAGATGTTTTTAAGGAGAAAGTATTTAGTGTATACACAACATTATCAAACTGGGTGATTTAGTTTTATTTCTTTGAAGTTTCTATAACTACCTTGAAAAACAGAAGAGTTAACGGTCACCACTGACCACAAACCACTTGAAAAAGACTGGTTTAAAAATTCTCCATGGGCTACTGTGGGTAAGAGTACCTGCTGCTCAAACATGACATCCTGAGTCAAACCCCCAACGCCCATATAAAAGAATTGGGTGTGGCTGGGTATGTGTCCTCTATAGCCCATGCTATGCAGGGCAGAGACAGGAGAATCACTGTGGCTTGCAGGCCACCGACTCATTCCAGGTTAAGTGAGACCCTGACTCAAGGCAGTAAAGTGGGAAGTGACACAACAAGATGCTGTCCCCGACTTCCACTTGTGTGGACTTCCCCTCTCTCTCTCTCTCTCTCTCTCTCTCTCTCTCTCTCTCTCTCTCTCTCTCTCTCACACACACACACACACACACACACACACACACACGCTCTCACTAAAGCCACAGATAACTGATTTCTAAATGCAAAATCTTTGTAAAGACTCAACAGGAAACTCATGTTAGCAGTATCTATGAAAACTACAGCTTCTGGATTTACATG
The DNA here is from genome assembly GCA_028551405.1 of Uromys caudimaculatus. Classification (NCBI taxonomy): domain Eukaryota; kingdom Metazoa; phylum Chordata; class Mammalia; order Rodentia; family Muridae; genus Uromys; species Uromys caudimaculatus. The sequence goes on along the minus strand of CM052703.1, from coordinate 122,502,384 downwards.
TTGGGATTATGGGCCTTAATTCAAAAGTGACAGGGCTCTACTTCTGTGACTATTGTTTAGAATTATCACTGCAGAAGAAAATAAATACTCAACAATGACACCAAAGGTATGATGAACTACTGTGGAGAGATGTAAACATTTAAACTTTTCTATGCTGCTTCAATTTTTACTTCCAAGCACATGTGAACATTTATAATAAAAATTATGTTTTAAAGTTTTATTTTATGTTTATATGAGTATACTGTCACTATCTTCAGACCATTATAGATGACTGTAAGCCACCATGTGATTTGCTGGTAATTGAACTCAGGATCTGTGGAAGAGTAACCAGTGCTCTCAACCACTGAGTCACCTCTCCATCCCAAATCAATTATGTTATTATTACAGTACCTCACACATTTTGAGATTCCAAGAAAAGAAAAAAAAAAAAGGCAAAAAACCATAAACACTTGTTACACTGTTTTGTTTAAAAAAACTGGTTTCACTTACTTTATCTAAGAATGATCACACAGAAATTTATTAAAATTCTAAGAACTGGATTTTTTAATAGCTCAGCTCATTAAAATTCAATCTAACAAAGACTAAACAATTTACTAAATGTGTGTACTTATTTAGTTGATTCAAACCAATGCTTCTGAGGGTCTTACAAGTTCTGTTATTATAAAAAAAAAAATCCTAAGTTTATATAGTTTCTGTCAAATGTATTACAGAAACTTGTATTGTGCTTCTAAGAATAACTCATAAAAATGTATTTATTTAGATTTCTATTTAATTTTCCTAGCCATTAAAAAATTCCTTCATAGGACTATATTTGGCTAAAAACAAAAACAAAAAACAAAAACCTAGTCCCTATATACCAGAATTCAATCTTTTATTGTGGTCTGTAGATATTTTCTCTGTACTGTATTAAGAGAGCTTTCAAAAACTAAATACTAGGAGGTAAGAACAGTGGGAAAAGGTGACAAGGACCTGTCTGTACAGAAGGGATGGTCACATGACACTCACTGCCCACATTACCTGTGCTTGACTCATCCTATCATGTGAACTAACAGCCTAGTAGAACATAAGAAATTAAATCAAAGCTGGGCAGTGGTGCACACCTTTAATCCCAGCACTTGGGAGGCAGAGTCCAGCCTGGTCTACAGAGTGAGTTTCAGGATAGCCAGGGCTACATAGAGAAACCCTGTCTCAAACAAAACAAAACAAAACAAAACAACCAAACAAACAAACAAAAACTAAGTCAAAACAGCATTCAAAAAAAGCAACCTAGAAAAAAGAACTCAAACATGCTAATATAGAATTGCTGCATTAAGTTTACCAAAGGCTGGTGAGGACAGGCACCATGGAGTTCATGGGGCGGTGCATAAGGCATGTTTTCACAAGGGCAGCTTCACCAACACCAGCTAGGTCAATGCTCTCCAGTTCTGAAGGGTTTGGGAGAACACTTGTGCCGCATGTCTAACCTGCTCTTCACAGGGCAGTGACTAAGTCAAACGCCTAGGAGGTTTTAGAAAATGCTGACAGTCAACATTTTAAGACATACCTCCATCTGCTTAAGAGCTTAACATTCTAAATAATAGTTTTATATTCCTCCTCTTTCCTTCTAAAATTCTTTTAAAAGACATATCCATTTTATTTTATGGGTGAGTATTTTACCTGCATGTATGTATGTGCATGCTCTGTGCCCTCAGAAATCAAAAGAGAGCATCAGATCCTCTGGAACTGGGATTACAGATGGCTGTGACCCAACACTTGGGCTGGGACTTGAACTTGGGACTCCACAGGTAACAGGTGCTCTTAACCACTGAGCCTTCTCCAGCCCTTCTAATCTGCTTCTCATATAAGAAAAACAAGCTATCTGGACTCTGCTCAAAGCAAATGAGAATGGGACACTACCCTGAGTTCATTTGTGATGACACTGTCACTATAATACCTGCACACGTGAAGTCTGTGAGGCCCTGGTTAGTGAAGTCTGTGAGGCCCTGGTTATAACCTTAGACTATCAGCTTAAAGAAACTAAAACCTTCCTTGCTCAGGTACACACACAGTCCTTTCAATATCATTTTGCAGATATTTTTGTTTTATTCTTCTGAAGGATGTTTAAAAAGCTTTGCAATTATATCTTAACCTCAAATCTGCATTCCTAACTCTCTCCCTTCACACATTCACTGTCTCCCTCTGGGCAAGTACCATTCAGTCTCCTCTGGCTCATATTTTCAAAGCAACAGTAGTACTAATTAAGAAGTATACTCAACATACAGAATAAGCCAAGTTCATAAACCCCCTTAAATCGTTCCACAAAATATAACTTTCATTATTTCCAGACAAGGGTTTGCACCACAGAAACTCTTCATAATGCAATCCACAGTCACAGTCAACAAAACTAAAGAAAAAGTCACTCTGGTTTGAAAAAGACTAGACAAAAACATATACAACCATTGTCAAAACAATTCCAATGCTTTCTCTGTATCCACATTTTAAATACACATGGCAGATGTCCTTCTAAAAGTGTAATGAATATTATTTGTCCCAGTTTGTTTTAGACCTGTATGTAGCCCACGCTGGCCCAGGCTGACCTACTCAGGCCTTAACTTACTAAACTACTTAAACTACTAAAGTGCTGGGATTATAGGTGTGTGCAACCATACCCCATATGAGATTATTTTATATATCCTTAAATTTAGAAACATATCAACATGACTACGTTTTTTAAAACAAACAAACAAACAAACAAAACGCTTACTGGATGAGACCATACAAAAGCAGAATTAAAATGTGTTATGGTTTATGGAAAACATGGGTTCGTTCTATAAGTAGTTCCATATAGAAGTTGCTAATTTTTTTTAAATACAAGTTTTAACTTGTAATACTTTTTGTTGCAAATTAACATTTTAAAACAAGGAGTCTCACTGGTGAGAAACAGATTGGCAGAGGAGAAGATGGTGTTCCTGGCATGCTTTGTGTGTGGTCAGAGCTGGGGATGAACAGGGCATGAGACAGTTTCTTATTCATGAGTATGAGCATAGTTGGTACTTAACAAATTTCTGCCACAGGCCTTAGACAGGTTCAAACCTTTCTACATATTCGCTTTCACTAATCACCAGGTAACAACAGCTATTCTATGTTAATTGTTGGGAAATTTTAAATGATATGATTGGTTTAAAGCATATGGACTTATATCTGCATGTGAATCTACAATTATATCAAAATTAAAAATTAATTTTCAAAAGGCCCACAGAATGCCAGTAGCAGTACAGGCATATGCTCCTGGAATCTGTTCCCACCATAAAATTTTATTTGTTTAGGAGACTAGAAATTCATCAAGCCTATGGTTCAAAAGTAAGAACACCCATTAGGCTTAGTGATTCAAAGTTCTGGATACTCAGCATCAGAGACACAAAGGCTACGGAACAGCAGCTCACAGTGTAAGAAACTGTACCACAAATGCACATTTCTGTTGTCAGAGCACTGTGCCGGATATACTGGTCCTCTCTGTTATACTGTTAAATAACTAGTCACCACTGAAATGACAAGATGCTCTCCTAGCAATTGTTACAATAACTGCATGCTCACTAGTTTGAATCGATACCCTATTACAAAATCTATTATTTTCATTCTCTAAAGTTAAAAATCTATATAAACAAACTTAGCTTAGCTTTTATCATTTTATTTCTTTGCATTAAAGAAAATAAAAACTGATGTTAAAGTCCTAAGTAAGGAAAACTCAAGATGTGAAAGTGTACACAGATCATATTGTTTTCTAGGGAAATTATAATTAGAGGTTTACATTTTACTTTGATTAGATGTTTAGGAATGAATCTGTAAGAAAGGAAAATTCAATTGTCCTGAAGGAGCCACATTTTGGAAAATTCCAGATATAAAAAGAAAAAAAAGATTCCTAAAGCTCTGTTTTCACTGAGAATACCTGGCTAATGAATGACAAGCATAAAGCTTGCTCAGCTTCTCCTCAAGAGAAACAGACACTAGAAAAACTCCAGAGAAACCCTAGGTGAAGAGAAGCTGCTTACATAACTGATGAACATGGAAGGGGCACCGGCAAGTTCCTGCCAGTCCCTGTGAACACAGGAGCCTGTCCGTGCGTGACACAGGAGAACCAAGCATGGGAACAAGTGCCACAAACTTCAGGACAAAAACCAGTTTGTACAGCCCACAAACTCCTTAGATGTTTTAAAGAACTACTTAAACAAACAGCTTGGGGATATTTTACAAGACTAGCAGCCCAGGACACAAGGAACTCAATGTGCTTTCTGCACCAAAAGCAAGCATAAAACACTGGACAACTAATTAAAAACAATACAAACGACCTCACCACCAAACCCGTGGAAAGCAACCCAACACAGACAACAACTTAGAAATGTTTGTTTGAACACAAGGACACCCAAGTTCAAGAACAAAACAAAACACTGTACTAACAGCTTAAATCACATACACATTAACACTCACACAGAGACTTCAATACCCCAGTCTCACCAGCAGACAGACCGTCCAGAGAAAAACTAAACAGAAACACTGGAGCTAACTGGCAATATAATCTAAAGGGACCAACAGATACTTACAGAACGTTTTACCCAAATACAAAAGGATATGCTTTCTTCTCAGCAGCTCATAGTACTTTCTCCAAAACTGACCACAAACTTGGACAGAGAGGAAGTCTCAGCAGATACAAGAAAACTGAAGTGACACCCTGCATCCTAACTGACCACCACGGACGGATTAAAGCTGGAGATTAGAAACAACAGAAAGCCTACAAACTCATGGAAACTGAGCAACTCACCGAATGAAAAATGGATCAAGAATGAAGTTAAGCAAGATTATTAAAACTTTCTAGAATTAAATGAGAACGAAAACACAACATACCCAAAGTTATAGGACATGGTGAAGATGGTTCTTTAAGAGGCAAGTTCATAGCGCTAAGTGCCTACATGGAAAAATTGGAGAGATGTCATATTAGTAATTTAATAGCACACCTCTAGAACAAAAAGAAGAAATAACACCCAAAGGAAGTAGATAGTAATAAATAATTAAACTCAGGCCTAATATCAATAAAATGGAAACAAAATACAAAGAATCAATGGAACAAAGAGTTGGTTCTTTGAAAACCAACAAACCCTTAGCTAAATTACCTAAAGGCAAAGATCCAAAAACAAAATCAGAGACAAAAGGAAGAATCATAAGTACATACTTTAAAAACCTGTACTCCACCAAATCAGAAAATCTAAAACAAATGGATAATTTTCTCAATTGAGACCACCTATCAAAGTCAAATCAATATCAGATGAATTCCTATAACTCCTTGTAAAATACAAACTGTAATTCAAAGTCTCCTAACCAAAGAGAGTTCAGGGCTAAATGGTTTTAGTGCAGAATTCTATCAGACTTTCAAAGAGAGTTAATGTCAATACTCCTCAATTATCCCACAAAATAGAAACAAATTAATATTGCCCAATTCATTTTATGAGGCTATAGTTACCCTGATATCTAAACCACATAATGACCCAACAAGGAAAGAGAATTACAGACTGGTTCTCTTTATGAACATAGATGCAAAAAGAAAATACTTGCAAACTGAATTTAAGAAGACATCAAAAAGTCATCTACTATGATCAAGTAGGCTTTATCCCAGAGATGCAGGGGTGGCTCAACATATACAAATCGGTAACTGTAACCTACCATATAAGCAATCTGAAGGACAAAGGTCACATGATCAGCTCATTAGATGCAGAAAAGACTGTTGACAAAAATCGAACACCCCTTCATAATAAAAGCTCTGGAGAGTAGAAATATAAGGGTGTGGTGGTTTGAATAGGTATGGCCCCCATAGACACATGTGTTTGAATTCTTGGCCCATGGCACTGTTAGGAGGTGTGGCCTTGTTGGAGAAAGTGCTTCACTGTGGGTGTGGGCTTTGAGATCTTCTATGCTCATACTATGACCAGTGAAACTCTCAGATCCTTCTCCAGCACCATGTCTGCCTGGATGCTGCTATGCTTCCCACGATGAAGATAATGGACTAAATATCTCTGAAACTGTAAGCCAGCCCCAATTAAATGTTTTCCTTTATAAGAATAGCCTTGAGCCAACAAGCGCCGTAGAAAGGGGGAAACCTCTGCCTGGGACTCCAGGAGTCGGTAGCCAA